>JAEIFV010000042.1:600000-921424 GCA_018904265.1 Lordiphosa collinella | reverse complement strand
GTCTTTTATCATTTGGCATACACTTATTTTACATACTTTTACATAATTCTACAAAGTTTTGGTCGAAATCGGATGACTATAAATCTTGGACAAACTTTTAAGGACCCCTATTATTCACTACACAAGAATTTATATACAATAAAGAACCATATTATCTTTTGACAAGCTTCAGTTTTCAACATCTAGACGAACAAATAACCTAATATCCTTACCAGCTGCTAATCTCTGAAAGACAATTTACAGGCATTCATGCTGTTCGCATTTGAATGAACTACCCAACGCTCTAAAAGGTACAAGCGGCACTGGCTGGTTTTATAAAAACACAAAAACACCATAAAATCATGCTCTTTAATTGACTCACACTTGTAACGAAAAGTTGAAAATATTAAAGTTAGGGAAAAATATGGGAAATGATAGGGAAATAGATAGGAAATTCAATATTAATTAATAAATTATTTGTTTAACACAATTATATGCTTTAGTATATAATAATAGGAAAGTAATGTCATATAAAACCCAATTTAAATTATTATATTATAAATAAATTAAGTCTAAGTTTAATATGTTTGTAAGTAAGTTTGTGAAATGTTTGTGACTAGTGCATTAATTTATAGTTTATCTTGTAGCACTAGGAAATAAGCTCAATAAATCAAATAGCATATAGCTGCCTTAAGGTGATCGGTCGAAAAACTATTTCAGTGAGGAAACCTTTTGTTTAAATGGGATCGCCTCCAAATTTCGTAACTCCAGTGCATTCTGCTTTATGATTTCACCAAGTTTAGTCGAAATCAGACATCTATAGTATAGATCCGTAGAATAGTAAAGGTCAAAAGGGTGTCTTAGTTAGAAAAACTTTTAGGCAGAATTGTTTTTCCCCTTTTTTTTTGCTTGGAACGTATATATATACTTCTCTTAGGGTCCGAGATGCTTCAGCTGAACATATTTTCCAGAAACTTAATGCCTATAGTGTACCTCTAATTTCAGTATAACAAACAAGGAGCTGCAGTCGAGTGCCCCGACGAAACATACCTTTACACGCAAACTCTCCCAAAAGCAAAATTGATTCGTTTATAACTTCGGTGTTTTTTTTGGTTCATATTGATCTTTTCAGAATAGATAGATATTGGACCTTACTTGATTTATGTAGTTGGATGGTCTAACTTATGGTTGTGACATTTTTTGCACTTAAGAGGTGGTGGGGGAAGGGGAGAATTTTCCAAATCTGAAACAAAAATTTGGCTCTTGCTCTATAGTCTCCCCGAAACACGCGTTCCTTTTGGACAGACGAACAGGTGGACGGACGGACGGACGGACAGACGGACATGGCTAAATCGACTCGGCCGTTGATGCTGATCAAGAATATCGCCACTTTATAAGGTGCCAAGTGTTTCCTTCTATCTGTTACACATACTTTTGCACAACTTGTTATCTGTTTATTTCAATGGGAACAGGGTTTTTTATACCCTGGCACCTGAAGGCCTTGCGAAACAGCTATCATTCAACTCTGTAGATAAAATGGTAGAATCCCAGAAATCATTAAATTATCGTAAGAACGAATGGATTTTTGAAATGAACTACACAGAGAAAAAAGGATTTTAAAAAATATCCAATAACCTTCGCGCAGTAAGGTTTCAAATCACAACATTGTCTAATCTATAGTTTGGCTACACTTCCATATATAGCATATGGGTTTGAGGCAACCAGGTTTAATTCGAAATAAAACCGTTCAAATTAATTGACCATTAAAATCACTGATGAAATATGACTCATTTTACGGCTAGTTCAAAGTTTGTCCGCTTCTTGGGAAAAGTTCAAACTACCCCAATGTCATGCCATTGTTAATCATTTGCAGTTACCATTTCCTGCAAAATTGTTTGCCAAATTGTTGTTTTTTTGCTTGACACTCCAACAAGCCGGGCTGGCCAAAATAACTAGCAATGGGCTCGTTAATTTCAACGTAAAATTAAATACGAGCCTCCTTGAGAGCAGGCAAAAATAATCTTTAAAGCAGCTTCTGATGAATAGTTTGGGCCAGACAGGCAGTTAACTAGGCATGGCTGCAAACCAACTGGCCAAAGAGCAACGCCATGCTGTATGTTTGCGGTAATGTGAGTATCAGTCGCCAAGCCATTGGAAATTTTAAATGATGTACTAAACCAGCTCAGTTAGACCCTCGATATGTTGATACCATGAATCACTGTCTACTTCAACGTTGCTCATGCTGTATTTTGTTGACCAAATTTTACAATTATTTAGAAGGTACAAGGTAGCATAAAATAATTACTGTGTTTTTGCATGTGCCAGAACGTGCAGACAGCAACAAGCCACTGCTGCAACAACAACGAGAAAACAAAATTGTAACGCTTAATGGTTATTGGTGCTGAAACAAACCAACAGGGCAACGCAACGAAGAGCGTGACACTCGTTGGACCACGTTGCCCACTCTTGGCCGTGCAAGTTGCCATTGAGGTTTGACCGGATGGTCAAGCAAAAAGCTGGGAGATGTTGCAGATACAACCTGCGACCAACGGCAATGACGATAACCAACACTGCTGCAACGCATGGATGTTGAATTCCCAGGCCCAACACTCAGCAAGAAAAACAATATTTGTTCTTTTTTTTTATCGCCGATTTTGGTGCCTTCCCCCATAAGCCAGTTATTTATGGTTTAATACGTAAAAACATATGCACCACGCACTTGTAATTGCAATTCAATTTATGCAATTGCCGCGACAACCCACCGGGCGTATACCTAATCATATTAACATAAATGGAAAAACATTTTAATTAAACCCATAATTGCACGATGAATTTTGTTCTTTAAATGTTAGGGTAATCAATTTGTCAGATATCAGAATCAGAATATCATTGCGAGCAAATGCACAACATTTCCTTATTTAGAGTACCTAAAATGTCGAATTAATGGTTAACGGTTATTACCCAATGATTTTTTTTATTCATGCTAATAAATTAAATTGCATGGTCAATGCTTAACAATGTCCGGTTCATTGGTGGCTGCTTTTGAAACAACAGATATTTTAGGGCATTCAAACTCAAATGGAAAAGTGCTTTTTAAATTGTTAAGTGTTTTACATAAAAGGTGTATTCATTTGAATATAAAATGTCTTTAAAAGTCTCCCTAAAGAAATAAACAAGGATTCGAGAAGAAGTTGGCCTTAATAACTAAAAAGTAAGAGCAGAGATATCTGTGCTGATGGGAGCTGACCCATAAACGACACTATAAAGCCATCTCAAAACCTCAAATCTAAAAACTTTTTGCGAAAGTGGAAATGGAAGGATGGCTGTATGATAACGGCTTGACAAAAAGCATCTAGAAGGAGTAGGTGTTGCACTTGGGAAGAAAGGTAAATATAATAATTATAGAGTTTAATTAGTTATTTAGGAAAAGGGCAGCTACGCTATCGCCACTCCAAGCACGCCTTAAGAATGGAAGCGATGCAGGCGGACCCATCGCCATATGGCGAATTCGGGTTGTTTATTCTTTTTAACGAACCTATAACTCATCATTGCAGAAATGGCAATGATGACGAGGAACTTAAACGCAACAATTGGTGACGATGGCCGGGTGGCTCAGCGGTTAGTGTGCCGCGACTGCTGAGAGGTCGTGATGGGTTCGATCCCGCCTCGGAACATCTAATGAAAGGTTTTTTTTTTGAATAAAACTTTACCCGGCCACCTCTTGCTGTTGGCGCCAGCATTGCAGTAATTAACCGAAGAAGCCTCTCAAAAAACTGCCGTTCAGTTCGGCGTTAAGCACAGCAGGTCCGTTCTCTTGTGCTAAAATTAGAAGCGCACAAGCCAAGAGATTGGAAGACGCTCGACGCTAGCCGCAGGAGCTGTTGTCATCTTGACAAGCCGATTTTCCTTTTACTTAATTGGGGACGATTGTGATTCCGCAATTGTACTCAGTGTTGCGAAATGAAGAAAATGAAGAAAAGTTGCTAAATTTTCGAAAAAAAAATAGCTAAAAATATACAAATGTTGCTTAAATAACTGGACTGAAATTGTAAAAAATCTTTTGTAATGAGCTACGAATACAAAAATACTTCAAAGCCGCTCTGTAACAGTGATGCCGGAATATGAGATCAAAAGTTTATATACGGGGTGTCGCAAATCTCTAGAGATTTTGGCTTCGGTTGGCTTACTTGCAAATCGCTCGTGAAATCCGTCGGTGTCCCAGAACTTCGAGATTTCGTTTTCTTCGAAGACCACAATTCGAAAGTTGTGTGTACAAGAATTATGGTCCTACTAAAACGGAGATAAATTGCCGTGGAGTTCGTGAAATCGACTTTGGTTGGTTTGTGTATTGGCTGGTTTGTGTGGTGGGGATTGCCAAAAGCTCTTAACAAAATAGAGTTTTGAACCAACCGAAAGTGATTTCTAGGACACCGAGAATTGCTTTGGGTTGGAACTAGTTGGAAGAAATTTCTGGGACTCCGCTCATTTGCAGACAGTTGTTTGGTAAGCACTCGCTCAAATGTGTTTGTGTTAGAGGTCGCTAGCAGACCGACTCTTTTATTTTGCTCAACCCAAAACCCGTAACAGAAAACAGATTGAGGTGCGAAAAAAGTGTTCCGCTCGGTAAGAAAGACCGCTTGTGCTGCGTAGATATACGGCCTTTCTTGATGTATATTAAGTCACGAGAACCTAATTTAAAAATTGTGTCTTTGGCGGTTTTTGCGGTGGAGGGGCGTAAAATTTTCCAGTCTAAAACAAACTTGATCTGGGTATGAGTATACACCCATCTATGCAACAATTTGTAAGAAGTCAATCCCTTATTGCCTTCTGAGTTCGACGTTCACTGACATGGCTACCTATGGGGTCGAGTATTCCTTCTCCCTGTTGCATATATTTGCTCAACTTCATGATCCACTTTTCCCATTTTTTATGAAAACAGAGTTATAAAAACAAGTAAGGGAGCTGCAGTCGAGTGCCCCGACTACAAATATCCTGTTCCCATAATTTCGTGTGTTTTTTTTTACATACACACACACTCTCGCACATACACAAAAACGCATGGCATGCGGCCGCGCGCGGTATCTGACAATGCAAGACCCCCCTCTCTCACACAAGCAAAATTGGTTATTATATAACTGGTGTTTATCGTCAGATCTTAGTGATCTTTTCAGAATAGACAGAATGTTTAGGCCTTACTTGATATATGTAAGTTGGAAGGTCTATCTTAAAAATTGTAGCTCAAACCGTTTTGCGGTTAAAGGGAGGGGAGGGTACTCAAATCTGAAACTTAAACTCAGATTTGAATCGAACATACACCTACCCTAGATGCAAAAATTTGTGGCTCTATCTCTTATAGTCTCTGAACGTGTTCAAACGGACATACGGACAGACAGACGGACGGACATTGCTAAATCTTTTGCACAACTTCCCGATCCCACTTTCACCATTTTCAATGGGAACAGGGTTAATACAGGTTACAGAAGGACCTAAAATCTGTCATATTTATTGCATTTATTTACTCTTTACATCTGGGAGTTAACAATACTCTCGATCCTCATGATGGAAGCCAAAAGAATATATCCATGTTTGATGAGAGAAATAGATCTCAACCAGAAGGATAGAATTTGTGAACAAAACAATTAGAGGTGAGCGTCTTTGAAACTAGAGACAGGCACCTTAATTCGCACTGGTATCTGGCTGAAATAATTATTGCACACTTTTCGCAAGTATACCTAGCTTTAATGGTTCAAAAAGCGCAAAATCTAGCAAAATGTTGCTTTGAGTACATTACCATCCCACCACTCTCCTTTTGTTTTGATTAATTTAAGAAATTTAATTTGTTTTTATTTTTTACCTAGCCAGAATTGAACTTGAGACCTCGCAAGACTGCACTCTCCTACGGCCACAGCCGCTCAGCCAACGTCACTACAACTCGGATGGCGTCATGCAGTCAAATTCATATTATAAGTTGACGGGGGAACGTCGTTCCGGATCAATATCAAGCCATGCCCCAAAATTTAAGTCCCGCTGCCGGGATCAAATCATTCTTTCTGACGAACATTTTTCGGTGTAGGAGTTGAATATCGAACGGACCCAATAATCGTGAAATTTGCCATGCTCTCCATATTTGGCTTAGTTTGTTCATGCAATTGCCTTGCAAGCACAAGCTCGGCAAAATCCACTTATCGATAACTTCAAATTGCAAACTCACATGTGTTTTCGCCATTTTCGACAAAATATTTGATGATTGGAACTGAGATCTGCTTGTTCATCTGAGCAGACGATTGAAATAGATTTAATAGGGTCATTCTACTTGCTGCATATAAAGCGCCAATAAACGCTGGCTTGGTAAATAGCCAAATTAAATTCTTGTTTCACAGCTTTAATCTATCATTTTAAATTCCTTGGCACACTGCAACATTCAAATTCTGCTGTAGTTCCATTAAACAAATGCATTTAATGCCATTGTTTTGTGCCATTGCAAATCAAATACATATTGGCCAACATTTACGACCCCGACACCATCAGCAATGGTGATTTTCATTACCCAACCACACAGTAAATACAACAGACACACACACACATATGTACTTATAAATGCATGCAAGTCGCAGCCACTTTCAATGTGTGTGTAATGTGTAATGGCTAATTAATAGCAACTTTATTCCGTGGTCGGAACCTTTTCATTGCATAAAATGAGCCGGATACGCGGGCAGGCAGCGGCGCAGACCCGCCTCGTTTTGTTATGTAAATTCCAGTAATAACTTTATTTTAATTTGCATTAATTTTAAGCGTCCCTCTTTTGCACGTAGTGCAGATGGAAGCAGGAAGCGGCGCTTGCAGGAAAACTATGGGTCGATTTCATTTGGCCCGCTGACCGTTGCCATATTAATAAGAGCCGCTATCTTAAACGATTACACGAACATACGGTGAGTATATGTGTGTGTTGCTGACAACTTTATGCGTGTTTTAAAAACGTTGAGCATGTATACCCAGAAGGCAACGGCAGACACTAAAGCTACAATTAGAACGCTAATTAGCGTTATTAAATAAGGCAACGATAGTCATCAGCGGTGCCGTTAGTAATAGAACCGACTGGTAACTTCGTGAGGCGGACAGGAACAAGTGTAACGTGTGGCTGCCGGCTGACTGTCTCTGCTGCCTTTTTTGGGGGAAGCTGCTCGGTAAAGCACATTTAAGATGTTTACAAACGTGTTCCTGAACGCTACACACAAACACATTCACCCACATTGTAACACGCATTTGCCATCAGTTTTTGAGCAGGCGAAACTAGAACACCGCGGAAGCAGCAACTACGCCATGGCGGATCGGATATTGTAGCATAGAGGAATGGGTTTTATACACGCGGAAAAATAATTAAGTATTTTTAGCTTGAATCGAGTTTAAATGAGGTGTCAATGGTGGAGTAAGTAGGAAAATGCGGGTACAGTTTTGTAAAAAGTTGGCAAATACTTTATCTAAAACCGTTTAGGGTTAAAGTATCGGGTTGGTATGAGCAAGGAAACTATACTTTTACTTTTCTTTGTGCACTTTTTGTCGCTGACAACTGGCAAAGCCTTGATAGCGAATCAGAAATATTCTCCTTTCCCGGTCTAAACTCGTATATCACTTTAAACTTGTATGCCTGTGGGCGAAGTAATCATCTTTCTATTCGAGCTAGGGGCTTAGAGGTAGGCATAAAAATAGCCTTTAATGGTGCAGTCACTAGCTCCAATTCGAGGAGAGTTAAATAAAAAAAAGTTTCTCAACAGCCCAGACGAGCGCTAGACTTTCTTTTTCTGTCTGAGAATAACGTTTCTCCACATCCGATAAGCCTTTACTCGCGAAGGAAATGACGTTTAGCTCGTACGCACCGGACTAGCGTCTGAAATTAACCGGGTCCTTGCCTTCGGATTAAATTATGAGAGTCTCGTTATTTTTGCTAGTTGTAATTTCAGGTCCTCATATGCCTTTTTTTTACTGGTTCCCAAGAGAATTTAACGTCTTTCTTAATCAGTTTTCGTAATGGTTCAGTTCGGTCGGCCAGATCCGGAATAAAAGTGACAAATGTTAAGTCCACTCTGCAAGGGCATTTAGACTTGATTGCAACAAAGTTAGCATCCCTCTTATTTTTAATATAAAAATATATGTAGGTATGTACAGTGTACACAGGCTTACAACACTCTTTTCGTATTTTTCTGTTCGCTTGTCTTTATTCTTTTTTCTGTTCAGCGTTTTTGTGCAAACTTCTTGCAACAATTTGGATTGAAATTCTTTTGTGTTTACAACGGAATTTCGTTTTTATTTTATTTTTGTGCGTTCTTTTTTCTCATTTTTACTGTTTGCTGTTAGCTATTGGAAGCCATAAACCCCGAAGGAATGCGGGCAGTTGATTTTGCCTTTAATTCAAGTCTTAAAGCATCACTCATACGCCACGTGGTGCGCGCAGTCGAATAATTTTTTTAATTACACTCATTTCTGTTTGCCTTTCCATGTTTACATTTTAATAAATTGTACTCCGTCTTCCTCCTTTTCGGTATTTGTCATCATCAACGCTTTTTGCTGTTGGCTTTGCTGCTCCGCTAACCATTTTCGCCTCGCATAATGGCTTTTTCTTTCCAGCTGCTTAAGCTCAGCATTGCAGGAGCAGCAACAATTACCATTGCCATTTAATTAAAAATTGCAGAATAATTATTTTTCCTTCGCGCATCTTTCTTTTCGTCTCGGACGTGCATGCAGCGTGCAAAACTTTTCCATAAACAAAAGAGCGCGCTGGAGTTTGTAAAAATCTGCAAATTAGCACAAATGCAGCTGCTGTGTGAAGGAGGAATAAGAAAACAAAGTTTTCAATTACATTAAATCCGCCCGCAAAAGTTGTCGGCACGCACAGTTGACAATTTATTGTTAGTCTAGTGTGGCCCCTGAGCTTTGTCCAAATGCGTTAATAAAAAATGTAAAAAAATATATATATTTTCCATGCCTGGATTTTCATCATTAACACAGCCAGTTGGGAAACTTCATCCTTGATATTTCCACAGGTGTGCTCCGTTTACGTGACGTGGAGTAACTTTTGGGCCTACACGAAAGTTTGCCAGCGCTTAAGTGGAGGGAAGAAAAACTTTTACACCAAGAAAGACAAATTACTCTTTAAGTCTAAACTTAAATTTAAGCAAAATAGTTTGCAACCTATGCAGACAAATGCTGTCCATATATCAACATCCAACAGTAAGTGAAGGAACGATTTATAATGTAGCAACTGCAGAAAGCTGCAAGCAATAAGCCGAAATGGCAGACGCCATACACGAGATGCCTGCCTAAGTAGCTGGTTTGCCCTCGTCCGCGCCTCCCGTCTCGGTCTGACACTTGATGTGCACATCTTACATATTTTGGCAACATTATACTCAACGCTTAATACTTTATACTTATTTTCGTGCCGCAACTAGCACCAGAGCACAGTGGGCCAGCAATTTGATATTTTGGTAAAAGTGCAAATTTTTCAACCGATTCGAAAGAAAGGGACGTCAGGATAAAGTAATCACCGAATTGCTTGCCACTTTCATATAAATTTATTTAAACTGAATTCGAAATACAAACGTTTGTACGGCTACCGACTTAGAATTGGCATCAGGGGTTTCACGTCAACTTGGTCATCAGGCTTTTTTCGTTATAGATTCAACAATCCCAATTCTAGCTTCTTGTCGTCTTAACGATCCGTGTTATGTATGTCTCTTCTACACTGAGAAAAATGTATCAATCTATAATCTAGATCCAACACGCCTAAATACGGGTGTGTTCAAAAAGTATCGCGAATTTTGAATTTTCGCGGGCTACGTATATTCGAATTTCGATTTTTTGTGGCGTTATGTTGGTACTCATGTTCTCACTTATGCCGACAAGCTCGGCCATTTTGAATGTTCACTTAATTGTTGAACTGCTTTGCTGCACGTGTTTTGGATCGTCTCGATTTTTACCTATTCAAAAAAATGGATCAAAGAACCTGTTTCAAATTTTTGTGTGAAAAACGAAATTAAGTGCGATTGGAATCTTGACTGTGGATAACGAGAAGCTACCTTGGACCGAAGTTTATCGTTTATCGGTACCAAAATGTTCTCAGAAGGCCGAGAAGATGTGAACGACGAAGAGCGTGCCGGACGCCCGAGCACTTCAACAACAGACGAAAAAATGAATGAAGTGGAGAAAATGGTATTGGCCAATCGTCGAATCACCGTTAGAGAAGTTGCTGAGGACCTAAACATATCGATTGGCTCGTGCCATTCGATTTTTATCAATGATTTGGGCATGAGACGGGTCGCCGCGAAATTCGTACCAAAATTGCTCAATTGCGACCAAAAACAGCATCGCATGAACATTGCTAATGAGATGTTAAACTCTGTCCGCGACGACCCAAATTTGCTCCAGAGGGTCATAACTGGTGACTAATCGTGGGTTTATTGTTATGACGTGGAAACCAAAGCTCAATCATCTCAATGGAAGCTGCCGCACGAACCAAGACCGAAAAAAGCGCGCCAAGTTCGGTCGAATGTGAAAGTTTTGCTGACAGTTTTCTTCGATTGCAGGGGCGTGGTGCATCATGAGTTCTTGCCACAGGGAAGAACGGTCAATAAGGAATATTACCTGCAAGTTATGCGCAATTTGCGCGAAGCAATCCGCCAGAAACGCCCGGATTTGTGGAAGAACAAAAATTGGCTTTTGCACCACGATAACGCCCCTGCTCACACATCGTTGCTTGTGCGCGACTTTTTGGCCAAAAACAACACACTAATGATGCCGCAGCTACCGTATTCCCCAGATCTGGCCCCCTGTGACTTTTTCTTGTTCCCTAAACTGAAGAGGCCCATGAAAGGACGACGTTACGCTACGCTTGACGAGATAAAGACGGCATCGAAGGAGGAGCTGAACAAGCTAAAAAAAAATGATTTTTTGAAGTGCTTCGAAGATTGGAAAAACCGTTGGCACAAGTGTATAATATCTCATGGGGATTACTTTGAAGGGGACAAAATAGATATTCATGAATAAATAAATAATTTTTGAAAAAACACAAAATTCGCGATACTTTTTGAACACACCTCGTATACTCTGTATCTGTGAGGTGCTGCCCATCACCGATGAGACCGGTGTTGCCTATAATTGTTTGTTTTCCCTTTAACTCGACTAACGATTATCCGATGATTACCATTCCTTTGGCGGATCGATAAATAATCCTGATTACTAAATATGACCAGAAAGAACAATCATCAACCTTCAAAACCGTGGGAGACATAAAGTTTTTTCCAAATTGCAGGGGCGAGAGGGGGCGTGGCCAAAACTGAAAATAAATTTGATCTGCCTGCAAGTATAAGAAGTTTTTTTCCCCATAAATGCCAACCCTCTATCTCTTAAAGCCTCTGAGATCTGTGCGTTCATACGGACAGACAGACGGACATTGCTAAATCGACTCGTCTGTTGAAGCTGATCAAGAATATAAGTATTTAGTTGGTGCTCCCACATAAGCCAAACAAAATTGGAAAATTTTTAGAAATATTAGCGCAAATTATTTGCGTGTGGAACCGTACCTTTACTTCTCTATATATCATCAGTTTCAGTCTTACACATATTATGGTGCTTACCCCACAGCCAGGTGCCATTAGGATTGAAAACGGTATTGAACGTATGGCAAATTTTCATGGATTTGCCAAGAATATCGTGACGGACCGTGATCAAATTAATGGAGAACTGCTGCTTAAGCCAGTGCAGCAGTGCCTCCTCTTCATCAGCGCGTTAAATCTTGTTTTACCCATTTTTCATCATTTTCCCGTTGTTGAAACTGAAATTCATAGCGATCACATCATGGGAAATGTTAATGCGAAGTAACTATTTCAAGAAAATCGATGCAAAAAAACTAAAAAATTTAGAACATACTGCTTTTATAGAAAACGAATGATAGAGATGTATTTATATGGTTTAGCTTATTCTCAAGAAACAATCAATTCTTTAAGAATCTTTAGCTAAGCTGGTGTGAAATTTGTCCAAAAACTTAGTTAGCTGGCTCACTGTTCAAAAGGAAAGAATAAGGCTGCACAATTTATTTTTTGCAGGATAAAGTTTGGTTGCTTCTGCTCCTGCCTCTGCTGCTGGCGTATGATAAACTAGGCAGCTCTTAAGCTGCCTTGCATGCGAGTGCAACTATGTAGCTGTGTATTTACTGGTACTTCCACTGAAATTCAATTTTGTGCGCCGCATGCGTCGCTGGCATGTAAGTAGCTTAAAAGATAAATAAATTTCGGTTGCTTTTCCCTTGTGGCCGGACAAAAATCCATACAAATAAATATATAAAAGTCCTGGTCAGTAACTGCATAAGTTTAAGATTTACGACACGGTCTCGCCACTGCAATCCATCTGTGGTGTGGCAAGCGTAATGTAAACTGTGGCAACAACAGCACAAAGTCTTTTCATTATGCACACCAACTACAATGACTAAAAGGGCAAAAACGCAGCTCCTCGCGCTGAAGTATGCTTTTCATCAAAACACTTAATTTGCATAATTTTGTGAAGAGTTCGTGGTAGCGCCGGAACAACACTGCACAGTGCGCACCGAAAACTATGGCGTAAATTCTGCCAGCTTTAAATTAATGAAATGCAATTGCCGCAGAAATATGGCACAAACTTAGATGAACGGAGAGGGTAGGAGAAGCCTTTGCAACTTAGAGCTATTCAATTTTCGAGCGAATTCTGCACTTTGCATTTATCTTTGCGCAGACAAGGCATTTTTAGCCAGGTAGAATACTAAATGCATTTTATTGCAAATCAGCCTAATGCACTCAATGGCTTCTGCCCTGATGCACCAAAAGAGGCCCGAAGCAACAAGCGAGCATAAAAAGGTAAGTGGATAAAAGGCAGACAGAAGAGCAGTAAGAAAGGATTTTTGCATCAAATTTAATCTGATGGTAAGAGTTGCTCTTATGGGAGCTAAACACTGCAAGGCTTCAAAGGCTGATAATTGCCTTTTTGTCACAAAAATGTGTTAGTCTTCTAATCCTCTAAAAAGTAAAGATGCCTTAAAAACTATAAATTACGTTTTGCTTTAAGATCGATGCAAAGAACAATCGTTTACTAAGACAGCAGACTCTAGGCCTGCATTGGTTTATTCCTGAGCCAATTTGTTCAAGTTTGAAAACCGAAAGTGGTTATACCAGCGCAAATTCTTATACACAAACTGCCAACAACGAAGCTGTAAATTACAAAAAAAAAAAGGGAAGTTAACTCGGCGGCCGAAGTTTTGTATACCCTAGCAGCTTCCATCGGACAAAAATTTTTCTAACTAAGACTACTTTTGGACCTTACTTTCTATCGGATCTATACTATAATGTGATTTCGAAACTTGGTGAAATCTTGGAAAAGCATAATACACTTTAATTACGAGGTATGGGAAAAAAGTTTTCATAACCTTTCGACCGATCATCATACAGCAGTATAGCTATAGTTACCGATTTTGATAAAACCTGTAGAAATATGTTAAAGAATATGAAATAAGAATATGCCAATAAAAGGACGTTTTCATTAATAACAAAAAGTTTTCCACTAGAACTAGTTTTCGACCGATCGTTCCTATGGGAGCTATAGTATAGTCTCCGATCGACCCAACTTGTAGAGTTGAGTAAAGTATATAAAATAAGTGTATGCCAATGATAAGGACGTTTTCATTAAAAACAAAAAGTTTTCTCATAGACTAGTTTCGACCGATCGTCCGGGAGCTAGTATATGGTCGTTCGACCCAACTGTAGAGTTGGTAAAAGTATAAAAGGTGCAAGATAGGACGTTTTCATTAAAAACAACAAGTTTCCTAGAACTAGTTCGACGTCGTCTTGGGCGTGTACCGTGTGTGAATGGTGTTGTGTGTGGAAAAGTTTTAGAACTAGTTTCGACGACGTCCTGGCGCTATGCTATGTCACCGATTCGACCAAACTAGTGAAACAGGGGGGATTGTATACTAAGAAAACGTACTTTGAGGCGTTTCCATTAAAAACAACAAGTTTTTTTAAGACTAGTTTTCCCGATCGTCTAGGCAGCTATGCTATGTCACCGTCCGGCCGGTCCGCAGTGCGCGTATTGTCAAAAGGCTTCGTGCAAAGTGGTGAGGGATAGCTTAAACTGAGGGGAGGGGAGAGGAACAGAGGGACAGACGGACAGACGGACGGCTATCACTCGCTCGTCGTGCTGTCAGTATATACTTTATGTGGTCGGAGATGCTTCCTCGCGCTCAAACATCCGGACATTATAATACCTCCAAGGGATAATAATCTAAGGTTTTAAGTCAGTAATGAATTTGGCTTATTGTCCATAATCGCGAATTGAGGCTGATATAAACTTGTCTTGCAAACGGCGTGTAGAGGGGGGCACCCCAGCACATGTTCTTCTTATGCCAAACAACTTACCTTCCAAGACGACAGCAAAGGTCTTGTCTGTTAGGCTGCTTTTAAACTGTTCGACGCAAGAGACAGGACGATCAAAATATGATCGTTTAGAAATGAACAAATGACGACACCGTTTACACTGTATGTCATGATATACTAAACTTAAGTCCGTTTTCTCATGTTCCTGTTTTTGCAAATCTAGGTGGATTATACGCTTTTGCATAGCTCACGATCCTGCTAAAACAGGAACATGAGAAAACAGCCCTTTGACTTCATTTTAGTCTATACATCTATACATATATATAAAAGTGAAAGTATGTTTGTATATTTGTCCCTTATGGGCGTCTAAGCCGCTGAACCGATCTTCACGAATTTTTCACAGTATGTTCATGGCGATCAGGAAAGTGTCATAGGCTATGTCTCATGTCTGTGTAATGGTTCAAAAACTGCGAAATTTGCAAAATAATACCGCTTATCCGATTGCAATGAAACTTTAGGGAATGGTTGAACGCTTGCCCATTAAGGTTTCTAAGTTGAAGAAATTGGCGGAAAATGGACCAAAAACCGCGAAAATTGCACAATTTACGGTTTTGGTAAAACTTTGGGGAATGGTTCGACGCTTGACCGGGAAGGTTTCCAAGTAGAAGAAATGGGTGGAAAATGGTCCAAAAACCGTGAAATTTACAAAAAGTTCGATTTTTATGAAACTTTGGAGAATGGTTGGACGCTTGCCCGCAAAGGTTTCTAAATTGAAGAAATGTGCGGAAAATGGTCCAAAAAACGCGAAATTTCAAAAATTATACTGCTTATCTGAATGCGATGAAACTTTGGGCAATGGTTGGACGCTTGCCCGCGAAGGGTTCTAAGGTCCAAAAATCGCGAAATTTACAAAATTATCTTACCCACCGGGCAAACGCACAATTTTCAAGTAAACAAGTTGTAATAGTAAAAAGTAAAAGTTGTTTTCATTTGAGTGTGCCCGTACCATTTTGTCAGTCAAATACCGCTTAACACTATGCACATTTTCTAGTAATGATACTTATTAATCAAAAATAGTCAGGCTCATTGCACGAAACTCTGTGTTTGCTCACGTTCACGTCGTGACATGTCGTGACTCACCATATTGTTTCCCTTAACTCTAGAAATTAAGAAAAGTTTGCGCCGAAGGCGAAATTTTTTTGATGAAACCCTTCACGGCGCAACTTATTTGACACAGAAATTTTCATAAATATAATCCAAACCAAGGTGTATTTAACAAAGGTGTTCAGCTAAATGAGGCGACTCCACATCATGCATTACAAAAGCTCAAACGTATGACACACATTCGCCATACTTTGTATACAGAGTTGTCATATGAAGATTGCCATGACTTGCCGTGCCGTGCGCTGTCAATTGTGTTTCGATTTTTGCGTTTCTTTTTGTAAAAGCATACTTGCGCACACAAGTATAACTGCGCTACAATATAAGTTGCTTCAAATAGTAACAGTAGATTGTAAAATTTAGCCTAAAGGTGTCTTGTGTACAGCTGACATACACGTATGGGTATTTCCATGATGACGAACGTGACCGTCGTACGCATTTAAAGCAGAATAAAAGTCAAAATAAACAATTTTATTTTTCTTCCGCCACTTTAACTTATAGCTCTTTTGGAGCAACTTATTTAGTGGTAAAGTTAATAGCAGACGTAGTGCTGGTTACAAGATAAAGCCAACCAAAAAGCGATACGCACGTGACCAAGAATGGAAGTGCTTTTTTTGGGCATCAATATAAGTGCAGAACTCAGCGAAACCTGCCAAAATTTTTTGGTACGACTAATTATACCCTTGCAGAGGGTATTATAAAATTGTGCGGATGTTTGTAACGCATTGAAGGAAGCATCTCCGACCACATAAAGTATATATATTCTTGATCAGCATGACGAGCTGAGTTCATTTAGCCTTGTCCGTCTGTCCGTCCGTCCGTCTGTCTGTTTCTATGCTATCTCCGTCAGTTTTAAAGCTATCCTCACCAAATTTTGCACGAAGTCTTCTGGTACATATACGCTGCACATTTGTCGGAACCGGCCGGATCGGATGACTACAGAATATAGCTGCCATAAAAACGATCGGTCAAAAAACTAGTCTTAAAGAGAACAACTTTTTTGTTTTTAATGGAAACGCCTCCACAGTACGTATTTCTTAGTTCACTATCCCTTTTAATGATTTCACTAAGTGTGGTCGAAATCGGATGACTATAACATATAGTTCCCATAGGAACGATCGGTCGAAAAACTAGTTCTAGTGAGAAAAACTTTTTTGTTTTTAATGAAAACGTCCTTTTTATTGGCATATTATTATTTTGTATACTTAAACACATTTCTGCAAAGTTTTATCAAAATCGGATGACTATAGCATATAGCTGCAGTATGAATGATCGGTCGTAAAAGAAGTTCTAGTGAGAAAAACTTTTTTGTTTTAAATGGGATCGCCTCCAAATTTCCTAATTAACAGTGTATTATGCTTTTCCATGATTTCACCAAGTTTGGTCGATCTAAGACATCTATATAGTATAGATCCCATAGAAAAGTAAGGTCCAAAAAGTAGTTTTAGTTAGAAAAACTTTTTTTTTTTCAATGGAAGCTGCAAGGGTATACAAAAGTTCGGCCGAGCCGAAGTTAACTTTCCCCTATATTTTAAAAATGTTTTTAATCACTTTTACTGTATATTAGAATTAGTTTGACTGAAATATTTTCTTTATTTTTTTTTATTAGAAAGTCAAATAGAATTCGTGGCCGGGTAGCTCAGCGGCTAGTGTGCGCGACCGCTGAGCATGAGGTCGTGGGTTCGATCCCGCCTCGGAACATCTAATGAAAAGTTTTTTTCTTTAACTAAACTTAATAAACTTTTTGCTGTTGGCACCAGCATTGCAGTAATTAGCCATGAAAAAGCTTCTCAAACTGCCGTTCGGATTCGGCGTTAAGCTGTAGGTCCCTTTCTCTTGTGCTAAAATTAGAAGCGCACAATCCAAGAGATTGAGAGAGGCTCGGCTTTGGCCCTTTGGGGCTGTGTCATCTTGACAAGCTAATTTTTTACTAAAAAATATCTAAAACGAACGAACCTTCTATCTATAAAACTGTGGGAGATATGACGTATTTTTCCATTTTGAGGGGGCGGGAGGGGCGTGACAAAAATTGAAAATAACTTGATCTGCCTGCAAGTATAAGAAGTTGTTGTCCCATACACGTGGAACATTTATATTTAACCATCTCTGAGATCTGCTTGTTCATACGGACGGACGGACATATCGACTCGGCTGTTGATGCTTATCGAGAATATATATACTTTATTGGGTCGGAGATGCTTCCTTCAATGCGTTACAGAAATCTGGACAATTTTAATATACCCTCTACAAGGGTATAAATCAGCGATGTTCCTTCATAGCCCCCAGGGGCCGAGCGCAATTGACTATTTACACGCACACTAGCCGAGCGCATGCCGATGTCGGGCATATGAGCGTAAGCAGAGCTCTCTTTGCCTTCATTCGCTGCCCAGCCGTCGTTGAGGGCAGTTCAAAGCTGGGCTATGTCGCTTTAATATTGCACACCAAGACACTCTCACTTTTTGGCCTCACTCTTCTTGAATATCGCTGGTATAAATATAAGATTTAGTCTAAACGTTATCTTTGACAAATTTGAATACAGTTACCCAATATTTCGACGTTTATGCAGAGTGTATCACAGTGTAGCCAACTGATTACATACGTAGTTTAGCACTAATCATCTTTGCTGATTTTCTCTTCTCACTCTTTCGTTACAGCTAAGCGAAGACATTGGCTACGTGCTGTACTCGGCTCTGGGTTCCTTCTATATACCCAGCTGCATTATGGTTTTTGTGTACATACGAATTTACTTTGCCGCCAAGGCGCGGGCGAGGCGTGGCATTAAAAAGCATCCGCGCAAAACAAACAACGAACAGGTGAGTGAGTGAATAAGTGAGTGAATCAGTGGGGAGTACAAATGTTTGGGACGTGATTATTTATGCATATTCGTGGAAAATGTCGTGTGTGTCTAATGAACTTTGATGAAACCGTAGCAATTACGCCTTAGGGGCGCGTCGGGGCCATCTCTTAGCACTTATGCGGTTGCCCAAAGATTTGTGCCCAGTCAGTTGAACCAAGGAGCGAAGCTGTCGCTGCTGTTGGCATGGTAAATGGAAATTTTCACATCTGAATGAACATGTTGCACACAAAGGTGAAGCCAGTTTGCCTGCTCTTTCTCCCTTTGCTTTGGCTTAAAGCTTCGGACTGGCTAAAAGCTGAAATGGCTCCAATTTAATCGAAATTGCACGCCCTTTCTCAATTTCTCATCAAGTACGCGTACGTGTTGACTTGTCGTTGCAACGCAGCAGTTTTTGGCCACTGCAGTTAGCCACGTTTGTTCATTTGCAGCTGTGGCTGCCATTATGCTGCAACGTTCGCCATAATGACATTTGTGGGTGTGCCTTTTGATGTTGATTTCGTTACAAAAGTTAATCGAAACCTGCTCTGGCTCACTGATTGAGTGCAAAATCTCTAATGAGCTTCGAACATGGCACCAATTACCCGAAATTGCTGGCCCAGCCAAACACATTTGTAGCCAATCCATTCACAGTTTGCATTTTCAATTAACCAAGGCAAAAAACCTTCAACACCGTTGGCCAGAGGCGTCAACATCAACGACACTTGGCCATCATTTTCTGCAAACAAAGGCCAGCGATTATCGAACACGAGAGAAAGAGAGCAAAGGCCGGGGCGAGAAGCAGCGTGCAAGGTTGCATTTTTCGGGTCGTTCCCGTTAATTACCCTGAATAATTGCTGCTGCTTTTCGTACATTCAATATGCAAAGCATGCGCCACCGCCACGCCTTTCACCCCTTCTTCGCCTCATGTTTGTGCAGTCCGCGCGCTCTGACACGCTGCCAGCCGGCTTAAAGGGACTTTCGAAATGGAAAACTCTTGTAGGAAAAGTTTACCCATCCGATAATGAAACTGACTGGGAATCAAAATGTAAATGCAAACGTGAAAGCTGTTTTCCCATACGAACTTGTTGGATGTGACCACTGACTAAACTGAGCTTAGAAAAAAATGTGAGTGTGGTTATCACTCACGATGCCTTGATGTGAAACGAAGCTCGGATAATCGATAGTCGAGTTATAAGGAAAACAAACATTTATGGGCAGCACCGGTAGCAACGGTGATGGGCAGCACTTCACAGGTACAGAGTATATTATAGTCGGGTTTGACCGACTTTCTTACTTGTTTTGTTTAGGCAAAGACTGAAAGCCATGTATAATTTTTGCAATATTTGAATCAGAGTTTTCTTTGAAACCAAAATAATTAAACACGCTTATGTATCTCGCACCCCACCATAGGTAACGAGCTTCACCACCGCCAACAAAAAAGGAACAATACCGATGCCCTCCTCCAGCGGATCAGCTTCATTGCAGCTGCATCAGCAACGACAGATAGCCACCATTGAGACGCCACCGAACAATGCCACAATGCCCATGCAAATACCAACTGTGACCATGGACCTGGCCTCGGATATATCCACATCCGAGGCGGGTGAACTGGAGGCGGTGGCCGCACAAACAGTCCTGGCCTATGCCAATCCCAATGGGAATTTCAATGCGGCGCCGCCAGGGGCAAGCAGTCCTTGCGCGCCGTCCTCACCCAAGGAGACGTTACAGGTGAGCACCATAGCTACGGGTCGTGTGGGACTCAATGTGCCAGTGCCGCCGTCCATGGGCAGCAACAATTCCATTAATGTGCTGAACAACAACAATGGCAGCCTGGCCACAGATGCTGCCGGGGCGACTGCCGAAACTGGAGCAGCAGGAGCTACAGCCGCCGGCGGCAACGAGTTGAGAGTATCGCCCATAGCCGGACGTTGTCGTGCTCTCTCCGTGGGCGTTGACGCGGACATGGTGAGTGAATTCGATCCTTCCAGCTCGGACTCGGGCGTAGTCAGTCGCTGTGCTGTCGTGAAGCCGCTCAAGTTTCGCCTTTGCCAGCCCATCTTCGGACGCAAATCCAACCAGCAGCGACGCAACGAGTCCAAGGCCGCCAAGGCCAACGCAGCAGCAACCACAACGGCGGCCAAGAGTCAACAACAACAGCAGCAGCAGCAGGTGGTCAAGGCGGAGCTGGAGCCGGCCATACCCAAGACACCCAAGCCCCGGGATCCGGAGAAGGAGAAGCGTCGAATAGCACGGAAGAAGGAGAAGCGGGCCACACTCATTTTGGGCCTGATCATGGGTAGCTTCATTGCCTGCTGGCTGCCCTTCTTCTTCCTGTACATCCTGGTGCCTGCCTGTAGCAGTCACTGCAATATACCGGAGTCGGCGTTTGCGATTGCCTTCTGGCTGGGCTACATGAACTCGGCCCTCAATCCGGCCATCTATACCATCTTCAACAAGGACTTCCGGCGTGCGTTTCGCCGCATCCTGTTCAAGTGATGTTTGGCCTACGTGTGCTGTTACAGGTGCGTTTACGCGAGCATCGAGAAGGCTACCGAACGTGCCATGGGCAGCACACCCATGGGCTATGGGCATGGCATGTATCAGCATTACAGGCGTTAGATTTGCTTCGGTTTGGTCCAACCCGAACACCCCCATCCCACCTATTTTTACTTTGATTTCTAAAAGTAACGAACATTGTAGCTCATTTCAAAAGCAATGAACGGCTGTGAATTTGATGGAATCTCTCAAATTTCAATTTATGCATTTTGGTTTCAGTTTAAAGAAGGAACAAAACCGCATTGAACCCCTAAAAACCCTCACCACTGCATGGCTCTTACCAATGCACGAGCAGCACAAACAAGAATTCCAAATTAAGCAAACATCTATTAGGCGCCCTCAATGCACAACGATGAGGCACAGTGGTAAACTCGTTGCACAAATGGACTTCACTTAAATAGCTTATTTTCTTCTCGTTATGAGAGACCAATTTTTAAGACGTATTCTCAGACAAAAAGTATAAAAATCAAAAGAATTAAACTTTTTTTATTCAATAATTTTAAGGGACTGTTTAGCAAGTCCAAACTTTGCACTTTCAACTTTTATATTATACAGAAAAATAGCAAACGAACCACTGTGCTTCGACGATGTCTATGGCCATTCAACTTGAAATAATTTCGTAAATTTCCATTTGTGGCTATAAATTGCTCTCCCAAGGTCTCGGCCATTGGCAAACAGAACGCAGTCAAATGACGTGTGTGTCAACAGGCAGGTAACCTATAGGTATATGCCCGGCACTTAGAGGTCAGGTCAACAAGTGCAAATGAACATGTGACGCGATGTATCTAGGCAGCAAATTCAATTTCTACTTAAAGTTCTTCTTTTCTTGGCAACTTTGTTAAATATTTTTTTTGGCTTTTTTGGTAGATATTGTTTTGGCTGGCGGCCAGTTGAATAAAAGCAGGTCCAGATCCAGCGGCAATTTAATGCTACAAAGTGTACACTCAGCCATAACTAGAGCAGTTCCAAAAAAAAATTAGATGCACAATGATATTTCACTCAGCGACATACAACAAACTCGTCGTAACTATAGAAGAATAAAACACCAAAATTTAATGGGCCCACACTCACAGAAAAGGCGTAGCCAGCTTTTGCTTAAAGGGGATGTACATCCAGTGTGACATCAAGGTATTCCGTGCAAGAATACTTCCGGGCAGGTGCCACGAAGCACACTTGTTGCTGCTAAGCCTTTTCAGGTACTCCTGAAAAGCATCTGTGGCTGAGTATACGCAGTTGTTGCGGTCAAGTAAGGCCGTGTCATCAGCGAATATTGCGAATAAGCAGGCCGTTGGGGTTTTTGAGCGGAATGCTACTGGCTCTAGGGCATATTGTGGGTGAATAGGGAGTATAGCTTAGGGCCCAATACACTAACCTGCGGTACACCAGCCCGAATGGTTCTTGATCCGTTTAGTGCTACTTCAAAGGTTTTGTCCGTCATTAACCTCTTGACTAGCCCAGTCCAACAGTGCACTACTGTTCTGATAGTTCCTTTTCCAAACGTCAAGCATTTCTCTACAGCAAAAAACGACTTCGTCTGCAATGATTCAATTTATTTTCAAATGCGCAAAAACTGTTAAAACCACTTCATTGTGCACATATTAAAGATTAATGTGACATATACAATTGCAGTGGATTGGACTGGATTCACTAGTTTCGTTTCACATAACACAAACACTTTTAGGTTTGATCGTGCTAAAAAGACACCACAACAACACTTAAAACCACTACAAAATAATAGCAAACTTACTGGTTTCCTTACAATCTGTTTCCAAATACCTTTGCTGACATAAGCTGTACATTAAAAATTGTGAAAACGCCTCTGCTTTAAACACAACTAATTATTTCTAGCAAAAACACACCATGTGGCAGGCTTTAGGTAGACAGGTTACTTTGCAACCCTGAATCAGCCACAGGGAGGAAAATATTTTTGGGTATTTTCATCCTGGCTAATGTATTTAGAATGAAGAAAAAAAAACAAAATTCCGACCAGAGAACTGCAACGAGCCGCCACGAGTACAATCGCTCAGCGCTCAAGGCTTGTCAGACTCGAGTATTGCCCTTACTCATTCTCAAGTTGACTCAGCGCTTCGGCCGCGAGTCGCCGCAAAGCCCCTTGTTACAAAATCAAAGTTCTGATGCGAGCCGTCATGAGTAAAGTTCGGTGGGTACAAATACTCGCGACTACTCCTAGCTTCGTCTGCGAATCACCGAGAGTACTTGTTGCCGAAGTCAAAGATCTGCTGCGTTCTGTTACGATCAACGCTTGTACACAATCGACACAAGCACACATACAGTATTTCAGGACATACAAATTGAGCTTGTAAAAGGAATTTTGAACTAGAATTAATTATTCTCGTACTAACCGTACTATTGACTCTGACGGTACTTACTTAAGGTGCAAAGTTCTTGATTTTTTTCTGAACATACTCAAACTATTTGTTCTTTTATATTCTAAGTTCAGTGTAATGCATCCTTGCATAAAGCAACTCGCAAAAGAAATCACTTTATTGTTTATCCATGAATTTTTTGCCAAAAAATCAACCCATTGAAGTCCCCCACTGACTACGCCCTTGCACGCACTCACACAAACACTTCACATGCTGCATCAGCAAGTGCATCACTATGGACGGCCCGTCATTCCTTCATTCCGTCAGTCAGTTAGTCAAAGACCATTTTGTTGGCAGACAGCCCATTTCGTTTGGCTGATTTTTGCCAAAGCCCAGCAAAAAATTTCCTATTCACCCCACCCAAGGCAAAGGCAAAAACAAAACAAATAGGCCTTTGTGTCTCATATTTTTAGATACTTTGCGGCAAGGTGCAACAAAATTTAAACCACTTGCATTTGGAATATATAATCCTCCATCCACAATTTGTTATCTGCTTGTTCCAAGAATGACACAGATTTATGGCAGCTTTTAGCCATAGCCCAGAGAGTGTGAGATTTTGCATCTGGCCTTTCAACACATGCCAGCCTCAGTTAGCGAAGATGTATCAAAATTTATGACTCTGGTCATTTGTTTAGCCCTTTTTTAAATTGTTTAAAAGCGCATTTATAATATCTCCGAAATGTGTCAGGCGTTTACCAAAAAGTGTTTCATTTGAACAAATGGTGAGCGGGCACAAGAATAAACGCAAAACTCTTGCTACAAGCATTTCTCATGACAGCCTCTTAGTATCCCTCTGTCACAGGGTGTGGGTGTAGGTGTGCCTGGCATTGTCAGCAATGTGTGTACCACAACTGCACTTAAATGACAATTTAAACAACGACAGATCGCCCAACAAAACAGAACAGAAGAGCAAAAGCAAAAAAAAAGAATAAAAAAGGGCCAAACAAAGCGAAATCGAAAACAATTGAAATCGACGGCCTGGCTGCTGTACGAGCATGTGGGTGGCAGGAGTTTCTGACACATTAAAATGCGCGACACACAAACACACCGCCTCAGCACTTAGCTGCACTTACGCGTAGATGCGACAGCCAGGTGCATGCCAAACGCCATTGTATGGTGGGGAAAGCCATTTGCACTTGAAGTAAAAGCGTAAAAACATTCATTTGCTAGTGTGTTTAGGCAGCACAAAAAGACCAAAAACAAAAATTTCATAAAGTAAAGGAGTGGGACTTTTTTTAGGAAAAGAATAAATTTATTCTGACTAGCTTCGTACGTTTTTGAAAGTCTAAGGAAATGACGTAACTTAAGCTATAGAGGTTATCCGGCGACCCCAAAATTCTCCATCCTTTATATATCTCGACTATTTTGTAAACCATTGTCGATGTCGAAAGCCAAAAAAGTCTGTATTCCGGTTTGAAAGCAGATTGTAACAGGTACAAATGTAGCTCACTACCATATCACAGAAATTATTTAAGCACATAGCTTGATATTTGGTGTCTATATTAGAAGTAAGGAGTTAGATATTTTCCTGGATCTAAACACGGTTCCAAACCAGTTTAAACCGGTTTTAAAAGTGTTACCTAACCTTACTTGAAGATCGATCTTTGGTTTGAAGAAGGTGGAGATAGCAATTGGTGCGTCTCAAAACCGGTTTTAAGACAGTTTAAGAAGACAGTTTAAAAGTTGGTTCATAGCCATATCTCAAAAATTAACTTAGCTATGAACCTCAAGATTGGTAGGTAGGTTATTCATAACCGAGTCTGAACCAGTTTGAACCGGCTTAAGCGGTTCAGAGACATTTGTCAGAAGCTATCTGAGCTTCAAATATGAAATTCCGATTGCAGGTTGATAATATGCAGATAGATTTTTCTTCTTCAACAGTATTTATTTTCGTTGTGGCTAGATATTTTCCTGCTGGAAAATGCTGATCCAATCTAGTTAATGCCACTTCAAATACGAAAACTGATTCTTAGTCGGTTAAAACTGGATAATACGGCGGTGTTCCAGAAATCTCTAGAGATTTTCGTATAAACGGTTTCATTTTGAACTGCAACTGCTTGCATTTACATGTGAAGCGTCTCCAAAATGCCGGGCTACTAGATTAGATGACTAAAGTTGACAGATTTAAAACTGACTGCCCAGCACCAAGTACATTTTAAGCGTACAGTTTTCCTTTCCAATAATCTAGTAGGTCACATTATTCTTGACACTTGACATATAAAGTCCTGATAGTTTATTTCAAAATCCAATCGTTTATACAAAAATCTCTTGAGATTTCTGGAACACACCCAATAAACTCTCTCAAAACGGTAAAACCAAATTTTGAGCAACCAAGCGACGCCTTTTATATAACTACTTTTATAGTAAAAACATATTTGATTAATTTGATTACCGTTTAAGGAAGATACCTTAAAATTTAACTTTAAATAGTAAGGAAACAACAACTAAGCACTTACAAAGCCATTTAGACAATTGAGATGATCAGGGGTAACTATGCAGTTGTTGACTTAAAGCCTCCAATCTTCAACGAAGTAAAATGTTAGGCAATATTACCTACTTTGCTCGAATGATTCCAAAAACGACGCGTAGAAAAATGTTCGCTGTTGCTAATTTGAAGAAGTGTTTTAAAAACTGCAATAAGTGTCAGTTCGGATGCTTTTAATTCTGCCTCTGCTTTTGACAAACTCCAAAAGTCGTTTTCAAAGGGAAAGCAAGAAACGATTTCTGAAAAAAGCGTAGCAGCAGCAGTAGTCGTCGCTTCCTGATTTTCCTCAATTCCCTCGCAGCTGCTTTCGGTCAGGAGCGCAAGTCGGAGCTGCTGCTTTCGGTCTGAAGCATAATTCGGCGACAGCGCCGTTGCGTCAGAAGTTGCTCGCGACTGTTTTCTGCACTTGCGTTTAGCATGCTACAACAAATAGAATGTTGATTTGGACAACAATGCTATGCCGAAAGCGCGAGAGAGAGTGAGCGCGAGTGTGAGCACGAACGCACACTTGTACGCAAATATAGAATGTGTGTGCGTGGAACAACCCAGCCGGACTTGACTGCATGCCAGAAGCACATCCCGTATACAACTTTTGTAAAGAAAGTTGCAAAAACCAGCAATCTTCCTTTCGCTTTTGTAAAGGGGCGAAAAGCAGCAGAACTGTTCTTTTAGAACGGACATTTGCATGGGTTGTGGTTGTTGGTTTAACTTCGTAAAAACGCTCGCCTTTCTCTGCTCCATGCTGCATGCGTGGTATTAGAAGGGACGTTTGCATGTTATGCAGATTTTATGCCTTCCAACATACTTGCAAAAAGAACATGTTTGCAAAAAACGAATGTTCGTCAATCCTTCGGGTCCCATTTCTCATTGTGGTTTTCCAATAACACAGGTGCAGCATGCGTGCTATTAGAAGTGACGTTTGCATGTTGGGCAGACTTCTTTGCTTCTTACCTACTGTCAAAAGGAACGTGCATCACTTTTAATACGGATTATATGCCTTCTATCATACTGCAAAAGTTGGTAGTGCATTCTACCTAGCAAAAAGAAGTGTGCCAGAAGGCATTTTTTTGGGAACCACGTTCCGACAAATCCGACTGGGAAATCAAAAACAGTAGCGATGGAGCAATTTAAACACTGATTTGGTGCACAACAGCAATCTGCACCTTAATGGAGTTTATATGGCATTGATGCTTCCCATGCAAAGTTGTGAAAATTTACTTCCGTTCCACCTCCATTCATATTCAGACATGTGGCGGAGCAGCATATCAGAGCATGTAAATATAAGGCCCTGTTCCGAATTCCGAGTCGGTTTTCGTGCAAAACGTTGCCTTTTCAAATTTAAAGTTCTCAATTTTTATGGCTACTAGATCAGGTCTTCTCTTTGGTACGAATTTTTTCTGTTCTGTTCGATACAAGATCTGAACACAATCTGTCTGACTGCCAAGGCAGCCAGCACAAATTCTTTTTAATATGTGTCATATTAATTAAAGAATGTGATAGCTAAACATACTACTTAAAATGGTATTAGTGGTTGTAATCCCTGGTAGGGGACAATGGAACCATTCTCCTCCATCTTCTGGAATTAATCCAGCTATGCGTTTGCTGTAACCTTATGTGGTGTAGTCGCCAGTCAAACCAGCTACGATCAAGGGGACGCGTGCTTTAAGGATGGATTAAAATCATGTTCTGTTCTTCGTAACGCCACTGTGGTGGCCATCTTATTCGAAGTATATTAATTTTTCTTAGCCTCCTAAGTTGCAGCTTCTGTTTAATGGTTGTGAGCTGCACAGTCTGAGTTATTCTTTGGCGATGATAAGGTACGACCGTACATAGACCAGCAACCATCAGCAGAAATGTTGGAATCCTTCGCTACTGCTTCTGATTTCCTATTGGAAGATGCTCTTATTTTTACAAATAGCCGCCAAAGTCAGATATGTTTTGACATTTGTGGGCTAGACAGATGTAGAATATATATAATATTTACCTCTTTATATTTTGTAAAAATAAGAGCATCTTTCAATAGGGTGACTTCTTTTGGCCCGGTGACTTCTTTTGGCCCACCTAGTATGACTGTTGCGGTTGCCAAGGCAGAGCTTGATGTGAGCTTAGAATAACTTGCTGCTGCTGTGATGGAGTGGTTACTACTGGCCGCTGCGTCATGAATACTGGCTGACGAATTAAATCCACTGCTTAAGCAATTCCGATTTTCGTCAAACTTAATCTAATCTAACCGTTGAAATGCTTGTCACCTTCCATATAACATTGTTAAGTTTAAACTCTACATGCAAGCGGTCGATAATTTCCAATCCAAAGAGTTAAGTATATTCAAACCCTTCAAAGTATTTTCCTGTTGAGCATTTAATGTTCATACTAGTGTTGGGTAGTCCATGAGTTGTTTACTAAACTGAATAATTGCACCATGTTCTTCATAAATTGTTCTCTTTGTTCAGTGAGTTTTTATCAGTGACTTTGGTTCAGTACCTTCTCTTCAGTGACTTTCATCTTCGTTTTTACTTGTTCAGTGACTCTTGATCAGTGCCTACCGCTCAGTGATTCTTTATCAGGGACTCTTCTACAGTGATCCCTGTGCAGTGACTCTGGTTCTGTGACCCTTGCTCAGTTCAGTGCCTCCTGCTCAGTGACTCTTCTTCAGGATCCTTGAGCAGTGACTCCTGTTCAGCGACTTTTGTTAAGTGACTTAATCAACGACTTGTTCAGTGACTTTTGTTTAGTGTATCTTATTGAGTGACTCTTGCTCAGAGACTTAGGATTACAAATAATTCGAATTATCGCCAAAGGCTCATCTTGAGTTTGATGTTCTCGGGTTTCTGTCTCTGTGTCATAATGACTGGAAGTGTTCTTCTTATTGAAAATGGGGTGATAAATTCGTAGTCAAGGCCGAAACTGCATTTTTCAGCCACTCAAATAGGTAGCTACTAAATTTTCTACGCTAATGCTCAAATGATTTGAGTACTCACAAAATTGCAATAAATGTCACAATTTGTAATCCACATAAATTAAATGCCTGACTAAATGGCAATTGATTTAATAACATTTTTCTTTTAAATTTTTTTTTGTAATTAATGCAAAGCTTTTTGCATTAACATTCATAATTCAATTATTTGCTTTCGATTTTGTTTGCCTATTGTTTTATCGAGCTTTTGTCAATTTTACCATTAATTTAAGTGAAATATTCATTTCATTTTATTTTATTTTTTTTTTTTTGTGCAAACCATAAATTCGCTTGTCTAATTGAATTATTGAACGCAGTGGCAAGTGCGAAAATTAGAATTTGCATTTCTGTCAACATATATTTCAGCTCTATGCATAATGCTCTAAGCTAATTTAATGCCTGATTAACTTGGCAAATTACGGCGTGCGAGGGAAAACGTTTTTTAATTGAAATTTGGTTTTGCGGTCGCAGGGTTTTGTCAAAGTCGATAAATGTGTTTAGATAAATATTTGATTACATTTTAGAATGCCAACTTTGGGATTTTTATGGCTGAGAGTTCCAAATAAATGTAAATATATGCGTAACTTTTTAATGCCTCACAGGCATAATTTAGTACGTCCACAACCGCAATGAAAATCAAAATAAATTGCAATAAAAGTGGCTAATTAACAGAGCGCGCACTTATACAAGACAATGCAATTGTGTAGCAGGCCCGAAATTGGGCATTGCGGCGCCCGAAGCTACTAAAAAGTTGCACCAAAATCTTTCTTAAAGTTAAGAGAAAAACCAGATTTCTGATCAAAAGACATGAACATTGAAATCTGGTCACAGAACCAAAAAAGAAGGCGCCTTAGATCAATGATATAGAGATACACACTTTGGTTCAGGTGCTGATGAGCTTTCCGCTTAATTGCTCAAGACAAGCTAAGGATTAGAAGGAGCATCTACCAATTTATTTGTTCGAATAAAATGGAATGTAAGTGTACTCTACCCAACAAAGGTTTGTGTAGCGCCTTCTACTGTTATTAGGCATAATACTTAAGCTTTCGATCGAGTAGGGTAAATTGATTTGCTTTATAAGCTGTTGTCTTCTTCATTCTTAAACTTTGTGCCATAAGGAACTTTGCACTATAGACGAGCTAAAGAAAGAGCGCTCAAAGACTCGTACATCAAAAATAAGTGTTTCATACCTTCTTTGTACCCTGGACTATGCTATTCCACAAAACCACAACACATTTTCTAAAGTAACTCCTTCAGTGGAAGTGACAGTGGCTATCCAATCATTTGACTTTGACAGTAGGGTTTGTTCTCAGTCGAAGATTCTGCCTTTGATGATTAGAACAAATTATATTTTTGTTGAAAATTAAACTTTAACTGGAGTACTAAAATAAACACAGATTTATTTTTAACAAACTTGTTTCTACGAGACTTAATACGTCCAAAGTCAACCAACGGAATCGGTATGGTTAATACCATATCGACAAGTCTATATATCCTTATACATTTTTGACAGTATTTGAGAAAAAAGTTTCACCATTGCCCGAGTTTCAAGAAAGTCTAAATGGTAATTAGTAAAAACGAGAAAGCAAAGCTAACTTCGTCTGTGCCGAAGTTTAAATACACTTGAAACTTTTTTGACTACTGACTTTATTTGGTTACCAATGACTTAATTTATAAGATTTATGACTTGTGACATTGGAAAATAAAATAAAAAAATAGGGGAAAGTTAACTTCGGCTCGGCCGAAGTTTTGTATACCCTTTCAGCTTCCATTGAAAACAAAAAAGTTTTTCTAAGACTACTTTTTGGACATTACTTTTCTAAGGGATCTATACTATAAAGATGTGTGATTTCGATTAAACTTGGTGAAATCATGGCAAAGCATAATACACTGTTAATTGCGAAATTTAGAGGCGATCCCATTTAAGACAAGACTTTTTCTCACTAGAACTTCTTTTTCGACCGATCGTTCATACTGCAGCTATATGCTATAGTCATCCGATTTTTGAAGAAATGTGTCCAAAGTATATACAATAAGTGTATGCCAATAAAAAGGACGTTTTCATTAAAAACAAAAAAGTTTTCCTCACTCGAACTAGTTTTTCGACCGATCGTTCCTATGGGAGCTATATGCTATAGTCATCCGATTTCGACCAAACTTTGTAGAATTGTGTAAAAGTAGATAAAATAAGTATATGCCAATGATAAGGACGTTTTCATTAAAAACAAGAAAGTTTTTTCACTAGAACTAGTTTTTCGACCGATCGTTCCTATGGGAGCTATATGCTATAGTCATCCGATTTCGACCAAACTTAGTGAAATCATGGGAAGGGATAGTAAACTAAGAAATACGTACTTTGGAGGCGTTTCCATTAAAAACAAAAAAGTTTTTCTCTTTAAGACTAGTTTTTCAACCGATCGTTCCTATGGCAGCTATATGCTGTAGTCATCCGATCCGGCGCTGTTCCGACAAATGGTGCGGAGCGTATTTGTACCAAAAGACTTTGTGCAAAGTTTGGTGAGGATAGCTTTAAAACTGACGGAGGAGATAGCTTTTGGGTTCGTGTATGTGGTGTGCAGCTAAACCTCATTGAAAATTTCAGTACAGACGGACGGACAGACGGACAAAGCTCAATCGTACTCAGCTCGTCATGGTGATGAAGATATATATAGTTTATGTGTCGGGATGATTCCTCTAATCAACAAATATAATACACTTTTTAAGTGTATAACTAAAGTATGTGGGGGAGGAAGGGGCCAGGCAGGTCTTCCTTCCGAAGGTATGCCGATTATATTAAGTTTGTGCAAAAGTATGTAACAGCAGGGAAGCATCCCGACTAAAGTATATATTTCTTGAACAGCGTAACAGCGAGTCGATTTTGCCATGTCCGTCGTCCGTCGTCGTTGAACAAACGTCTCAGAGATGGTAAGAGATGGATTTCAATTTGGGACATACGTTTCTTATCTTGCAGGCAGATCGTTTATTTCAATTTTGCCACGCCTCCTCCCGCCCCCGCAAACTGGAAACCGTTATTTCTTCCAATTTTAAGTGAGTTTTGTACCTTCTGACATATGAAATCTGGTTGTTTATCGATGGTGATCGGATGACGATGTGGTTATAAAGAAACAACAATGGGGCGGTCCGTGATGTCCACTTCAGTGGGTTTAATGTTGGGCTCGCCTATGGGTGTATTTTCAGTGGAAGAACTTTATAGGAGTGGCATTAGGTGTGGTAGGTCTGCAAACAGGACAGTCCAGGTGCTCCACAGGGCTCCGTCCCTCTAGATCAGTTGTTGTACTGCCAGGCTACGTCTAAAACCAGGGGTTGTGGATGTGGGCTTTGTCTCTTCGTGTTGATTTTGGCCTGCATTTCTGGGTGTCTGGGCTATGTTTGCCAGGTCTTTCTATTACGGAGGCTATTCGTTGTTGTCAGTGCGAGTCTGTGTCTTGAATCGTGTTGTTGGGAGCAGGTTGCTGTGCGACGTCTGCACCACCTCAATGGGCGACGGCAAGGCTGTGTGCTAACGTGAAGCATAATCGCTGTTTGTCGCTCTGAGGTTAAGTTTCGTATCCCTCTCCTTCGCAGTCCCAGCCATATGTAAATGTTACATTTAGCATTTGAAATCCTTAACGTTTGCTAAGAACACCTACACGGCACGTGTGGAAAACAGTTTTCTAGATGAAAAATATAACTGTTCTGTACTAATTTTGAGCTAATTTTGTTAATTACGTTGTGTTACGTTTGTAAGTGAATGCTGAAAAACGCTTATCCACGCAGCTTTAAATTTTCTGCCTCGTTTTTTTCTACACGTAGTGTTTTTCTTAAACGCCACGGTAGCTTTCTGCTTTCTACATTTTCGTGTGAGTTTGAAGGGTGAACTATGTTTCATTTAGGATTGTCGTTTCTATACGTTTGTTTTTTCTGTGTACTTAAACTACTTTCATGTCACCTCACGGATAGATTCTGCATTTGCTGATAGACAAAAATTTTGGTCAACTGATTTTCACATTGTGTTTTTTTCGAAGTGCAAAAGCTTAGTATAGACGTCCCAGATGGCCTATATTGGCGCTAGCTACGGCAACCATGTGAATCCCGTCATAAGCGGAAACACGTTAGTTGATCTCTAATGTTTTGGGCTGCTTTTTGTTATGCTAAAACGTCTCGGATGTGTTTTATTTCAACTAACACTAATGCCGAAATCTAAGTACAGTTGTTGGAAAGCCAATTTGTTAAATTTGGAGAAATACTTTATGAGGATATTTGGGTTTTTCAACAAGACAACGCCCCGATTCAAAATGCACCCACTTTAAAGGTTATTCTTTTATCCAAAAGCATTTCGGTTTTGGGGTGGCCAGCGATTAGTCCGGACTTAAACCTCATTAGGGACTTACGGGGAACGCTGTCTGACAGAGTTTTTAAGAATGGTCGAACGTTTGAGACACTCAAAAAACTTAAGGACGTTTAAGTCGCAGAGCGGGAACAATTGAGCAATTTAACTCTTTAAAAACTGCCTGATCGGCTTAAGGATAAACTCCTACAAATTTTAATAACATAGGCAAAAAAGCATACAAATGCAAAATGCACATATACTTATTTCATATAATATTTTTTATTTAACTTAAATATAAAAGCTTAAAACAATTGGAATTGTTTTTGGCATTTTTTGTATTCTTTTCATAAGCACTATAAACTAAAAATAACTTAAAGCTCATTATATTCCTTTAACATAACAAATTTCTTAAAAACATCTATGCACATATACTTCTTTCCCTGATGTATCACCAATTTTAAAATGAATTCAAAAAAGAAAAATAATTATTTGGGTAAAATTTAATGGTGGTCGAACAAGTAGCGCTGATCAAAGCAGTCAAACCGACCGTTTTATGGTATTCGATCAATAAATAGGTTTTGATTCATGGCACTTTCCAACCAAAACAGATAGGATTATTTCAAATCTAGCGAAAATGTAGATCAAAAACTTAAATGCCTGAGTCTGGTTACGCCACTGACTGCTGATTGCATTGCCCAGCTGTTAATTTCCTATAAAACTTTCAGCCAGAGCAGCGCAAGGTCAATGTAAATATTTCTTTTTAAGTGCTTGCGGCTATTTATAGAGCGACTTGGCACAAGGATGCTCGACAAGCAATTAATACGGTCATTAAATTGCACGAGCATTAATCACGAAATTCCTGCGGCCAAGTCGGAGTATTTGTTTTGTGTTCTGTTTTTGCGTAATTAATAAAAAGCCATAAATGTAAAACTCATAACAACCAATGCTTCTCCGGTCATAAATATGCACTTAGGAATTTATGCGCATTGACAGCATGAATATTTATGAACCGAAGACGATGCCGCCGCCGCCGACGACGGCATTAAAATGCGCCCAGTTGATTAATTGGAAAAGTTGTGCAAAAAATAAAAAAGTTTGGTTCGACGGGTCGTATGTTTGATTTCCTTCTTCTCGTTGATTTCGTTTCAAGTGCCACCAAAACTAAGCAAATCCAATGCCTGTCCTGGGGAAAGGACTAATGAATTGAAGCAAAAGAAAACCCAAAAAGAATTGACTGAAATACTAAAATGAAATTGTTTCATTATAAAAACTCTAAAAATCAAACAAATTAAAAAACTAAAAATGTATTTCAATATATAGATACTTAAACTTTTTGCTAATAACTGTACGATATAAAGAATATATATAGAAATTTAGTAAGCAAAACTATTGCGTATATAGTTAATACATTGTATGTAGAATTATTTACTTATATAATAGCAAAATTTTAAACATTTGTGTCTGTTATATTATGAATAGCTGTCAGTAGATAAAAACCAAACTAAAGCTAATCAAGTAATGCAAATAACCCAACCACATGTGTAAATACCAAATAAAAACGTATAAATGAAAATCAATTTTTGAAATTGTTTAATAAACTAAAACTATCTACATTTTAAGCGGAAGTCTTCCACTACAATTACGCGCTCGATTTTGCATTGTATTTGCGTTCTCGGAAAAATAAAAAACAGTTTAGTTTTTGTGTATATGTATATTTAGTACCAAATTGTATATGTGTGTATCTATGTGTATTTCAAAAGGTTTCTTACCCCCCTCAACCAAAACACAAGCGATAATTTAACTATATATATATATATAGAACGATAACTCGATGCTGCACAAAATTACAGCAACTATTGTAGTAATTTATAGACATTTAAGTAAAGAGGATCATTCAAACGTAGTTAACAGAAATTTGAATTCGCATTTTCCGTACTAATTATGTTGCATGAGAATCTCATCTGAAAGATAAATGTATTTTTTAATTAGCTAACAACGAAGTAACATGGTGCTATGAGTTACATACAGAGAGCGTTTTATTTTAGTTCAGATCAAATCAATCATTTTCTCAAGGTGGTCAAAACGTTAAAATCCGAGCCCCTTTTAACGTCTTTGGTTGCAAGTAGCGCACCACCAGACATTATTTTAATAGTTAATTCTTTCATTTCCATAAACCAACTACATATATCAGAGACGGGCATTTTTTCAGATTCACCTATCACCTGGGCAGAGGTTGTGCTTGAGTTGGGTGTGTCAATTAATTTTTACAAAAAATTTAGCTTACTTTAAAGTATTCATAGTATTGAGCCTCATTAACATTTTATTCACCTCGATTTTAGCACCAAAAAGAACAAACTGAAGATGCAATAATAGAATCGTCCCACTTCTTTTAGATTTATATGAAGAAAAGTTTTACTTTAATACTCTTTCCGATTGGTTTTAGAAAGGCCGCAACACAAGGCTGTCATTATTTATAAATGAGCATTATTCCCCCCATAATAATTGGATTCGCACGAAATTCTATACTAGATGCTGCAAAAATATCTATGTCGACCAGTGATGTCAATTTGTACCTTTTCGGTGATAGATCTGTACATTTTTGAACTGATTTAGCCCCAAGAAAATGAAGAAAACACCTTATCCCTATATCTAACACTTTTTTGCTTCTCAATTTTCATTACAAAAAACATTTTTAATTTGATCAAATTTTGCCAAATGGACAACGTTTTTACCATCACTTATATAGTCGTAGTCGTTTGTAATCGATTAACTTGAAAAGTATCGACTGATGTCCAACAAGGTCCTGTATATTTAAGAGTTGATGGTGATTCTTAATGTTTTTCGTGTGCTGAACAAGAAATGGTATATTACGTCTTGATTTTTGGTTATTTTAGTTAAAGGGCTTAAAATGCATATTTTTACTTTCTTATGGTTTTTACATAACTTAATCCAAATATTTCCACGATTTTTAAGTAAAGATTTAGCATTTTGAAACATAATGTAGCGAGTTTGGTCAATGGACTTGATGCGGTATTAGGTGAAGGTGGAAGGGTTATTCCACAGCAGTTCTCCCAAGCAAGTCGAGCGAATAAGAAATAAGAACTATCCGCGAATAAGTCAGACGTCCAGCGTTCTTTATTAGCAAGACGAGCGTCTTGTTTAAGCGAAAAAATTAGAGAGGGAACTTAATTATAAAGTATATAAAGCTGCATTTTCACTTGTTGAGATCTCATATGAAATTGGTGAAAAAGACCTCAGTTTACTGAGAGTTGGCTGACAAAAAACTCATTTGAGAAATATTTGTATAAATACAGCCTACTTCTCATGCAGCTTTTCAATGCTTTTCACCTATTTTTGTGTTTCTCAGATTGACTATTACACTTGTCCGATATCTGAAATTGGAAACTTTAATGAGATATCAGATAATTGAAAATACAGCTTAAGTAAAAGAAGTAACGGATCAATAGCTATTTAGACTCGTGAAATCGCCCTTAGCGCTGGAATCGCCTGCGGTCGTTGTAAATAGCTCGCCGTCGGAGCCTAGTTTCGAAACAAATGTTCAAAATTACCATATTTTGTATCGGCTTTAGTTATGCAATGTAAGTTTTTGAAAGTTTATAGAGATTTTGCATAGCATATTTTTGGGCAGTATACAATTTGATAATTTGTAGCACATGTATTCAAAATGCTATATCCTCGTTTGGAAAAATCGCAGAACTGTTTGCGATAGTTTATTTTAAAGCTTACTAGTAAAACTGTACGATTATATAAAAGTGAGCTAAGATATAAGTAAAGGTGAAGACTTGCACATTCTAGCTGATTTCTTAAAGGAGAATCTGAGATACCGGCGAAATATTATGAACGAGTACACCTGAAGGGGACCAGCACTGCCACTTAAGAGGAACAATGTGGTATCTCGCGACGAGCGGGGCAGCTGCATGTAGTACTCGAAAGTGGCAGGCATCCTCGCAGTGAGCTAAGTTTGGCAGACGGATATATTCAATGCCAATAAATTTTTTATATCTTTATACCTACCTAAAATATTACTATGGTTTTTTCTTTTATTAAAAATGTTTTAAATAAAGATTCCTCTACTACTTCTCCTACTATAAGTATAGGTTCCCCATAAAACGACACAAGTGCCAAAAAAGGCATTTTAAGCAATTTTAAGCTTAAATTACTATCTCGACTTGGACTTGATGGATTATTTCCGAAAACCGGTTCGTGTTCAGCACACTAACAATCTCTAGAATCAACAGCATCCCTTCAATATACTGAGGATTTGTGTAATAGACTGTGCCACTTTTAAAAGGTCATTTTCTGGTTTCGGCTTCGGACCCCGATATTTTTGAAGCACTTACCGAAACTAAGAAAAACCCCATAGGACATGGCCCCATCATATCGTAAATGTTCTTTTTTGATACCCACGATATTTTTACCCCAAACTTAAACTTTGAAAAAGGTCCCTTTTTATGAAGTCCATATATATCATAAACCGTTTGGAATTTTGATTTTATATCTTTGGCAAAGCTATAGATATAAACAAGAGGAAAAAAGTCCTTAGCCGACTGACTCAAAAAAATGGTATCTACTGCTTCAAAACTTGAAAAATATCGAAAAAATTAACATTTTTTCATTTTTTTTTTTTTGGCAGAAAAGGTTGAGCTACTGGCAATTTAGCAAAGTTAAATCAAACAACGATATAAACAACTCTCTAATACATGCCAGCTTCATACAAGGATAGACTACCTTGTTTCGAGTTTCGTTTCGAGTTAGCGGTTTCGGTCTAAAATCTTCAACATCAGGCTCAAAATCGACATCTTGAAATAAGTTTTTATTGGTAAAAGCAGTGTTGACTGTCCATGTGGACATAGCATCCGGACTCGGAGCCTTGGACGGTTCGGCACCATCAAGCATTGATGCTAGTATGCCAGTATAGCGGTAGTGGTCACATATTTTTTTCAGGTTTTGAGGTTTTTTTTTAGTATTTTGTTGCTGGTTTATTACAAATGACCAGGGTTCTGTACAGTTTTTAGGAAAAGAAAACATATTAGAGTCTCTACCACCCATTGCATACATTGGGGCACCAGCAATAAAAAGAACACTAGATGCCATGTTTTTTGGGTCAGTCGGTTAAGGACTTTTTTTCCTTTTGTTTATAACTAGAACTTTGCCAAAGGTATAAAAACAAAATTCCAAATGGTTTATGGTATATGGACTTCATTAAAAGGGTTCTTTTTTTCAAAATTTCATTTTGGCGTGAAAATATGGTGGGTATCAAAAAAGAACATATACGATGTGATGGGACAAAGTTTTTATTTATTTTCGGTATGTACTTCGGCGTCCGAAGGCGGTACCAATTTATGAGTTGCACTATGATACATACAACTTAAAATACCGAAAGAACTTTTTGAGCAAACGGTTCGCCATTTGTGTCTAATTCATGCAAGTGCAGTATAAATATACAAAATTTACAAAATAATACCAAGCCGTTCAAACAGACAAATAAAAATATCTCCATCCATTGCCAAGAAACAAAGCTTGTGACCAGAAGGCGGCATTAGCAATGTTCAATGCATAGCATGCTGCCATTGAACCAGGTGATCTGTTTGATTCAAGGTAATATATATAAAAAACTAACGAAATTTCATCAAAAACCAATATAAAATATATTAAAACTTTTGTTCCCTTTTTCTGTCCTTTTTAAGTTTTTGTTTGTCACAATTTCTACCTATTTTAGATGGCATCTTTGATGGCGATTTTAGTTTCGATAATTAAAAAGTAACACTGATGTTTTGTTGAACATATATTTTTGTGTAAATCGGAAAATTTGGTGCACACTAAATAACCCCCTCATATTCGTGCAGCTCGCAGAATCATCATAGCGTCATTATTTATTTTGGGATCTTTTAATATATATCATTCGAACAAGAAATCATATTTCTTAACAAATATCTACTATGCCCAGTAGATGGCGACTTGCCGGCCCCTGCTCCAAAGCGATTTTATAGCACTTATCACAGTGGAAGCGGAGCGCTGTAAAACGCTTTTTTCGCAGTGAGAGTGTAGCGCTTTCTAGAGCTCTTTTCACATAGAGAGCAGAGTGCTTTGAAATGGTTTTTAGCTTCCATATAAGTAAAAAAAATGGATCCAGTAATTTTTGAAAGTTTTATCAGAGTCGAATGCTTTATAATTGAAAAATTTTGAGCAGAGCGAATCAAAAGATAGATAGATAGATAAATAGATAGATGTTTATTTTTTCATTTCACCATTTCATAGCTTATAACTTTACATTGATTAAATGCTAAAAACAAAAATTTAAAGGCTTGGTTTAAGCCTGTCAGACTTCCTCCATCTGTTGTAAAAAAACATAATAAAGCATACCTTAATTGACCGATAAAATTTTTATATCCTATACTTAAAGAAAATTTTCAGACTCTGCATATTATTTACAAATTCTTAAAGGTCCTCATTTTTGAAATTTCTTCTTTATTTAATTGCGATCTCGGTGTAACTAGATAGATTATTCCATCCTATCCCCCCGTTAAGGGCCATAAGCACCTCTTCTTCGGTAAAAGTACAAGCATTCAAATATCGGCATCGAAATTCCCTCATTACTGGTCATCGTCCTACAAAATGCTACATGTCCTGCTTATTCATATTGCATAGAGAGCAAATACGACCGTTTAAAATTCTTCTTGGGAAGCTTAACCAAAAGAGATCTCCTCTGACCAATATAATATCTAAGATACCCAACGGCCATACAATGATTTTGCAATATGCAGTTATTTTTTTTTTGGTGGCTGTTTTTGAGTTGAATGCATAAAAATCTAATAATAGAATGCGCTTGCTTATGTGAGTAAACACAACGACCCAGTCGGACTTGACTGCACATCCCGTATACAACTTTTGCCGCTAAGAAGTAGTTGCAAAAACCTGCAATCTTCCTTTCAATTTTGTATAGGGGCGAAACGTAGCAGGAACTATTCTATTAGAAGGGACGTTTGCATGGGTTGTGATTGTTGGTTTAACTTCGTAAACACACTCGGCTCTCTCTGCTCCATGCTGGATGCGTGCTATTAGAAGGCACGTTTGCACGATCGTCAATCGTTCGGGTTCCATTTCGAATTAGGGTTTCCTATAGCACGGGTGCAGCATGCGTGCTATTAGAAGGGACGTTTGCATGTTGTGCAGACTTCTCCGCTAACCTACCGCCAAAAGGAACGTGCTTCAGTTTTCACCGCAAAAGTTGGTAGTGCATTCTTCCTTGTAAAAAGAAGTGTGCCAGAAGGTATTCTTTTGGGAACCAAGTTCCGACAAATCCGACTGAGGAACAAGCTAGTGCGTATGTGTGCGTACTTGTGCTGTAGAAAACGAATTCATACAATGCTTGAGAATACGTGTGCACACATACAGTCGTCGGCAGTCGCTGTATGCGTACAAGAGAGCGGCTGGTTCTAGAGCGCTCTCTCTCTCTGGCTTTTGAACAAAATTTCAAGAGAGCCTGGAGCCAGCTCTAGAGCCAGCACGAAAAAACCGTGTGCAAAAAAATCGTATGGCGTTACTCATCTTAGAGGTTGGTGTGACCAACCCTCAATACAGGTATTTTCCTAACAAGCAACGAGTTCAGTGTGACCAAAACTAATCGGCTTACAAATCGAAAAATGAAATTAATTGACAAACCGAATACTTAGTCCTTGCTTGTCTCCCTCAGTTGCCCGTCTCTGGTCTATTCACCTAAATGCTAAAAAATCACAAATGAAATCAAAATTCCAAAATTAAACTAAGAGAATACCATAAGCAGAGCAATCATGTAAATACCCAATTAAAAAAAATCGGATAATGCTCGATTCATTTAAAGTTATCATCTAAAGGAAATGTAAATTGTGCAAAACCAAAAAATTGCAAATTGAAGCCACCAAAGAATTGAATTTTTGCATGTAAGTCGAACAGAAGTTTAAGTATTTAACCATTTACTTGTAAGCAGATAACCAGTTTAAAAAACTTAAGCCACAAATAGTTTAAAACTTTTAGCATTTAGGCAATCATATATCATAGTTCAACTAAAAAGTATACAGCAGAAGAATGAAAATTCCTCACTCACTCTGAAACTTCAACTGACAACTATTTGTAAATTTCCAGATCTAAAAAGCATTTATAAACTTTGAGTTTTGTTGTTATCGAAAAATATCAAATATTCATGACACCAGTTGAGTTTGAGCATGTGAAATATGTTTTCCTAACATCTTGTAGCCTAAGAATCTGTGTTAGACCTTAAACTATGCAAAGCGTCCAGCATTATAGGACGGACAAAACTAAAACTATATAAGCTAAGTGAAATTCGATATGTCCACTCAAAACGGACAATAAAAACTCTATAAAATTATACAATTACACATTTAAGCAGCCCCTGAAAACGAATACCATAAGGCTTAATCCGAACTCATTAAATACTAAAATACTATAAAAAATCCTTTTAAAAATTATCCTCGTTAAGTGACGCAAAAGCAAGAAACAACAAAATGCAAAAACCAATCCAAACATAATAACAACTTAATAAAAAAACTGAAAAGTATTCTTAAATTCTTTAAATGCATTTGCGTGTTTTTTTTCTAACGCTTTAACTTGGACGGCAACCCTGTCATTTTGGCAGTTTTCCATTCCAAGTTGAATGTCAATGTCAGCGGTGAGACAAAGGTGCCGGCAAAACTATCAAATACGGATTAATTTGTTATCCAACCTGTCCCCGAAGCGGTAAGTGAGTGATGTGTTATGGCAAATTAAATGTGATTTTATGATATGCGCAGACGCCGCTCAGCCACAAAAAAGATGCGCCCATTAATCCTTGGCAGGTTATTGATTTTTCGCAGAGAAACGTGTAGTTACGGCATCAGCATCCGTTGGCATTGTTGGCAGAGTTGCCAACGCGGCGAATGATTTGAATTTGAGTTCGTTGAGTAGAGCACAAAAGGTAAGTGAATACTTTTAGGATTGAATGTACATGATGAACTATTTGATATGCTGTAGCCCACTTTTTGGCTGCACTTGATGAGAACTACAGATAAATTCGCCGCGTTAAAGCATAATTCTCTGCTTTCGCATTTAAATTCTAAATAAATGTGCACAAAACTGTAGCTTACTTTTTGGGTTTGACAATTATACTTTAACACAATGCTGCATAGTTTCGGGGCTATGGCAAATTAGGTCTTAATTAATATGATGATATGATGACGTGACCCACTTTGAGATAAAAAATATTTGTTTTTGATAATTTTGTACATTTCAAATTTATTTTTGTTCTACGCATTAAACTGGCTTTACATTTCAGGTTCTTATTTTTAACATTTGTGTTGTGGACCAGAAATCTCATTGTTTGGCCAAGGCCAGAGTACACCAGACTAGATAGGAAGCTGAAATTTTTGATAAAATGTTCTTAAAAGATTGAACTTATTGTCTATAATTTAAAAAGCAAAAAAAATGTATACGATATTTATAGTCCAAACCAAAGTTGGAAGATTTTTCTACGTTTTTAAGTTAAAAATTTGACCCAAATCTGGAAGAGAAGTATATATAAGAAGTAGAGAAATATCTAGATCTTACTCTTGATATGGAGCATTGAGTATTGGATATTGAGTATCAGTGGCGTACGCAGGGGGGAGGGGGGTGGTTTGGGGATTAACCCTACCCTTGAATATAAATTTTGTAAACAAAGTATCTGAGTATCGAGTTTTAAGTAACGAGTATATACTTAGTAAAAATGAAACACAAGTATATGAAGGCGAACAACATCCCAGCAAGCAATATGTGCGTTTTTTGATACTTGTTTGCCACTTTTTATAAGCATTCACCGCTATAATGTATACAAAAAAGAGTCCGGAATGAGCGTTTTTTACATTTAATGTGGAAATTTTCTGAGTCTAGTCTGATATAAGTGCTTTCAACATCCCAATGAAGCATATAAAATCCTTATAAAAGATACATACAAGATACTTTTCTAGGCACTTGAAGCAAAACATCTAACCAAAAGAAAATTTTCGATTACCTGCCTACTTTAATGCAACATTTACACTAGGACTGCGTTATGCGTTAATAGCAAACATTTGGCTTTTTATACCCTGTTCCCACTAAAAATGAGAAAAGGGGTCATGAAGTTGTGCAAAAGTATGTAGCACGAAGAAGAATGCATTTGCGACCCTATAAAGTATATAAATTCTTGATCAGCATTAACAGCCGAGTCGATTTAGCCATGTCCGTATGAACGCGTCAATCTCAGAGACTATAAGAGCTAGAGCCACAAAATTCCTCCCCCTCCCCCATTTAAGCACATAAAACTGTCAGAGCCACAATTTTTAAGTTAGACCCTCGAAACTTTATATATATCATGTAAGACCCATCTATCTATTCTGAAAAGATCAATAAAATCAGACAGAAAACACCGAAGTTATATACGAATCAATTTTGCTTGTGGGAGATAGGGGGGGTTTTGCATTGTCAGTTATCGTGCTCGGCCGCATGCACGCATCCATTTGTGTGTATTTTGGAGTGTGTGTATGTGTGAGTGTGTGTAATACACCATAAACTAGCGAATAAGGGGGCGCCAGTATGACCTTAATTTTTCGATACAAAAAATAAAGACGAAGTTTTGTATATCTTGCAGTTTTCGGAACTTACTTTTCTATGAGACCTATACTATACAGATGCCCGATTTAGACCAAACTTAGTGTAATCATGGAAAAGCATAAAAAAGTGTTAATTTAGAAATTTGGAGGCGATCCCAGTTAAAAGAAAAAAGTTTTTCTCACTAGAACTTCTTTTTCGACCAATCATTCATACTGCAGCTATATGCTATAGTCATCCGATTTTGACAAAACTTTATAGAATTGTGAAAAAGTATATAAAATAAATATAAGCCAACTTAAGGGACGTTTCCATTAACAATAAAAAAGTTTTTCTCACAAGAACTAGTTTTTCGACCGATCGTTCCTATGGCAGCTATAAGCTATAGTGATCCGATTTTGAACAAACTTTGTAGAATCGTGTGTGAGCATATAAAACAAATACATGTCAATTTTGAGGACATTTCCTTTGAAAACATAAAGTTTTTCTAACTAAGACTACATTTCAGACTTTACTTTTCTATGACAGCTAAACTATATAAATAGATGTCCGATTTCGACCAAATTTGATGGAATCATAGAAAAGCATAGTAAGCTAAAAAATTCTAAGTTTGGAGCCGTTTCAATTGAAAATAAAAAGTTTTTTTCACTAAAACTAGTTTTTCGACCGACAGCTATATGCTATAGTCATCCGATCCGACCGGTTCCGACAAATGTGCAGCGTATTTGTACCAAAAGACTTCGTGCAGAGTTTGTTGAAGATAGCTTTTAAACTGACGGAGGAGATAGCATAGAAACAGACAGACGGACGGACGATCAGGGCTAAATCAACTCAGCTCGTCGTGCTGATCAAGAATACATATACTTTATGTGGTCTGAGATGCTTCCTTCAATGCGTTACAAACATCCGCACAATTTTATAATACCTTCTGCAAGGGTATATAAATACTTAGCGCGGATACAAAAAATTAGGGCGAAAACCATTAATGTTAGTAAAACGCAATTATTTTGGGAAAGAACATTTCTAAAATTTAGAAAAATACATTAGAAATTCGTCCTAAAATATAAAAAAATGTATGTAGAAAATCGCCGTACAATTTAGAAAAAAATAAAAAGACGCCGCTTGTAATTCTCAAGTACGAATTTCTTGCCTTTGGAATATAAAAGGGGCAGCTGATACTCGGACTGTTAAGAAATTCGCTAGAATCTAGAAAAATTAATATAGAAAATCGCCCTAAAATAAATAAAAAAAATTAACAAAAATTCAGAAAAATATTAAAAGACAGCGCTTGTAATTCTCAAGTTTAAATTCCCTCCTATATAAATATAAAAGGGGCAGTTGACATTCGGCTTGCTAAGTGCTCTTAGCATTTGACTGCGATAAGATGCCTTTCGAGTTGAAGTTTCCCCGATGTCCCGAGTTTGAGTCCCACACAAGGTAAAGTTAGAAAATAAAATAAAATATAAAAATAAAAATTCCTCTTCTGTCTCTACCCCCTCATTCCCTCTCCACACTAATACTTAGAAAATATGTTTTCCTTCCTTAAATCTAGAAATGTTTTTCTAAAATCTAGAATATGTTTTTCTTCATTTAGGAAATATTTTCTAGCTAATAGTAAATATTTTCTTAGTTTTAGAAAGTCTCAGTCCTACTATAAGAAATTGTTTATCAAAAATATATGGTGAGTCGCCTTTGACCCCTTTTTTAAGGCGAATTTCTTAATTTTAGGCCGATTTCGGCTGATTTTTTTTTAGTGTAGGCACTTTTACCAACTTTAAGCTCAAATTACTATAAATCTCGACGTGATGGACACTTTTTGAAAGCGTAGTTTTGTTTAGCACACGAAAATCATCTAGAATCACTACCAACCTTTCAATATACTGGAAAAAATTTTGTTGCCTTGTGTTATTTGTAAACTAGTGTAAAGTGTATATAAAATTTTTTCTGTGTTAACCATGGCTAATTCTCAGTTTAAAAACCCCTTGGGTCCAAGGGAACACACAGCTGTGATTGATTGCATACGAACAACTAAAAATGTTTGAGTTAAACTAGGTTAGTTTTTGGTTTGTGTACAGAACTCGAACTGCTAATATGCCAATTAGATACTAAAACATTGTGCTAATAACTTTTGCGATTGTTGGCATCATTTCAATAAAAAAAATTTGTTTAAGTCTATGTTGATTTTGCTAACACAAGAGCATTTTATATATTCCAAACCATTAAGAACCAATCTTTCACACAAAACATACAGAGGACTTGATCTGGAAAAACTGAGCTTCACCCTGCTTCAGAGTTGAAAAATCTTTACTACTTATTATACAAATGCAGAAACTGCTGGTAGCGTAAAATTGTCAGCCATTCTGTCAATTGTTTCAATTGTAGTTGGCACCGTTTATCAACCAGATCAGCACCTAACCCAGGACCAGAAGTCGCTGCAAACATATTTTTTAGCGAAATTAAAAACGCACCCACGAATAAGTGGCATAAGTCTGGCTTAACCAACCGGCAAGCCAGGTAGAGATAGAGAGCAAGGGAGACAGCTAAATGAGTTGTGCAAGTTTTAATTAGTTAATTTAACGCATGGCGCCAACAGGAGCCCCCGTTGCACATTGCGTATGAGTAATGAGCTCACACACAGACACACGCCCGCATACAATGTGACTTTCTTCAAGCTGTCAACATTGTGCCAACGCTTGAACTTTGCCCTAACTGGGCCTGGCTCTTTGCGGTTCGCTGTGCTAAGTAATTTCCCTTTGCGGATGCAACTAATTACTAAACATTTCGCATAAAATTCTCAACTTGACAGCATCTATGTAACTGCATGGCTAAAAGGACGAGACTGGGCCCACAAGACAACAGCAGTTACTGTTTGTGTCTCGGAGGAGGAGCGGTGCGGGTGCGGCATGTTATCCACAAATCTAACATGCGGTTTTGTGCTAATTCACTCGCACCCAGCCGACCACCAGCCTGCTTAGCGGCCATAAAGTAAACGCTGTGTGGCAAGCACACAGTCAAGAGGGGAGGCGGCACTTCCGCTGATGATTATGTGGCATACAAACACTTACAGAGGCCAAGAAAAATGATCGTAAAATAGCAGAAATTATTTAACACTATTTTGCATTTAATGCAAAAACTTTTCGATTGCTCGCCACTCACTCGCACTCTCTCTCTCTCTCTCTCTCTTGAACTCCGTGGTGTGGAAATTGTTGCCGGAAGTTTACAAAAGTTGCCAAGTTGGCAACATGCAGCCAACGAAGCGATTAATAGCAACTATTTGTGGTGGTGGCGGTGTCTCCTTAAGCCTGCCGTCAGTCCTGTTGATGCATACATAGGAAGGCTGCTCAAGTTTGGTGTCTAAATAGCTTAGCTCAGAGCAATGAGTCAAATGGCTACCTTTGCAATGGGAAATCACCCTCTTCAGGGAAGTGGGGGATGTAAACTGCCAATTTTTTTTCTGAATAATCAATGTTTTGCTTGCACATGCGGTGCACTTGACTCGAAGGGCATTGCTTAATTGAGCAAAGGGCAGTCGTCAATTGGTTGTTTTAACTGTTTTGCACGTTGCACGCTGCACAATGGCTCTTTTTACGAAAACAAGTGACAAAACTCAAATTGATCGGTTCTCACCGAAATCCAAAACTTTTTTTTGGAAGGTTTAACCTGACCATCTTATAAATTTTGAATAGTCTCTTATCTCATGTTGGACATAGTTTATTTAAGATCTGCTTTCAGAAGTCCGGGCCCGTTGGGAAACACCCCAGCCCGTCCCCCCTCTCGAAGGGCTCGAACGTAGCATTGCTTATATTACCTTAACTTACCTTTACGTAACGTAGCGTAACGTAACGTACCGTAACGTTGCTTTACGTAACGTAACGTAATCTAACCTACCCAACGTGATGTAACGTAACCAAACCTAACCTAACTTAACCTAGCCCAACCTAACTAACACAACAAATCATGACGTAAGAAAAGCTAAATTAATGAATTAATGTTCAAAATGGGCGAAATACCACAAGAAATGTAACGAAATAACATAACAAAATAACGTAATTAAACACTGTATCGAATCACAGTATTAAAATAACGTAACAAAAAACAAAGCAACGTAACGAAATGACATATCAAAATAACGTATCTAAGTGAGCAAACGAAATAACTTACCGAATAATCATAGCGAAATAACACAATGAAGCATTATTTTCAACATACATAGTATTTAACTAACGTAACGAAAGAACACAACAAAATAAAGAAAATTAGGTATCGAAATAAAGTAACAAAATGACATAACAATACATAATAATGAAATAATGTAATGGGAGTGCGTAAAAAATTACGTAATGAAATGAAGAAAAGACATGTCATGAAATAACGTAATGAAATTAAGAAACCAAATAACGTAACAAAATTAAGTAACGAAATGACAACGAGTCATCTCCCCGGATCCCATGAAACATTTATTTTATTATTCAACATGACCAGCTGAGTTGATACTGTCATACCCATCTGTCCGAATCGAATAGAAATAATCGGTCGAAAAAGTATTTCTATTTTTGTTTTCTCAAATGAAAGCCGTCTTTAACTATATTTAAGCTTTCCACACACAATAGTATCATTAAAACATAGTATTATTAAAACTGACGGACGGAAATACGGACGGACGGACAGACGAACATGGCTAGATCGACTCGGCTGTTGATGCTGATCAAGAATATATATATTCTTTTGCACAAACTCAGCTAATTAACTCAGTGTACCTTTGGTGCAGAGTATAAATAATAAAAACCTATTTTTTTATACCCTTGCAGAGGGTATTATAAAATTGTCCAGATGTTTGTAACGCATAGAAGGAAGCATCTCCGACCACATAAAGTATATATATTCTTGATGAGCATGACGAGCTGAGTTGATTTACCCTTGTCCGTCTGTCCGTCCGTCCGTCTGTCCGTCTATCTGTTTCTATGCTATCTCCTCCGTCAGTTTTAAAGCTATCCTCACCAAACTTTGCACAAAGTCTTGTGGTACACATAGGCTGCACATTTGTCGGAACCGGCAGGATCGGATAACTATAGCATATAGCTGCCATAGAAACGATCGGTCGAAAAACTAGTTTTAGTGAGAAAAACTTTTTGTTGTTAATGGAAACGCCTCCATAGTACGTATTTCTTAGTTTACTATCCCTTCCCATGATTTCACTAAGATTGGTCGAAATCGGATGACTATAGCATATAGCTGCCATAGGAACGATCGGTCGAAAAACTAGTTCGAGTGAGGAAAACTTTTTTGTTTTTAATGTAAACTTCCTTTTTATTGGCATATTCTTATTTTATATAATTTAACGCCTTTCTACAAAGTCTTATGAAAATCCGATGACTATAGCATATAGCTGCAGTATGAATGATCAGTCGAAAAGAAAGTTCTAGTGAGAAAAACTTTTTTGTTTTAAATGGAATCGCCTCCAAATTTCGTAACTAACAGTGTATTATGCTTTTCCATGATTTCACCAAGTATGGTCGAAATCAGACATCTATATAGTATAGATCCCATTGAAAAGTAAGGTCCAAAAAGTAGTCTTAGCTAGAAAAACTTTTTTGTTTTCAATGGAAGCAGCAAGGGTATACAAAACTTCGGTCGAGCCGAAGTTAACTTTCCCCTAATTTTTTTGTTAGAAAATAAAGCAAACCCACTTTGATTTGACTTAAGACAGAATTAAAGACCCAATTTCAGTTTCCCCATTTATATTAATAATGCAGGGAGTCCCAGCTTGAGAATTGCAAAAGGTCTCATTTATGTAATATGCAAGAATTTATACTGGTTTATACTTTTAGGTAGATGGAAGTACCTTAGGCGGGTGCAACAGGAGTGTGAGATGGCGCACTGCATTGAGGCGATATTCCAACTGTATTCGGTCCAACGGCCCCCAAATTCAAATCCCAGGGTAAGTAAAAAGAAGTAAATATAAAATTGTATAATTCGCGGTTTATTAGAACCAAACTTGATGGGTGGGTCTTAGCATTTCAAATCCAAGGGGATTCTGCTCTGGATTTATAAAAAATTAATCATACTGACACACAGACTTCTTCTTCTTTGTCCATCACAACCGTTTTACGGTCTCGGACGCTGCGACTAAAGTCCGCCACTCTCCTCTGTCCCGAGTAACATTCCACAGAAGAGCACACCCAGCTTCAAAATATCTCTCTCTTACAGTCTCTGACAGACAGACGGACATGGCTAAATCGACTCGGCTGTTGATGCTGATCAAGAATATATTTACTTTATAGGGTCGGAAATGTTTCCTTCTCCATGTTACATTCTTTTGCACAACTTCATTTTAAATGGGAACAGGGTATAATTAAAGTGTTTATACTTAGGCCCATTATTATTTTAGTTTCTTAACCCTTTTTCCCTTCATCCCACCTTGAAAGGAAAATCTGAATGGATTATTTTGAATAAGAAGCGCCACTTTCAAATGTTTAAAAATCGAAAAATTGTGATGCAAAAGGGTTTAACGCCACGCCACACCAGATTTCAAAACGCGTATCATAGTTACACATTTTTGTCACCCATTTTTTAAAAAAGAGCCACTGTGCACTGAGTTCATTATCAGAATTGTTGGTTGCGTGCCCAAAATGAAGAGGAAAAAGGAAAAACCGGCTCTGCGGTCAATTCATAAACAAATCTATAATATTTGCCTTTGCAGCCAAAAGAGATGTTCAGCCATTAATTGTACAATAAAATGCGACGACGGTGAGTCGTCTGAGAGCATCACAGCGTCACACGAACCCTCCGCGACGTAGCCTCAGTGGCGAACAAGATCGAGCCAACAAAAACGCCGCCCAAGAGGCAAACGCAACTGCCGATGAAAACAAACCCGTCGTGGCATTCGCAGACACAAGACGTAGCACCGAACCGCGCAGAAGTGAAAATACAAAAACCCAATCAATTCAAAAAACGAAAATCAAGAAGTGAGAACCACAACAACAACAAGCAAATGTAATTGAAATTATTTGCTAACGCCATTAGCGTGTCAAAATATGTATTAAAATAATTATTAAGGAAAACAAACTCGTCGATTAACGGAAAACTGATTGTACAAGTTGAACATTATCAGAGACTTGCAATCACGCGATCAAGCAACACTGAGAAGCGGCATGAATTAAATGGACTTACATAAGCCCAAAGGGTTTGACATTTGAAGGCCGTTGGAAAAGTGCTTCGTTAATTTGTGTGCAGTGTAAAATAAAAAAATAGTTTTTAATTTTTAAAAACCAATTCAACATGCTTAATGCTAATGAACTTTTCACAAACACTCAACATTCTTTAATGCTGGCTTATTTATTAGCAATGCAAACTAGTTTCATATTTTTAAAAGATATTTTTAGTTTGTAAAATTCAGGTTTCAAGACGCTGATGAGTCTTTAAATGGTTTACAAGCCACACGCCTAATGTTTATTAATGGGCTATGTTTTTTAAGGCATAGATTTTATAACTGATTTATGAATTTATTCAATGTATGTGTATACATTTGTAAACGTCTCAAGTTTTACAAGGCAACATGTGTTGTTCCGGTCTTAGGAACATGTTAAAGGGTGTCCCCTAAAATGCAGACAAGAAGTGATTTTATTTAACAGACAATAGACTGTGGAAAATTTCAATTGTTTGTGGCTTGTTTGTGGACTTAATTTTGGTATGAAACAATTTAAAATTTTAGGAATGTTTTATTTTACTTAAATAAATTTGTGTGAAAAAGAGAAAAATTTAAACTTCGTTTCCATAATGTCAGACCATAATGTCAGACTTCACGATAGGGTTAAGTACTTAATTTTTCTTATTTACAAGAAGTGTAGTTAAAATATTTACTCCAGTCTCTCGCTGAAAGTAAGTAGCAAAATTTTTTTTTCCAAGAGCATTCTTGATTAGTGGTTCGACACAAAGCACCTAAGAACCTGTTCTATAAATCAATCGAAAAAAATAGGGGACAGTTAACTTCGGCTCGGCCGAAGTTTTGTATACCCTTGCAGCTTCCATTGAAAACAAAAAAGTTTTTCTAACTAAGACTACTTTTTGGACCTTACTTTTCTATGGGATCTATACTATATAGATGTCTGATTTCGACCAAACTTGGTGAAATCATGGAAAAGCATAATACACTGTTAATTGCGTAAATTGGCGATTTCATTTAAAACAAAAAAGTTTTTCTCACTAGAACTTCTTTTTCGACCGATCAATTATACTGCAGCTATATGCTATAGTCATCCGATTATGATAAAATTTTGTAGAAAATAAGAATATGCCAATGATAAGGACGTTTTCATTAAAAACAAAAAAATTTTCCTCACTCGAACTAGTTTTTCGACCGATCGTTCCTATGGCAGCTATATGCTATAGTCATCCGATTTCGACCAAACTTTGTGGAATTAGGGAAAAGGATAGGAAATTAAGAGATATGTCAATTTTGAGGACGTTTCCATTAAAAACAAAAAAGTTTTTCTCACTAGAACTAGTTTTTCGACCGATCGTTCCAATGACAGCTATATGCTATAGTCATCCGATCCGGCCGGTTCCGACAAATGTGCAGCGTATTTGTACCAAAAAACTTCGTGCAAAGTTTGGTGAGGATAGCCTTAAAACTGACGGAGGAGATAACAAAGAAACAGATGGACAAGGCTAAATCAACTCAGCTCGTCATGCTGATCAAGAATATATATACTTTATGTGGCCGGAGATGCTTCCTTCTATGCGTCACAAACATCTGCACAATTTTATAAGACCCTGCAAGGTTATAAAAAGATTTAAGTTGATTTTTCGAACTAAATCATTTTCCTAGAAAAGAGGTCCGGTTCGGGCTCAAGATCGGCAGGCCGGTTCAAGAGACCCAAAACAAATTCTATGGGGTTTAGTTCTGGACTAATTTCAAGCCTTGTTTTTAATTTCTTTTTAAAGTGTTCATAAGTTTCATGCTCAGAGCACTCGCTATGCGAATATTTAGCATTCGAATTGAGGAATCCGCTTAAAAAAAGGGGAAGATGGGGTGTTGTGATCATAGTAAAATTTTTCGATCATAACTTCGCCAAAAATCAATATTTATTCATGCTGTTAAGTTTGTATTTTAGTAAAAACATGCATGTAACTTTGCTTATCATTAGTTTTTGGAAAAAGAATTGTGTGGTTTTTTCATATCATTTTGAAAAAAGTGATTTTTTGACATTTCAAAAATTTGTGTGGTGTTGTGAGCCACCCGTTTAAAAATTAAAAATTCGTGTTTTTTGGTAGTTATTCTTTATTAAATCAAAAAAAAAATAATATTTGTTATAGTCTGTATAAAAAAATATTAATGAAAAATGGGCAGCCGCCTTGTTTTCTTATATTTACGAGCACGTTATGTTCTTTTGTTTGCCTTTCTTTTTTAATGTTTTTTGTCCTCTTTGGAGCGTTCTGCTTCTGCCTTTTAGCGCATTCCGGTGGCTCACAACACCCCATACATCACATTTGTTTTTAAAAAATTCATATTTTGGTCAAAAAGGCAATTGATCAAAGATATTTCTGTCATACTGACTTACTATATTTACAATAATATTCGTAAAAAACATCGAGTTTTGGTCCACCAACTTAAAGCACGTGTTGACTGATCGGTTGCTGGTCAAAATTAAGGTAATAAGAAGAGACATAAACATAAATAAAAAGTCGATCATTGTATCAGCCATTAAAAAGACAATTCGTCCTGTGATCATTGCTATAAAAAGCACAGAAAAGTGTAAAAATATGTGTTAAACAATTTTCAAAAGAGTTTCTGCATAAGTAGCCTATAAAATCATACTGCTGTGTTGTTGCTGCTGCCTTAATAATATGCATCTCAACAGAGACCATTGGCAGAGCTTACCCTCAAAATGAACATTTTTCAAATTTTGTGTTGACACCTAATTAAGTGCTCTATGAGTATTAACACTGTACTACAAAATGATAATATATGAAAAATAAATAACAACAACTGATCAGCAAAATATACTTAAACAAAAAAAAAAGCAACTGGTCAGCCCCTGCGGCAATTATATGGCAGTTCGGCTGGCTGCTGCTGCTGCTGCGGCTGTGTCACAATTTCCGCAAATTATAATAGAAGCTTATCCCACATCATTTTCATTTCAACCCCGCCAAAAGCAGAAAGAGTGAAATTAATTAGTGCCGTTATAAATAAAGCATAAGCATTCAAAATCCAAATCATTTGACATTCAGACGCGCCAGAGTGACGAATACAAAACCGCGCAAATCAAAACAAAAATCCATTGAAATTATCAAATCACTTGTTGGTCACGTGATCTGACAAAAGTTTGTCTGTGGGTGGGTTAACTTTCTCGCCTTGTCTCTCTTATTTACATCTGCGGTCATGGCAAATTCTTCCTTGTTTCTGGTTCTCCTCTTTGTTATATCGGCATAAAATACAAATGACAAAGGAGGAGAAGAGTGTCGCGTGTGTCGGCCGTTGGCACAAGAAATCATTTTCTATAGACTTACATACTCGGGCAGGTCGCCAGCCAAAAAAAAAAACACACACAGATGATAAAACACTTAAATAAAAAGCCGTATAAAAATATTATTGAAATTATCAATCAAACGAGAATTTGGTGAGATTTCACCTCGCGCACGAATCCAATTTATTTTGGGATCAAACCTAAAAATACACAAAGAAAATAAATATTTTGTGTGGTGCTAATTAGTTAATCAAACTTCTTTTTGTAGAAAAAGAAGACAACGACGTGCATCAAATCTAAACGCAACGCAACGGATTGGTGTTAATACATAAAAGTGACACATTTCACTGAGGACGTGATTCAAGGTAAGTGACAAATGAAACTATAGGCAGCAAAAAACCTTTTTAAAGACGAAAGTGATTGAATCAGCAATTGTTGGGTTGATTTACGGGCTACAAAAATCTAGCGAAAGGGCTTTACGACAACAATTAGTTTGTTTTTGGCTTAACAATTCTTCACTGTGCACACTGGTCTTAAAAAAAATAACTTCTTTATCATTTTTGGACCGGGAAAACTTAGTATCGTCTAGTACCGGCTTAAGATTTCTTAATACTTTGGACCTTTACGAAAGCCACTCATCATATTTCGTTGTCCTTTGCTGAACCTAAAAATGTTTTTTAATGTTCTCATGAATTTATCGTTATTCACTTTGTATGGGAGCTACATCTAAAAATTTACCGATCTAAATGAAACTCGGTCAGAATGTAAGGTTTCACATAAAACTAGAGTGTACCAATAGTTTTCTAAATCGGACTTGTTTTGGGCGTTTCCCGTGTGGAACGGTTTTGTAGGAAATTGATTAAGGCCAAGCGCTAAGCGATTGTACTCGTGGCGGCTCGTTGCAGTTCCGTGACCTCCGCTAACGACGAACATTTCGGCGAACCGAAATTCGACTACCAAAATTTGTGTGTGGATGGCCTGCTTTAGGTAAAACTTTTGAAGAACAGCTACCAATTCCGATTCCGCATGATCTGATCGAAATCGAAAACGGGTACAAAAAATTTACAAAGCGTCTAGCAGAAACGTAATCTACGGTAAATTCTTAAATCAATTCCTAGGTCCCGCCAAGCGAGGTCAAAATTATATACATTAAACAGTTCAACAAGGGTTTCAAAAGCTTTTCGTTGCTGCTTTGATGTACTTCCCATGTAATGTAATCCCAGGCAGAGAAGAGAAAGCCTTTAAGCACTCACAATTACTCTTGCAGCGCCTGAATCACTGCCGACGACTCTGCTCACGTGGCCGAACACAGCTTTAGTAATTGCCTAGTTTGGCAATTACTTAGAACTATGCAACGGAAAAATGGAGTCAATTCCGCATCCGACAAGTTTCCAAGGAATCAAGCAATTTTGAAATTCTGTCGCTCAATCAGTAAATCTACCGCACTTAAATGACAAAATTGGCTCTATACCAAAAACCTTTAATAAATTAAAAACACCTTTTATAATTTAAGTGCTCCACTTCTAATTGAGGTACAGGGAAAACAATAATTTTGCTTTAGTTTGAACTTGCCAATACTCCGATGACTCCCAACCCTGGCAAAAACAATAGCATTTCAGGGGATGCCAGTGTATCTATTATATCACTATTAATCAGCTTGAAACATTTGCTAAAAAAAAAAAAATGCGATGGAGATGGGAGGGGGCGCTAAACATGCAAACCTGCCCCTGGCAACACTTTTTCCAGCGCGTTTGTCATGCAATTTTAATCGCAATTGCATTTTTAATTTTCCTTTTCCACCTGACGGTTGCTAGTGTGCTCTGTTCTTTTCTCTTCTGCTCCTTCTCGTGTGAAGAAAAATGCGCACAATAGCGGCGGCAGCAGCAGCAGCAAAGCAAATAAATATTAAATGCAATACACTCAATACCTAGACAGACAACAGCCAACTGGCAAGCAGCGGAGACATTGCATAGAATGGGACTGGATAGTGGAACGCCTGGCGGCGGACTACTAACACATTGGCATACAGAGAATGCGGGATGCGACAGGATGCGAAAAGCGAGTTTGTTACCCGTCCCATTTGCATGAATCTACATTTTACCCATTTTTATTTCTTTCCACGAAAGACGACGCCTATCGTTGCACGAGTATGTGCTGTGGATCAGACTCGGCTAACAAAGTGAAATATGCAACGATATATCGCTGTCGTCAAAGTGAGCCAGCTTTGCATGAAACCATTGAAACTTTAGCTCATTTTTCCAACATTGACTAATTAAACGCGGGACCACAACCGACAGATTGTCAAAGTGGCATTAATATGTTGTAAATATGACAGCAACAACAAAGGAAAGCCACAACCCACGACCACGGCGAAAACCGAATGAAGTCAAGTACTTGACCGCATCAGAATTTATGAATTTTTAATCATTGTTTGGTAACCATTATTACCATTAATAATTGAGGACCTTATAAGCATATTTTGCGATGCACTTTAATAAACCTAAGGAGAGGAGAAGTGAAGATTTAAAATAAAAAAATGTAAAGGAAACATAAAAAAAGAATAAACCGAGAGTTAAGAAATCGAAGTGAGGTAAATAGATTATGAAAAAGAGAAAAAAGAAGAAAGAAAGGAGTAGCTGGGTAAACAAAACAGACACTTTTCCTTTTCATGCATACTTCCACTAACGCCGGGGGCAATGAATCAGAGTAGGCTGAGACAATTCTTAAGTATGCTTAAGTAGTGTTTTCATAGCAAGTTTGGTTCTCTTCGCTCTTCCGAGCCATAACAAGCTTCAATAGTAATTACAAATACTATGAAAATGAAATTAGGTTTTTGGATTAGTAACATGTAGTTCGACTTTATCCCGGACTTAAGCCCCAGTCCGAACCATAAGTCAGAAATTATTGAGAGCTTTGAGTGTAAAACTAGCTGGCTTGGTGACACAAATACAAATAACACTAGGCAACAAGGTCCAGTATATTGAAGGGTTGGTGGTGATACTAGATAATCTGTTTTCGAAAACGTTGCATCACGTATGTATTTTTGGCAACTTGAACTTGAAGTTGCTCAAAATGCATATTTTGACACATTTAATATGAACGGTGTGAAGGGTTCTTTTTCTTTTGATTTCGCTCAATTTGAAATTTGAAATTACTTTAAACAGTTCGACGACTTTGTTAGCCAAAGATATATCATATTGAATTCATGTGGTCCAACCGCCCATGGGTATGCAATTAATGTTGTCTAAAATTTTCATAAGAATTTCAAAAAATGCTTAGTTAACTAAGTGATTTTGCATTGCATATTTTTGGGCAGTAGCAATTCAATGATATTGAACACATGCATTCAAAATGTTATATCTATTTTTAAAAAATCGAAGAAATTTTTGGGAAAGTTTATTTTAAAGCAAAAGATAATATCAAAGAGAGTTTAAGCATTAGTAAAGGTTCCCCACAAAAAGTACCGAAAAAGAGTTATGACCCGCATTTTAAGCAACTTTAATGGAGCATTCCCGAAAACAGATATGTGTTCAGTGCACGAAACCCATCTAGAATCACCACCACACCATCCCTTCAATAAACTGAAAAATTCTAATTTGGTTGCCTTAGGGCATAAAATAACGCCCGGTGAATTAGCTCCCGGGGGTTTTGTTTTACTTTCAAAACGCCTGTGGGTGTTATTTCACTTTTTTTTCTAAAAACTCATTGAATTTGACTGACATAAAAAAATGACTCATCTGTAAAAGAATCGTTTATATGTCAAGATGCATTGACGTCTCACCGATCTTCATATCACAGAGAAAAAAATTCGTTCAAAATGTAACGAGTTCATGAATTATTGTGAACGAAAGACTGCTACTCCCGCCTTTTCCTAAATTTGTCTTGTGTTTAATTGACGAAATTTGGAAAAATTGCGTAGCATGCCAAATGAATAAATAAAAAACTTATGTTATGTCCGTCTAGTCCTTAAAGAATTTTGTTTTTAAATCATTAAATTGTTTGAAAATAAGTCGGTTTTGGGCATTAAAACAAGAAAGAAAGTCGGTCAAGCCCGAATATAACATACTCTGTACCTGTGAAGTGCTGCCCATCACCGTTGCGACCGGTGCTGCCCATAATTGTTTGTTTCCCTTATTCCTTTGGCTGATCGTTAATTAATTATAGGGTCGTACCTCTGCTACAGAGTATAAAAAAGTCTAAGACTTGCGTCCAAAGCCAAATCAAAGCATTTTTATAATGTCTTTGTAGGGAAAAACGGCAGCATTAATGTCTTTGAATAGGATTAGACAGGGACATTTTATCAATCAATTCATCAACCCAATCAACAATTTTTTTTTATAAATTCAATGGAAATTGAATCGCTATTTTATTACCAAACATCTTCCTCCTAATGTGTATCCATCCTATAAGTTCCTCATTTGTGAGTGACTCTCTGTCCAAATGCATGAACTGTTTAGCATCATTGAATCGAGTTGTCTACCAATCCTGCACTAGTAGCCAAAGCAACAATCCGGGCCCCGAACAGAAGATAAGTCATCAAACTGTGAAGATGAAGGGAACTTTACGAGTTCAGGCCATAATTTCTTACGGAACTTGTTCAATGATTCTGAAGTAAGTTGCTTCCACGATTAATCGATAATCTTTACAGCATCTTTTGTGCTGAATTTCTTCCAAATGTCTGTCATTGAAATATTGGCAGTTGAATTTAATAATTATTCTGCAAATAATGAGCCTTAAACGTAGAAATGGCACCTTGATCCACTTTGGGATGCATTTTTCTTGAGTAAATATCCCTTCACATTCGAAAAGAAGCATATGTGAAAGTATTCCTCAAACATCATTTGTCATCTATCCAAACGATTAGCAAACATTCCATTCCATTTAGTCTATGATCACGGACAATACCTAGAATGCGAGCACCTATAATTTTTTTTCCAAAGGTCCTTTATACTTAAACAGATATTTTACCGTAGTCAGAGTGCTTGTTTAGCCTTCTCAAGGTCGGGGAGTGATTATAATTCAATAATCCTCAAGAAATCAACATCAATTGAAATGAACATATGGATACAAGCATGACCATGTTTCGTCTAGTACCACAAATCTAGACTCGTCAGTGAGATTCTAACCGCTTTCCACAGTTTTCGCCAAAAATCCGGGCTCCGGGCCCCTCTCAGAAGTCCGGGCCCGGGGGAAACACCCCGCTCCCCCTCCCTTTCGACGGGGAGTGAAGAAGTAGCCGAAGTTGAACTTGTGAATTGTAAGACACCCAATTGAGTTTTTTATCATTGACATGTTGCTATTAATGGCCACAGCTTCAGCTTACACAGTTGCGCATGTGTATCTTTTTCATTTGCGCGTACTGTTCGAACAGGAGATTTCGCCAAGTTTATTATAGAGCAAACCTGTGATACTCTTTCTTTTTCATTCAAACGAATCAAAACTTTCAATTTAACATCTGAGGAAATAGTTTTATGTGCCCCACAGGTGCCTTGGCTTGCTTGCTAAAATGTGATCAGTTACCGGTGATAATCCTTTTGAAAATTCGCACTAGTGAACAGTGTGTCGAAAATTATTAAAAAACATAGCATTTATATTTTTTTAAACTTGCTAGTAATCGAACGCTTTCCCGTTTCTGGCTGTTTTTGGAATTTTTTAAGAAATTAATCTGGCGGCCGTTAAGCGAGGTAAGACCGGCCGCTAAGTGATACTTGGTGATAAATATAGTGTGGCCGTTAAGTAAATATGCCGTTAAGCGAGGTGGTCGTTAAGCAAGGAATTGGTGTACTCATAAAGAACAGCACCAGTACCAATAATTGTTGCTGTTGTTGGTCAGTTTGCCTGCTCGCGCAAACACCAATCAAAGAAGAGAACATAACCGGTTTTTGTTCTAAGAGAGGCACACACACGGAATCGATTGCATGTGTGTCGTTTTGTCAACCTCGCGCCCTGCATATACATATACGATCATTGATTTCCTATCTTCGGGGCAATTACAAAAACAAAGCGTACCCAAACTGCACATTGCTAGCCATCACAGCCGTAATTTATATAAACCTTTTCTTCATCGAATTTTTATGTTGATGACTGGACTTTTTAAAAGGACAATGCGTCAATACATAGTGCAGGAAGTCAGGAAGAAAAATGCTTGAATTGACCTGGCCAGCATTAAATCGCCACCAAAGTCCCGTAGAGAATCTCTGGGCAATTTAAGACAGCTAACAAACTTAAGTTCCTGAATCCCATTGAGAATCTCTGAATTATCCTCTCTGCTAAAGTTTTTAAGAATGCGAGACAGTTAGAGGTTAGGCAACATAAATTGGCAATTGTAGAAAAACCGGCGATCTATCACTACATGATCATTTTTAATCATAATGTAGGCAAATCGCAGAATGCTCATATCAATATTTACTATGAAGATTTTTTTTAATTTTAGTTTCTATTTACATTTTACAAGAAAATGTTTCTCTTTTATGTTTGTAGTTGCGATGAAATTTTAAGAGCAGTTTTGGTACTTTGTATACTTTGTACCCATTGAAAATGGATAAAAGGGTGACATGGAGCTCTGCAAATGTATGTAACAAGGAGACGAAAATATTGCCGACCCCATATGGTATATATTTCTGATCAACATCCGAGTGTCTATAGCAGGGGCCGGCAGCTTGCTATCTGGCGTGCATACGAAAATTCTCAAAGCAGCGCTGCTCAAACACACATAGTATAAGCTGTACAAGCGCCGCTGCGTTGCTTGCTTTCCTACGCCGCGACGCAGTCGTTGCTACTGAAATTGAGAGCAATTTTTGAGCTGCTCTCACACACACCAATGCATTGCAATGCAAAAATGTAAATGCATTATATTTTTTGCCTCCCTCTGGTCTATAGCCAAGTGCCGCTGTTCACATTTCGTGTAAACGTTAAGTCGTTAGTTACTCTCTACGAACAAAGCGTCTATCTAGAAAACTTATTTGGTGAGCCCTTTCGAGATCGGGTAATAACGACGGCTATTAGCACGTATTCAATTTGGTAAACGTTAACGTTTTTGCATATTTTGATCACATGCTCTGTTTACATAATGTTGAAATGTTCACATTGATGTTAATGCTCTGTTAACTAACACAAGGGAAGGCTATACAACATTAGTGTTTCTGAGTAACAGGTATATCGAAGTCGAGCAGGACCGACTTTAACTAACGCACTCGTTTTATTTTAAAATTTTGCTAACCAACCTAAACTCAATTTATTTTGCTAAGAATACAGAGCAGAATTCTATTCGACTTTTTTTGAAAGAACTACGATACTTTATATATAAAGTATACATTTTATACTTACTCTAGGGGGACTCGATCTAGCGGCCTTTGGAATAAACACAATATGAACTCCGTCTCAGCCAGTTGCGCCTTCATTCACGCTGGTTGCTGAACTACTTATATTAAATAAGTATCCACAAAAAGTATTAAACAATATATTTCTGTCATTTCGCATAAATACGATTAGTTGTAATTCTCAAGTTGGAATCCCCTGCAATGGGAATATAAATGAGGGAACTGAAATTCAACGTTCTAATATGTTTTTACTTTCAATACAAATGGTAGTATCAACACTAATAAAGTACATATCATTAAAATAGAAAGACGGACAAGACTATGTCAAATCTGCAGTTAAAGTTGATCAGTTTTTTAAGTAAAACTTTTTAATCGACATTATCGAGATTTTGGTTACCTCCAAATGTGTATCAAATGGCAAAAGCTTTTCCCTGCTCTGACGCCTTTTAATTTTAATTACAATAATAATTCTACTAAATAGTCAATTTGGTTGGCACTCGGATCAGCGACTAAGAATGTCAGCAGTAACAAAGCCAACAACAAAGCACGTGTTCGACTATCGCGTGACAAGCCATTCAAACGCGACTTTTTTTTTGAGTAAATTATTTAAAGGCATTTTGGTTTCAGACACTTGGCAAATTAAAATGGAAAGAAAAAAATGAAAACAATTAACATTGACACCTTTCAAGTGGTCGGGATATTGGTCAAGTGTTATATTTGCAGTTAATTTTTTGCCTAATGCAATCAGCAAACAACTGAACTGAACATACCAGCCCAGAGTCAATGAGTCACCCAGTAGAAATCTATTAACACGTTCCGCAACGCTGACTGCATTCGAGGCGCTAAAAAAATGCCATATCATGAAACCTTAAATTACATTAAGTCAATTTGTTTACTCTGCTGATGAATCCAAGTCTGTTGGCAATTAATTATTTTAATCACATGATGTGAATTAACTAATTTTTAAAGTTTTCTTTAATACGTCATAGAAACGAAAACTATGTAGTTGCCAAGCTCAATGCCACCGACACATTTGGGCTAATCAATACAAATCAATCGCACAATGGGCTAACATTTTGTGATTTTAGTTTTTGCAAATTAAAGTGTAACAAACATTTCTAAAGCTAAATTCATACAAGCAAAAACTACCGCAAGTAATTTACTCAAATACTTAGCTTAAGAAAACTTCATGAAGTTCGTATATAAACAATTTCGTTGCCATTGCACTATGGGCAAAAAGTCCGAAATATGTGCATAAAGTCCAATTTTAAAGCTAGAGCGTTCAAATTTGACATCAAAATGTTAAATATAAATATAGAATTTCGGTTTTTTTTTTTGCAATAAATTGATTGTTTCATAGTTCGAGGAAGGTGGGCATTTTAAAAGATTTATTACTTCTGCCGGCAGGGGTTTTTTTTTTATACCCTTGCAGAGGGTATTATAAGAGATGTTATGTGGTGGCTCCGACCACATAAAGTATATATATTCTTGATCAGCATGACGAGCTGAGTTCATTTAGCCTTGTCCGTCTGTCCGTCCGTCCGTCTGTCTGTTTCTATGCTATCTCCTCCGTCAGTTTTAAAGCTATCCTCACCAAACTTTGCACGAAGTCCTTTGGTACAAATACGCTGCACATTTGTCAGAGCCGGCCGGATCGGATAACTATAGCATATAGCTGTCATAAGAACGATCGGTCAAAAAACTAGTCTTAGTGAGAAAAACTTTTTTGTTTTTAATGGAAACGCCTCCAAAGTACGAATTTCTTAGTTTACTATCCTTTCCCATGATTTCACTAAGTTTGGTCGAAATCGAATGACTATAGCATATAGCTCCCATAGGAACGATCGGTCGAAAAACTAGTTCTAGTGAGAAAAACTTTTTGTTTTTAATGAAAACGTCCTTATCATTGGCATACACTTATTTTTATACCTTTACACAATTCGACAAAGTTTGGTCGAAATCGGATGACTATAGCATATAGCTCCCATAGGAACGATCAGTCGAAAAACTAGTTCGAGTGAGAAAACTTTTTTTTTTAATGAAAACGTCCTTTTTATTGGCTTCGTTTTTATCTATTTTCAACATTTCTACAATTTTCTGTCGGTTGTCTAGATTGCTCAGTTGTATGATCGTGAAAGAAGTTCTAAGCGAAAAACTTTTGTTTTTTAAATGGATCTCTCCAAATAATTAACGTGAAGATTCAACAAGTTTGGTCGAAAAACACAAGTATACACCCCATAGAAAGAGGAGGGTCCAAAAAGTCTTAGTAGAAAAATTTTTGTGTTTCAATGGAATGAAAACTCAAGGTGGTATCAAACTTTTGTCGAGCCAAAGATAACTTTCCCCTATTTTTTTAAATTTCTTTTGCCTTTCATCTTAACAAATACTGGATCAGAATAATCCATAGCTCTATAAAAAACATCAGTCAAATTGTTTAGGCGGCAATTTTTTCGGGCATGTGATTTCCTATCGTTTTTATAGTTCTTGTTCCTTGCTTCTGAAGCATTTTCTCCTAAACATCCAACCGGAACCAAAGAGGAGTTAATTATTTGCCAGCCATGTACTAATATTTTATGTACCGTTGGTGACATTGGATACCAAGGATAAGTATTAACATATAATAAAAATGTTTCCTCACAAAATGCCTTGAATGTATCAACATCAACAGAATGCTCGATTGAAATAGTGATCAAAACTACGTACAAATTGTATAAAATGATCAAAGCTTGTAATTGAGCCGTGTTTCCATCATTACTATTCCCTCTTCCGATTTGTTTGGGAATGCTTACATGTAGACCAGCGATGTCCAAAATTTGAAAAGGCAGCCACGCGTGGTTGGCAAGTTTGGTGATTGTGTGTGAGTTTGGACACCACTGATGTAGACCCATTTTTGTCCACATCATTTCCCGAATTTCCTTTTTCCGAGACATCATTTCGATTTTGTTAGCCTGGGTAATGTGCCACTTTTGTAGTATCAGCCTATAGGATATGTTCAATACAAATTCAAAAAATCGAATCCAGAGTTGCTGGCCCTGGCTTAAAACAGTGGTTTCGAGGAGTTTTTTAGGTTGACCCCACATATTGGACAGCACTGAGTTGATGGCGTACCAGTTATAGCGTTAAGTTCTGTTGCGTCGAAAAGTTTGTGTCCGATGCAAGATCACTTGCAAATTTATGTTTCAGACGCATTCCAGCATGTGTATAGCTTAGCGTTGGTCTACCCATTTTAGAGGAAGATGGAGCCATAAGCTCTTCATCCAAGGTTATAATAATCGCCTCTGAAAGCCACCTTGAGTGATTACCTTTAAACCTTGACATCATACGGTTGTATTTAGGAAAATATTTCTTAATGTGTGTTATAAAACTGCGAACTTTTTGCTCAATTTGATCAACGTGTGGGTTGCTGATTTGATTTACTTGCATTTTTTCCAATATCCACTTCGTTACGGCAGAGTCATCGCGTCCATTGTTATCCCAAACCTCCAGCTGTGTTAAGCGGCGAAACTCATCAAAAAGGTGCCAAGGATATTATTAACACCAAAATCTATATACTTTTAAGAAAAACATACCAGTTTTAGTTGCTCGCAAGCGAGCGCGGCAAATAAGTTTTACTCCATAGAACACAACTACATTTGTTAAGTGTTAGCTGTAAAAATACTCCAACAATAATTGACGATAAACGATAAAACATACAGAACATATAGAAACTAACATACAACGTTGAATCTACCTACCTGTACAATTATTTGCCATATTTCGAAATTGTCTTCACTTTAATGAAAAAGCCACAACAAACGCGCATAGTTAATCAATATACACGGTTGGATTTCGATAGGTCAAGCATGCATTTAGTAAGCTGACTTTGATTGCGCGCCAATTTCAAACCGCACACTTTAAAATTATTTTCGGAACAGTTTTATTTTCTCTTGAGTTTGCATTATAGGAAAACACATTCAATTTTGAGTTTTTAAAATATAAAAAAAAGACTCTATGCACAATTTTCGGACTTTTGGCCCAATGTGCATTGTCTGAACATGAGTTTTCATAAATTATAATTTTTTAATAACCAAAAACAATATTGAAGTTTTGAACTTGCTTAAAGAGGCAAAAAAAATTCTTTACCAACAATTATTTAAATGTAATTCCATGTCCATGTCCATACATGTCAATTCTCTTTCTCTGACCAAGACTGAGATGAGCTATGAGCATTCAGCTGCTACAGTAGCAGCAAAATATATACTGTGCATATTCTTTCAGTGCTACAGAGTATTTTACTGCCGGTCTTACTTGTATTTAAAGGTGATTGTTAAATTAAAGTTTCAAAAAAAAAAAAAAATCGCCACTTGGCCCATAGTGCAATGACCAAAAGTTGAATGACTTCCAAAGAGTTCGATTACCTTTCAATGCAAATGGCCCAAAATAATATAACAAAATATAACTCTAGACTTACATGCTTTGGCATGCAATCAGAAATCGATGTACAATCGAACAAACAACCAAACGAGCCGCATGCATGTTGCAGACATTTATCAATGAAATTCAATTCAAAGAAATAGCATTTTGCATTGGCTTCTTTTTTTGTAAGGCGGGCATTGAACTCCATTTACCATTTATTTTACCTGTTCCATTTCGAAAAGCAAGCAACACCAAAAGCAAATTAAGAAACTCACAGAACGACTCGCGATTCTTGGCTGCCAAGTAACCTGACCTGCAGCAAATGCTTTTGTGAACGACAACGCCCCACAGCTGCCCGCACGCAGACAGCCATGATAAATGTGACAACAACAGGCCAAGAGGCATCCAGCTGGGCATCCGTCCCAGTCCAATGCATCCCTTTTACCCCCTGCCAGTCATTTCAATTCCATTTGGCCAAAGTTGAGCTGCAGTCATTTTCGCTTAAGTGCTGGCCGAATGCAACGCTTTGCAGACGACTGACCATCTTTGAGTTCTTGTCTCGTCACGCATTTTAGTTTTATGCTAAAGCGACACTAGGTGAATTCTAGAGAAAGAGTCTAATTATTCAATTTAAAGCTTAATAGCGACTATGCTTAGATTAAGAAATGCTTTAAAAGAAAAAAAGTAAAACAGAGAGAGAGAAAATACACTGAAAACCACAGGAAAGACAGAGAATGTGCCAGTGAAACAATGCTTTAAAAACTAAAACAAATAAGATATCGAATGTTTGGTCTTTAATACTGATTGCAAAACTTTATCAATTAAACATCCCACAATTTAAGCCTTTTTTCCCAGTTTATATTACCAAAAATCCTGACATGATGCAACATTTTCAAAACCAGTTTTTTGTTCAGAATCAGAATTTACTGAAACAGCCTATAAACCAGAGGGAGGCAAAAAATACATTTACATTTTTTCATTGCAATGCATTGGTGTGTGTGAGAGCAGCTCAAAAATTGCTCTCAATTTCAGTAGCAACGACTGCGTCGCGGCGTAGGAAAGCAAGCAACGCAGCGGCGCTTGTACAGCTTATACTATGTGTGTTTGAGCAGCGCTGCTTTGAGAATTTTCGTATGCACGCCAGATAGCAAGCTGCCGGCCCCTGCTATAAACTGAAAAAAGACCAAAATCGCAGAAAAAGAGTCACGATAATTTCTCATCGAGAACGTATAATAATGGATTTCGCAAAAGATCTATCAAAATGAAAACTTTCAAGATTAAAAGTCATTAGCTTATCGGATTTATTTGCTAAAAGCGCCCAATGTTTGACCGAATTCAATAAAAACAACCGCAATTGCATATTGGGAATTAAATATAACTTAAAATCAAATTCAATTTTAGATTTTGAGATGTGTGAATTCCTTGGCATTGCACATCCTTTTACAATTCAGATTCGAATGCGCATATTGAATATTAGATTACTCCCATTTTTTGGGCAGCATTTCGTTAGCTTTGATTGCCACAATCAAAGGATGTCGTTCGCCTTGCTGGTGTTGCAAATCAGTCGTATACCAAATCCATAACAAAGTAATCAATGATAGCTGTGGCTGCCTGAGAAGAGGGAGGAGAGCATGAAGTAACTAAGTTCTTGTGGCTTCGTATTTTGTTGGCCAACATGCCAAGCAGGCAGCAAACCAACCAAGAAACTTCAAGGAAATTTAACAAGCAACGGGGACAGCATTGCTTTCTCCTCATCCAAATCCTTTCCGCCATTCAAGATTCTCTGTGGGTTTTTCTATGCAGTGAGTGCACTTCAACAACACTAATAACAGCAACAACAACAACATTTGCCAGTGCTGTGGCTGAAAGTTTTCCTGAGAAAAACTTACCCCAAATTCCCTTCCCAAAAGTCTGTTCCAGTTATCAGGCTTACATTTGTAGATGTCCTTTGGTTGTTGTTGCAATTATTGAACACAAATACAAAAAGTCAAATGGAAACCTATTTTGTTGTGTTTTTGGCTGCTGCTGCGGTTATATTATTTATTTATATTTTCTATTTATGTAGTGCCAATTCCCACTGCTTATTCTTGTCTGGGGCGTAGCAAAAAACTTTGTTCAAGAGGGGATGCAGATTCCCAATTTCCTCTTTTTCGCACAACTGTCAATAAGTAGGTCAATATGTAGTTGTCGGGAATCTGTTTGATGTATCATGTAATCAGGCTAGCTTAGGTTTTTAGCGGTCAAGGCATTTATATTGGCTGAAAGCCATTTTTAACTGTTTAGGAAACGCACAGGCAACATCTGTCCGTTTCCCATAATATAACCTCAGCCGAAATATACCTATGGCCCGAGATAAACAACCAGACCGATACCGAAATCGTTTCTGTCTTAATCCATGGTTTTTAGCTATGTCAAAAACACAGCAGGGTAGAGGTGGCGAAAAATCAATATTCAGGGCATCTTGATTGTTTCCAACATTTTAGGAAAATCATCGAATATCGTTTTCCTGAAAAAACACTTAGGGACGATTTCTCGAATTCTACATAGAGCAAATTGTCACATAAGCTTCCTAAGAACAGAGTAGGGGCCGATTTCTAATCTTCTACATACAAAGAGAAATCAAAAATATGTTTGTTTTCTACTTGTTCTGCTAGTTAAGTTATGTAGCTTTTCTACACGCTGCACTTACTTTTCTCATTTCTTCATGGGTCATGTTGCGTTTCTTCACGCTGCTTTTAGGGCCAGCCAATAAGCTATGTACTCAGACAATAGAGAACTCAGCTAAGTAAGGGTGTGCAGCTCAACGCCAAAATACCACCTACAAAAGCAAAATAGCAAAAAAATATCAAATGGTCATACTGCACTTGCTTATACTTAAATTATTTTTATTAAAAAAGTGGAAATTCAGGAGTAATTGAATGTTATTTGGAAAGCAGAAGTATTCAGCAGATAAATCCAATTTACGATTTGTGATTTACGATTGCTTATAATTCTCTGCTGAATGACAATGATTGCTAAGTTTAGGGTTTTTTCTGACTTTAGTTTTTGGTCAAAAAACATCACACAAAAAATGGCTTTAGTATTAAAACATTACATTTGAAAAGGATGTTCGCGTTGAGGTAAGCAGCATATATTAGAATTTGTAGGTTTTTAATCAATGACTTATATAAGGACTTATACTTATACTTTGGACTATATAAGGACAACAGGCAGAACTTCGGACAACGCCTTGAAGAACCGTTGATTGTTTTGTTGTGTATCTGGGCGTTTCCAAGATTGTTTAGATATTGGCACTCAATGCCCCAACGCTCGGGCCACGCGATTTTTGTTTAATATTTGTGCAGTAAAAGCTTGGTTGTCATGGCAATTCAATGTAGCTAGCCTGTAGAGTCCCTGTTTGTTGTAAATTTGGTGGCTGACTTTTGGTGTCGAATCGATCGCCAACAGACGAGAAGATTCGTGCTTACTTAGAGCAAATTGAAAAAGCTGAAAACAACTCAATTTAGGACATTGTACACAAAGTAAAGTACATATATGACCCAAAGTTGTGCGGACATCCTAAAAGCGAAGAGAACGAGAGATAAGAAGTTTTTTTCGCAAAGGGTTCCCAGATATCCATTTACAAGCCGAAAGTAAAATACAAAGAGGAGTTATTTTTAGTTTTGGGTATTGTATCGTTCACATTATAACGTCGAAAAACAGCAGCAGGTAAAGATCAGAACGAGTTATCGCCAAACAATATTTTGGGAGAGTGAAAAGTTGCTAAAAAATTGGAACAAGTATAGCGAGGCAGTGGGATAAGCTGAAGAAGCGCTAGAGTGTACACTGGTCCCACAACTTTAACTGATCAATCCTAACGATATTTACAAAACGATTTTGAAGGAAGTTCAATGACAAATATAACATTTCTTTACTGATTTTGAGCTACAATTTTCGTTTAAAACTTACACACATGTAGGCTTTCAATATTCAAACGGAAATGTAGAAAACCTTGTTTGGTATTATTTGAAAATATGAGTTATTTGGAAAAAGTATTTTAACAACCGAATACAAATAAAAAGTCCGGGGTGATAACACGTAGTACTCCAATTTGGGTTTTGTTGTTGTTTGGTAACTGTGTAACAGTTCATAGAATTTTGTTTTCGTATTTTTGATTACGTATTTATAGTTCAAAACGGTAAAGCTACACAGCCCCAAAGGGCCAAAGCCGACCTCCAATGCTTTTTTCGACAAGAGAAGGGACCTACAGCTTAACGCCGAACGAACCAGTTTGAGAAGCTTTTCATGAATTACAAAGCAGGCGCAACAAGAGAGGGTGACCTGAAGTTTATTCAAACAAAAACTTTTTCATTAGATTTTCGAGGCGGGATCGAACAAACGACCCAAGCGGTCACGTCCCGTAGCCACCCACACGATAACAACTGTTAACATAGTAAATTTAACTACACATATTTTGTTATTGTAATAAGTTACAGTTGTTTCGGTAAATTTACCATAGAAATAGTAACTCTAACGTATTGTGATCTGACGTAACAGTACAGTTACAGTAAAAATAGTATTATTACAGTAAACATAGTAAATTAAAACAGTAAAAATAGTGAAGATTTAGGAACACACACTAACACAAAGGCTTCTGTCGATTTGACGTTGCTGCCTTAGAGATATGCTGGCGCAACCAAAGAGCGTGGCCCGCCGACAGAAGACGTGAGTCTTATTTTAAAAGTTATTAACATTAGTATTATTATTAAAATGAATTGATACACTATTCTAATTTCTAGCATCTTAGGCCTTAAGCTTGTGACACATAGCATCAATTTAGAAAATAGAAATGGCTCATCGGCTATTTTGTGTTAATTTCTTTTTATTCAACATAGTTCCATTAGGGGGGATTTTAGTCCTTCTCAAAAACAGAACTTTTTAGAGCAGGGGTGGGCACCAACATCAAACAGAAGGGCAGCATTAATTGCGCAGCAGATTTTTGTGGCGTATTTTGTTGTTGGCAGTCGGGTATTTTATTAAGCATTGCTTTTAAGCTAAATAACGGTTCGGGCTGCGAGGGTCAGGCGGGCTAGGCGTTGCCCATCGCTGTTTTAGAGCATTGTTTAACAATTAAAACAGAGACGTCAGAGCTCTAAAGATCTTTGTTCTTTGCTTACGCTTTCTGCATCGGAATCGGCCTAGCAAATTACATCAAAGATAAGCTTTTAAAAGGTCTCTGCTAGTTTTCTGTAAATTTTTACGAATACTTTGTCAGTGGTCGGGTGGCTTAGCGGCTAGTGTGCGCGACCGCTGTGCAAGAGGTCGTGGGTTCGATTCCGCCTCGGAACATCTAATGAAAAGCTTTTTCTTTGAATAAACTTTACACCGGTCACCTTGCGTTGGCGCCAGCTTTGTAGTAATTAGCCATGAAAAGCTTCTCAAACTGCCGTTCGGATTCGGCCTTAAACTGTAGGTCCCTTTCTCTTGTGCGAAAATTAGAAGCGCACAAGCCAAGAGATTGAGAGAGGCTCGGCTTTGGCCCTTTGGGGCTGTGTCAAGCCATTTTACATTTTACTTTATCAGTTGCCAATAACAACTTCTCTGCTTTGCTGAAGTCTGCAAAAAAGGTTGCAGTCTTGGGTATATCCTGTTCGTTTGAGCTGCACTTTTTCAAGTAGAAAAACCGATCCAATGATCGAAGTTGGCCCAGCAAATCACAGTGCAGTTCTTACAATATGGCCAAGGCAATAGAGAATGAAATTGCTGGTGCGTTATTCTCGTGCACATAAATGTATCTGCTTGTTGTCTATTAAAAGCAATCAGGGCACCCATCGAGAAGATTGCTTTAGTCGTATTTAATAGCCCATCAAATCTGTTACTTTTTATTACTGCCCAGATTTGTAGTTCCCAAAAAAAATGGTATCAATATCAATCTGACACACGTTGTCTCAAATTGAAACTAAAACCAGTATCGTTTTTTTAGTATCAATATAATCCTAGGGAGTATCAAAATGATCTTTTGGTTATTAATTTGATACGCAAAAGTATCAATTTGAAACAATCACATTTTTATGAAAGTTCAAAAATTCGAAATGTCATGCAGGTATGTATATCGAAGCCAGATGAGCTCTTTTATTTTATTTATTTAGTATTTCGCCAACGGATAACCTTAACTGGCTACTACAATTAAACTTAAGACTAACAGTAACAATTTAACTACAAAAAGAAGTCCCTAAGAAGTCGCTTAACAATAATATTGTCGATGCTAAAGTCAAACCACTGGTTGACAATAACTGTTTTGATTTTAGTGCAAAACACATCGGTAATTTGCTTAAAGTAAAAGCTGTGTGAAACAGTCCCCCAGACGACGTGTTGAAGACTAAACTAATGTATTTCAATATGAAGCACATGATCTATATTTACAAAGTGAGCAGCTAAACATATATACATCGTTCAATGCACACACTTGTAAATAACAAATACAACTTTTTAAAGATGACGTACTCCATCATGTTTCTGCGCTATCCAAGATAAGAGAATCAACGTCAGCTCCAGCTTAGGCGTCGTTCGGTTTTAGAACCATTGCTAAAGAGAGATCTCGAGCTGGGATGATCATGCCATCATAATTTGGGCAGCACCAAATCAGTAGGGCGGACTGTTATGTCAATAAGGACTGATGCACTTCCTTACTGTGACTTTTGTACTTGAAAAACATCCGTGTTGATATATTAGAGTACAATGTTTCCCATACTTGCAAAATACATTTTGTAAGAATACAGAATATAATAAATCAGTTTTTAAATGTTTATGACTTAGTTTTATAGGCACTTTGCTGAACTTGATAAGAAAAAATGTTAAATTGAGATATGCTAGTATCAGAATGATACCAAAAGTTTGACAGTCAAAATATCAAAATGATAGTTGTTAGTTTCAAATTGATACTAAAAAACTAATACAGCCTGATACTAGTTAGTATCATTTTGATATTTTCGAAATATCATTTTAATCATTTAATTTAACCTCCTACATATTTTGCAAAAATTAAATCGCATCTCCCCTTTGTCTACTCCCATGAATCCTGTCATCAAGTCAAGCTAGTCAACGCCTTAAATTATGCTTTGCTTTTCTTTCGTTCCTTCTCATTCTGCACGCTACATTCTCATAAAAATTAGAGCCAGAGCTGGTTCGAACCTCAAGTGCATGTTGCATGCAACATTGCTATTTATGAACTCCACGAGGACGCCTTCGCTTACCATGTGTGCAAGTGTATGCACTCGACATGCTCCCCAAAAACATGCTCCCATAAATCGCAACAGATAAATTTTGTTTTCGGATTTCGTTTTGCTTTCGCTGAGTTTGCTCGCTGTCCTGTCCTATCCAGACTTACCCTTACCCTTTTGACCGTCCACAAATAAAACATATTATTATTGTTACACTTGCAAAGGGTACAACGGTTAAGTCAACAATTTTGTACATTTTGAATGTGTTTATATTATGGTGTCTCTCCGTTTCTATTCATCGATCATTCTATATCTATTTCATTCACTCGTTGTCCTTTTCTTGTAGACTCAGAAAATAGATCACACTTTTTTGTATTTAAATTAAAAAGTAACTGTTTCTTTAGTACTAAAATATTTAGTCAAAGTACAAAATTTCGGTACTTAATTACTAGATCTCAAATCGTTTTGGAATATGATAAGAATTTCAAAGACTATTTTAAGCTCTATTACAGCTTACTTTTAGGTTAATACGTTGAACCTCATCCGGCCTAGTCTTTAAAAAGGGAATATATGGTTCAAGAGTATACATAAGTAAGATCTTTTACAATAGATTCTAAAGTAATCCGATATGTAATCATTATATCCTAAAAGCTTCTAAAACCAAGTTCAACCCAGTAGATATGAAAATTTTGTTGCTTTCCTATCAAAAAGCTCGGCAGACCATTTTTAGTTGTCGGGAAATTTGAAAGCACATTCGACTTCAAATACTTCGTATATTCCGTTGCATACTGTTGCATATAAGTTCGTACTGTAAGTCTATATGTTGATCAGTCCCAGATTTTTTGTACTTTAATTAAGAACGCGATTTCTAAAACTGTTCGGCTGACTGTAAGTACAAAAAGATTCTGAATTATGAACGTTTGCTCTCATTTCAATAATATTAACAGTGGGTTTTCGATTTTAAAATGTTTCTTACTTAATTTAGGAACATCCAAAATCAAAAGATACTTGAAATTTTTCAGAACAAACCGGTATAAGTTTTAAGTCGTTTTTAAAGCTGCTGAGTCAAGAAGGTTACACTTTTTCTGTTCGTGCCCTGGCATATATTTCCGAGCTCGAAGCAATATCTTCTTGACTTATCTAATGGTTCATCAAGGCAACTTGTTGGACCTAGACACAATAATTATCTTACTACACAGAAGAAGAAATAGACTCAGTGAGCTGGAAGGAACTTTCCATAAATGTACCGACCTGACCTCAGCTAACCAAACCTAAAAGTACGTGTAAAAGAAAAAGTCATTAAGCTTCAATTTAAATAGCAAGATAAGAAAAGAATTTCAGCTTTAATCTTTGACTAAAACATGCCTTTACCAGTAATTTTCTAGTATAACGTTCAGCGTCATAGAATTCTTCTAATTTGCATTTGTTTGCTGTCCACTTTATTTAATTACTTAGAACAAATACTAACAACTTAGCTGCTGTATTTACATCAAAACTCACGCTACTTTTAGCTTAAGTCCAAGCTGTGTAAGTGTATGCAGCTCTTCTCATCTTTCTTGCATTGCTTGCGCCAAGTTTTAAATTGTTTTCATGCTCCTTGATCATCCAGCCAGCGGCAAGGGTTGTCCATTTTATTTATGTCAATCCCTGTCTGCGCCTCGTTTGGTCTCAACGACCTGCTTGGCCTGTGGTGCATACATACTTACAATATATATCGTATCTTGGCCCAGCTGTGGGCCGCATACAATATAAATAATGGGCGGGTGTGCAACAGCAGCAACCACGCCCTCATCCTGGGTAAGGCACTTTGCATTGTTGCACAACGTTATTTATATTTAATTATTTATAGGCCTGAAAATACCTCTGAATTTTGTTGTTGTTTTCGCTCTTCTCTGTGTTTGCGTTTAATTTTTTTCGCATTTAAATGATAAAAATAAATTAAATTCTTAATATGGCCATAATTCCCATCAAGCGTTAAGTGATTTTTGTATGTCATATTTGCACCGAGCTGAATAAACAAAATGAACTTTTAAAGCCGCTCTCAAGGTTCATTCCAGAAATTATGTCATGGGTTCTGGGGCAGTGACATCCATCTGATCACGTGATCAGTGGTTTCCGTGTTGTCGATGCAAATATTTAAAGATCTTGTAAGCAGCCTCAACTAAATATTTAAACAGCTGCAACTGTTGCAAGGGAAGTACCCCAAACAGATAAACAAAATATACTGAAAGTGAAATAAAATCCATCAGTCAGTGTTTCATTTAAATGAACTCTACCAATGTTTGCTTCAATGAATCGTTGGTAAAATCCATTTGAATAAATAAGTACGAGAGCAGTTTGATACACTTTTTCTCCTTAAATATAAAGTCTCTTATGTGGAAACCCACTTTTTATACCCTGTTCCCATTGAAAATGGGAAAAGGGGGATCATGAAGTTGTGCAAAAGTATGTAACAGATAGAAGGAATCATTTGCGACCCTATAAAGTATATATATTCTTGATCAGCATCAACAGCTGAGTCGATTTAGCCCTGTCCGTCTGTCCGTCCGTCTGTCCGTCTGTCCTTATGAACGCGTGTTTCTCTAAAACTATAAGAGCTAGAGCCACAAATTTTTGCATGTAGGTAGGTGTATACCCGAATCAAAACGAGTTTGTTTCAGATTTGGAAAATTCCTCCCATTCACCCCTTTAAGCGCAAAAAACTGTCAGAGCCACATATATCAAGTAAGGCCCAATATCTATCTATTCTGAAAAGATCACTAAGATCGGACAATAAACACCGAAGTTATATACGAATCAATTTTGCTTGTGGGAGAGAGGGGGGTCTTGTATTGTCAGTTATCGCGCGCGGCCGCATTCCATGCGTTTGTGCGTATGTTAGAGTGTGTGTGCGTATGTGTGAGTGTGTGTATATGTGTATGAAAATACAAGAAGTCAAGGGAATAGGGTATTTTGTAGTCGGGGCACTCGACTACAGCTCCCTTACTTGTTATACCCTTGCAGAGGGTATTATAAAACTGTGCGGATGTTTGTAACGCATTGAAGGAAGCATCTCCGAACACCTAAAGTATATATATTCTTGATCAGCATGACGAGCTGAGTTCATTTAGCCTTGTCCGTCCGTCCGTCCGTCCGTCTGTCCATCTGTCCGTCTGTTCGTCTGTTTCTATGCTATCTCCTCCGTCAGTTTTAAAGCTATCCTCACCAAACTTTGCACGAAATCTTTTGGTACAAATACGCTGCACATTTGTCGGAACCGGCCGGATCGGATGACTATAGCATATAGCTGCCATTAGAACGATCGGTCGAAAAACTAGTCTTAGTGAGAAAAACTTTTTTGTTTTTAATGGAAACGCCTCCAAAGTACGTATTTCTTAGTTTACTACTTCATTTTATATATTTTTACACAATTCTACAAAGTTTGGTCGAAATCGGATGACTATAGCATATAGCTCCCATAGGAACGATCATTCAAAAAACTAATTCGAAAGAGGAAACCTTTTTTGTTTTTAATAAAAACGTCCTTTTTATTGGCATATTCTTATTTTATTTACTTTAACACATTTCTACAAAATTTTATTAAAATCGGATATAGCTGCAGTATGAATGATCGGTCGAAAAAGAAGTTCTAGTGAGAAAAACTTTTTTGTTTTAAATTGGATCGCCTCCAAATTTCGTAATTAACAGTGTGTTCTGCTTTTCCATGATTTCACCAAGTTTGGTCGAAATCAGACATCTATATAGTATAGATCCCATAGAAAAGTAAGGTCCAAAAAGAAGTCTTAGTAAGAAAAGCTTTTGTGTTTTCAATGGAAGCTGCAAGGGTATACAAAACTTCGGCCGAGCCGAAGTTAACTTTCCCCTATTTTTAGTTATAACTTTTACTTTTTCTTTAGAAAAAACATTTCAACAATGCATTACAGAAAAAAGATAGGAAGTCGGTCAAGCCCGACTGTAATACTTTCAGTACCAACGAACATGTACGCTCAGGATGTACTTTGCTGCCGCAGTAGCAGTGACTTTCTTAGAGTCCGACTCAGAGCTGTGGTAAGACTGCCATGAATATCTTGCAGCGCAGAAAGTAGTGATAAACTTTAAAGTTGTGAGTGATGTCGCACAAAGAGGTATGAAATTAGTTGACGACTACGATGGGTGCATAACGAAAGGGGATCAGCATCACCTTCTTGAATGAAGCGAAGAGCACAGAAAAGCTTATCCAAATAGCTATAAAACCCCTTATGAATAAATTTGAATAGTTTTTATTGGTTTTTCATTTTTTGCAGTTAATTTTTATTGGATTTTTTCGACATCGAACAACTTTTGTTACGGGTGTTAATAGAGTTAATAGAGTCATTGTGGACTTGACTCCCTCAAACGTATATTTATCCATGATACGCAAAAGACCTTTAAAGTAAATCGATTAAATTTGATTAGCCTTTAATTAAATCATTCAGCACCAGTCTTTTATTGAGCATCAATCAAGTTATTAAGCATCCAACGGGAGCAAATCTCGCGTAATAGGGAATATAACTATTCTGGTGCAGCTAACGCAGAGACGTCTTCATCTCACGGTACATCACAAGCAAATAATGCACTAAAAATTTAGGCACATCATTGATTGTTTCTGGCATAACACCAGTTTGTAATCAACTTTTACTATATTTCTCCTAAGGCGAAGGACGAACACCATTTTATTCGTAGTATCAACGTTTTAGAGTGGCAAATTAGAGGAATTCGATGACCAGAATTTCAATTTGTATAAACCATATGTGACTGTTTTAATGTTAACTAAATCTGCAGTTTTTACCCGATCGATGTCTTTTTAAGCTTCATACAACACGATTTCTAAGGCTTAAATTGGCATACTTTTGCTTTTAGGTTTCTGTTCTGCAACTTAGCACTTTAATGCATGCCATAAGTGCTCAATGGGGTTAAGGTCAGCCAGGCGTAAAATTTCTATGTCCTGGAACACTTTATCAAGTTGTATTAAAACGAAACCTCGTACTAATGGGGAAGAATAAAACGAAAGACGAATATAAAATTCAAAATTCACGAGGTTGCCTACTTCCAATGGATGTTAAACTCATACTACCTTAAAATTTTACCAAATTTGAATTTGATTTCATAAAGTCACAGACTTTTCAAACTGCCCTCGCAATATGTAAATTCACAATTTGATAGTAGCATATGAATTATCATATAGCAAACGAACCTTTTAGGAGGAGCCAAAACCAAAAGCGAAGTAATTTAAATTGAATCATTAAAGGCGTTATGTGTCGCATTTATCATTGGAATCTCTCGCCCAATATGGGACCATTAAAAATAATTAATAATGAACGGAAAAATACAATTTCATAGAGTTGGTAAATTGAAAGCGCCAGAGTGCGTTCCCGGCTTGAGCCCCAATTAAATTTTTGCAGCAATTACCAATTGGTTTCCCCTCAGCCAGTACTCCTCCTACTCGTGGCCACATTTGCAACGCATTTTAATTGCTTGTCACAGCGACGCATGGCTCCAGCAGCTGTTGGTTGGTTATCTGTGGGTTTTGTTGTTGCTGCTTTTGTTGTTATTCCGGCTGAAGCATTTAATTTGCTGCACAGCATGCGCGTGTCACAATAAAAATCACTCAAGTGCAATCCCCCTCGACCCCCCAAAACATATGCACCACAATAGCGGCTGGCCGCACTTCGTTAGCCCCCCGACAGGGATTGGATTCGTGGTCATTGCATTGGCAGTGGCACTGAATTCTGCAAGTGGTTTGCGTGTTGGCTGTCGAACAGAGTGTATCGTCCACGCTTGCCGCCTTTGACAGCTTTACACGCACACCCACCCACACAAACACACACTTATTGTCAAACACAAGAAATCAATTTGTTGATAACAAAACAAAAACAGGCAAATAAGCGGAACGCCCCTTCACTATACCCTCTCTTTCAGAAATTGCATTAAAGGAAGTACTTTTTCATTCAGCTCGTCTGGAAAAACCATTCTAAAGTTCATGTTGTGCATGTCCTATTGAATTGTTTATGTTATCAAAATCAGTAAACATTTTGAACGATCATTGCAATTAAGGCAAATTAAATGCCACGAATTTATTTACCCACTTGTTTTGAATGAATGGGACACGAAATTCTATTGAAATGTCAATGGCAGGTGAATTCACATGATAAGTTTTCCATTTGTTATTATCATTTGTTTTTTGTTTTATCAAATAGACAATGAAAGTACAGTATAGCCTGCAATGTGGCCAACTCGATTGATAGGAAGTTTTTTTAATATAATCGGATTTATAATTAAAATGTTTTAGGACCGATTTCACATCCGTCACACACTGTATACTTGCAAATAACAGAAGAAATTCAAAGTTTATTTGACTCATAAGATATGAGAAATCGGACGATAGTCACTTAATAAATATTTAAGGAACGCATTCTTGTAAGTTCAGACATTGAAAAATGTTTTAAACTTTTACTTCACCAAAACTCGTAAAAGCAATTATAACTTTGTTCATTGGTTTCTGTGTCTAACTAAAATTTTAAAATAGTTTTAAAAATAGTCAACATCATTCATCATCATTTATTCTCATTAAATCTACGTCGACGATTAATAAAGTTAATAAAGTAATCAAACTGAAATATTAAAAAAAAAATTTATTCTATAACAAATTTTAATAGTGTGTAGTGTCACGCTTCATAGAGAGTAATTTCCTTGCATGGTGATTTGATTATTTGAAATTCATTCAATTATTGTTTTTATAATTATAATATTGAATAAAAAAATTATTACATTGCTCGAAGTTTAGCTGATCTTGTTTCTAAATTTGGTTGTAATGTTTCCAAGCGAAATTCTTCGACACTTCGAAAACCATAAAACTAAAAGCTTTGCAGATTATGAAAACAAAGAGCAGGGCTGCAAACCGGTTTTAAACCGAACCGGTTGGACCCCGGAATTCCCACTTATTTTGCTGTGAACCGAACCTTGAACCAAACCTCTTTAGCAATAAAAGCTGAACCTTAAACTTGTTCCGAACCTAACATATTGATTCGGTTCACCAAAAAGTAGAGACTGTAAAAAATTTTACCTACTGCCTGGCGACTTCTTTTCTTATCTGGCCGGTTTTGGCAACTAAGTCTTACAATCGGAAGAAAAGCTCAAATAAAAATCTAGAAAAACTTTTAGAATCCACACCCATACTAGCCTCATTTTTTTAAGATCCTCGACTCCAACGCTTATTAAATGACAAGACAAGAGCTTATCATCACATTGATAATATTTTTCATATATATCTCTGACAATAAGGCAAAACAACACAAGTTTTCTTTCTTTCTAATTTTCAGGAGAGCCATTCTTAACTTTCAATGAACTTGTAATTAAATGTGATTGGTCAAAAAGTGGAAATGTTTTAAAGATTGCTAAAGGTATACAGGTTTGATGGAAGAAATTAAGCTGTAATTATACCCTTGCAGAGGGTATTATAAAATTGTGCGGATGTTTGTAACGCATTGAAGGAAGCATCTCCGACGACATAAAGTATATATATTCTTGATCAGCTGAGTTCATTTATCCTTGTCCGTCTGTCCGTCCGTCCGTCTGTCCGTCTGTCAGTTTCTATGCTATCTCCTCCGGCAGTTTTGAAGCTATCCTCACCAAACTTTGCACGAAGTCTTTTGGTACAAATACGCTGCACATTTGTCGGAACCGGCCGGATCCGATGATTATAGCAAATAGCTGCCATGGGAACGATCGGTCAAAAAACTAGTTCTAGTGAGAAAAACTTTTTTGTTTCTAATGAAAACGTCCTTATCATTGGCATACTCTTATTTTATATACTTTTACACAATTCTACAAAGTTTGGTCGAAATCGGATGACTATAGCATATAGCTCCCATAGGAACGAACGGTCGAAAAACTAGTTCTAGTGAGAAAAACTTTTTTGTTTTTAATGAAAACGTCCTTCTTATAGGCATATTCTTATTTTATATACTTTAACACATTTCTACAAAGTTTTATTAATATCGGATGACTATAGCATATAGCTGCAGTATGAATGATCCAATAGGACTCCCAGTATGGTGCGCTAATCCTCCTAGGGAGGCTCCGAAAAGTGTCCTAAAGGAGCATGTACGCCGGAGAAAAAGGGCACCTGAAATCTATAGGATATTTTTGGATTCTTACACAAGTGCTGAAAGAGTATATCTCCATTGAAAAAAAATGGCAGAATTGTTTGGGATAGTTCATTTCAAAGCTAAGGAGTGGTACTTTCTGATGGAATCAAAAAAACAGCCAAACAATAGAATAGATTCCCCGAAAAACGCTCATAAAAAGGGTCCAAATAGGCACTATTAGCAACTTTAAGATCAAATTTCCTAAAACTCGACGTGATGGACAATATCTGAAAACGCAGTCTTGCTTAGCACACGAAAATCATCTAGAATCCCTACCAACCCTTCAAGATACTGGAACAAGTCGAATTTTGTTGCCTTGTGTAATTAATAGAAAATGGGCGTCTACTATTGAAATCTATTTTTTTTTATGGAAAATACAGCACAAAGAATTAAGCAAAAAAATATTTAGACAATTATGAGCAGCAATAGGTTTTAACTACTTAAAATTTGTTTTCAATCTTCATCTGTTGTTTTTTGAAAATAAAACTTCTTGATCATTGCTTTTTGATATTTTAATTTGTTAGTCGAAGCTTATTTAACAATTGCCATCTATCAAATCTTCATTATAATCTAAACTTGTTATAAAGATTGATCTTCACCCCCCGAAACATGTCTCCCTGATGTCTTCATTATAATCTGAACTCATATCAAAGTAAACTCGCGATTTCATAGACCATTCGATCTACATGTCTTATTTACCTATCTACCGATGTCATCTATTAAATCTTCATCATAATTACAACCGTTCTGGACCGTTGAATTTACACCATCCGTATAGTATTTACCAGTCAGCAATATAATCAAAACTGAAATAAAATTTTTTTAACTTTCGCGATTTATTGAACAGTTTGGTCTATACCCCCTACTTAAGCAGGTACAGTTGCATTTCTCATGATTTCAAAATAATCACAGCTCAAATAATAATTAACAAACTGCAGCGAGTTTTTAAACATTATAAGTATTTCGAGTTAGTGTTTGACGCCGCTGGGCCATCCTTTCAGCACCAGCCTGTCACCCAACTTCTGTTTCCACTTCTTTCTCAGCAGTTCTTTGTGATTCTATGTGTTCAGCAAACTGGCGCTATCGATAACCTAGCCTGCCAATCCACTGCGTGCCGCGCTTGCGATTGTTCCGGAGCAGCACGTTGGGATGCAATGTATTAAGCAAATTGCTGCCGTCGATTGCTCGCCAGCTCTGACGTTTCGGGAGCACTCCGATCCGCTTGCCGGCTTACTTTTTGCTTTCTCGTTAACTCGGCCTGGGTAGACGTTTCTTAACTTTTCATTTCACTCTTCCGTCTAGCTCTTTTGAGGTTCACGACATACTAAAAATATGTTTCCTGGCATATTTTAAACGACGAGCACGGATTATTTTTATTGCTTCCTGAAATTCCACGATTACATGGTCAAAATTGATGCAGCGATCTAATAAACTATTATAAGTTTAGAAACCGGTCCACGTGGTTTTTAGTGATTAGTAAAAGTAAAATCAGCTTGTCAAGATGACAACTCTTGGCTTGTGCGCTTCTAATTTTAGCACAAGAGAAAATGACCTAGAGTTTAACGCCAAATCCAAACGGCAGTTTGAGAAGCTTTTCATGGCTAATTACTGCAATGCTGGTGCCAACAACAGAGAGAGGTGTGGCCGGTTGTAAAGTTTTATTCAAAGAAAAAAACTTTTCATTAGATGTTCCGAGGCGGGATCGAACCCACAACCTCATGCACAGCGGTCAGCCACTAGTTTTTAGTGATTGCAATTCTTATCATTTTTACCTAGTAAAAATTAGGCGTTACAGGGTAGAAAAACGTTCACATTCACAGCCCCTAAAACATCTCAGATACTGCATGATTCATTTCCTAATCGTGAACTCTTTCAACCACATTTATGCAATATCAGTTGATTGGCCAGGCACAACCAACTCACCACACACACACAACACACACACAAAAGCAAACACAAAAACAAAGACAGAAACAAACACAAAAACAAAGACAAAATCAAACACAAAAACAATGACAAAATCAGACTCAAAAACATATACAAAAAATAGGGGTAAGTTAACTTCGGCTCGGCCGAAGTTTTGTATACCCTTGCAGCTTCCATTGATAACAAAAAAGTTTTTCTAAGACTACTTTTTGGACATTACTTTTCTATGGGATCTATACTATAAAGATGTCTGATTTCTATTAAACTTGGTGAAATCATGGAAAAGCATAATACACTGTTAATTGCGAAATTTGGAGGCGATGTCATTAAGTTTTTTCTTCAACTTCTTTTTCGACCGATCATTCATACTGCAGCTATATGCTATAGTCATCCGATTTTGATAAAACTTTGTAGAAATGTGTCCAAAGTAAATAAAATAAGTGTATGCCAATGATAAGGACGTTTTCATTAAAAACAAAAAAGTTTTTCTCACTAGAACTAGTTTTTCGACCGATCGTTCCTATGGGAGCTATATGCTATAGTCATCCGATTTCAACCAATCTTTGTAGAATTGTGCAAAAGTATATAGATTAAGTGTATGCCAATGATAAGGACGTTTTCATTAAAAACAAAAAAGTTTTTCTCACTAGAACTAGTTTTTCGACCGATCGTTCCTATGGGAGCTATATGCTATAGTCATCCGATTTCAACCAATCTTTGAAGAATTGTGTAAAAGTATACAGATTAAGTGTATGCCAATGATAAGGACGTTTTCATTAAAAACAAAAAAGTTTTTCTCACTAGAACTAGTTTTTCGACCGATCGTTCCTATGGAGCTATATGCAAGCAAAGTGAAATCAGGAAGGGTAGTACACTAAAAATACGTACTTGGAGGCGTTTCCATTAAAAAAAAAAGTTTTTTTTAAGACTTGTTTTTCAACCGATCGTTCTATGGCAGCTATATGCTAGTCATCCGATCCGGCCGGTTCCGACAAATGTGCAGCGTATTTGTACCAAAAGACTTTGTGCAAAGTTTGGTGAGGATAGCTTTAAAACTGACGGAGGAGATAGCATAGAAACAGACGGACAGACGGACAACGCTAAATCAACTCAGCTCGTCGTGCTGATCAAGAATATATATACTTTATGTGGTCGGAGATGCTTCCTTCTATGCGTTACAAACATCCGGACAATTTTATAATACCCTCTGCAAGGGTATAAAAATACAAAATACAAAGACAGAAAATAAAGACAAAATCAAAGACAAAAAGAAACACAAAGAATACTGTAATCTGTATCAGTATCTTAAACTTATCATCGAGTACTTAGACCCAAATATTTAGATTCGAGTTTTAAATACCGAATACTTAGTCTCTAAGAATCGAGTACTTGGTATCGTATAATAAGTATCAAGTACTTAGTATCGAGTACTTAGTATCGAATACTTAGAATCGAGTACTAAGTATCGAATACTTAGAATCGGGTGCTGAGTATCGCGTGCTTGGTATTGAGAAATAAGTATCGAGTACTTAGAATGGAGTACTGAGTATCAAATACTGAGTTTCGAGTACTTAAAATCGAGTACTGAGTATCGAGAACTTGGTATCGAGTACTTAATACTGAGTATCAAATACTGAGTATCGAGTACTTAATATCGAGAACTTAGTATCAAATACTTAGAATAAAGTACTATTATCGATTACTGAGTATCGAGTTTTGAATATGGAGTAAAAAGTAACGCAAAGCCGCAAGAATGTGAAAGGCGGAGCTTATCGTATACAACATATTTCACATCAAGGCCCCGTGAGTGTTCGCCACACTCACACTTTTTTTTTGATGCTGCCAAAACTTTTTTGGACAAATGGCGACAATTTCAAATCTTGCGTTAATATGTGGCCCATATCTCTAAGCTCTTAAATTTTCATAAAGATCGGATAATAGATGGCAGAGTTATAAGGGTTACAAAAAATGCTGCATACTTTTCTGCGACACATGCGCTGTTTGCTAACATAATGTTAAATTCTCTGTTAATTTACATAAGGGAAGGCTTTTAAACATTAATTCCCCAGAGTATGTCGAAGTCGGGCAGGGCCGACTTTAACTTATGCTATCGCTTTTATTCGAATTTTACTTTGTAAGGTTTCACTGTACTTGCAGATATTACAGTTTCAAAGTGTTACATTTATCACGCAGAAACACGCAAATGGCTGCTGACGCTTCAACAAGATAACACCACTCAACGAAACGAAACAAGTTGTTTACTTTTTGTTATTCCCAGTCTAGTGCTTTTTTACCAAATTGACGGCCATGGCGGCAAATACTATTTTTAGTCCCATTGTCAGAGTCAGCGACTTTTGTGATTCATTTCAATTAAATGAAAAGATGTCGCATCAAGTGTTTAATTGATGTTTAATATGGCATCCATTATTTTTATCAGTTTGTTTGCTATTAGTTCAATTGAATAATTTTTGTTAGATTCATCAGAAGATAAACCTTCTGCAGGACAATTAACTTAGTCGAAAACAACTTAACGACACCAATTAACAAACACTGCAAATGGCAATAATAGCAAAAATTAAGACACTGGCAACAAAAGTGGGCAAAGAATGAACGAATAGTGTCACCTGCCAACGTCCCAGCAGCGCCTATTAGTCAAAGCCAGCCAGTAAAGCTTAAGTCAACCATGAGCTCTCCTACTACCAACCTCCCACTTCCATTCTCTCACAACCGCTGGAATTTAATTAACGGCAACGGAGCACAAAATTAGCATAAATCATTTAATTAAAGGTTAGTGCTGACGAGCGGCAATACCACAACAGAGAGGCAGACTAAAGCCGGAGATTCTATCCGTTGTTGTTGTGTTGCCTTTTTCATTTTGTAACAGGAACAGAATCATGTGTTAATTTTTTAATGACATTTGATAAATAATTTAACTAGGTTTCCCCGTCGAAACGTTGATGCTGGCATGTCTAGTTAGTTGAATTGCAAATGGATGATGGAGCTTGAATGGTGTGAAAATTATTCTGCATTTCACTTAATTGCTCGTTTGCTGCTAATTATATTGAAATACTGCATTTAATTTCGCATAAAGCGTTTTGTGCAAACATTTCTGTTTAAATGCTACATGCTTAATGAATATGCATATGAAATGCAAAAGAGTTGAACAATAAACGCAATGAAACGCGATTTTAATGGCCCACAGCCAACTGGCATCCAAAACAATCCTTTGTCCTGTGCAATTAGGCGTACTGCCTTATAGTGTGGAAAAGCTTTTGCAGGTATACCCTTGCAAAGGGTATTGCAAAGTTTTGCAAATGCTATGTTAAGCAGACGGAAGAAAAAGGCGATTGTTAAGTATTTAAGTTGTATACAGAGAATAAAAGGATATTAAAAAATATCCATTTGATGATTTTCGTATCCATTTGGAATGGATATGTCTTTAATATCCTTTTCATCATCCAACGGAAAATTGACCATTTCTCGTATCCTTTGGATGATTTTCAGCTCCGTTGGATGATTGAAAGGATATTAAAGAAGATTAAAAGGATATTTAAGACATATCCATTCCAAATGGATCTTTTTTTGGATGTTTTTTTTTTCTGTGCAGATATATGTATTCCTTTGCAGCTCAAATAATTATTTAAAATGTTTTAAATTATTTTAGCACATTTTAATTTTCGCTTCGAACACTGCTAGCTGAGTGATTCGACCAACAGATGGAGCCTCTCTTGTGACCATAAAGAGATTAAGATGTCGGTCTTAATCTACAATTCATATTTATTGTTTCACTTAACTAGTTTAATACAAATTGTAGTTTGTTGGTCGTGGCTAGCTCCGAGCGCAGGCCGCGGCCGCAAGTCTCACACACACTCTACTACTGAAACTCCTGGACAGAGGATGAATGCTTTGAGATATTGGTATCCATAGTCGCCGTGATTAGCTGATGGCTAGTTGGCCGCCCCTTTTGGCTTTATACGATAGCTTTTTGATATATTTATCCGATTTACATCAAAATCGGCAGAATTATGCAGAAGTAGATAATAATAATAAATGGCAAGTTAAAGAAAGCTGCCATTGAAAACAAAAAATATTTTTTCACTTGAAATAATTTTTCGACTGAAGCTTTTTATAGCAGTTTTATGCTATAGTCCGTCGTCGTTCGAATGGCATCGTATATGTACCACAAGATTTGTGCAGAATTTCGTGAAGAAAGCTTACAAACTGTCGAAGATGATGGAAACAGGAGGACATGTCTTTAGCAACTCAGCTCTTCATTCTGATCAATAATAATTCTGATCAAAAATATACTCTTCATGGTCGGAGATGTGTCCTTTTAAGCGTTGCCAACATCTGGACAATTTGAATATTCCCTAGGCAAAGATGTAAAAAATTAGAAGAGAGAGGTTGAGACAGCTCTTTTGGAAGGAGCTTTTACTAAGAGTTCCGCAAATGCAAACTAATTCTTAATGTTTGACATTAAATTAAGTCCGATTAGTTCTCTAAATTTTATACCAAAACTTTTGTTGGAAATATTTTTATTTAAGCTTAAGTGATTTTATAATCAATGGTCGAACTTGAGATACTAACTTTGCTTTCAAAACTTAAAACTCCGAACTAATTCAGCTTTTGAGATCGTTGAAGTCTTGATCACAACAAATCCTGGAGCTCACAGACCAACGCCCACTATTTTTTCTTGATCATAAGGCTCCCTGCAGTACGCTGCACTAGTACATGGTTGTTAAGATCGGTACTTACTAGTAACCAGAAGTACTCGCAGTTTTTTCACTGTTTTTTAAGGCAATATTTTCAGTTCGTGATAAAAATCATTTAATTGGGTTCCAGTAGACTATATCACTTTTCGAATATGATACCTAAATGGTCGCCTTGGGTGGTTGTGGCGTATTGAGCCCGATTTGCAGCATTTTCCATGATTTTGGCCAACATTTCGGCCGGAATGGCAGGTATTTTTTGGCGGATATTGTTTTTCAGGTTGTAGAAATGGAAGATAGGTGGGATGACAATCCTGAAGATCGGCGATCTGAAATGCCAAGTAGGATCTGGACAAGAAATTCTTCCAGTGGGTGGTATTTTGCAGATCAAGTTTATTTCACAATTAAAAATTTTGAATAACTCAAACAATTTTGAAGAATCATATTTTGCAGTGTAGTGTATTTGCCCAATATCTACAATCTCTGAAAGTTTCATAAAGATCGAATAATAAATGGCAGAGTTATAAAGGTAATAAAAAACAGAATATGGTTTTAACGACCTGTTTTGATTTAAGTCAAAGTGAATGTTAGCAGGCTCAAGGTCGAGGTTTGATTATAGTTCAATAATCAAGCAGCAAATTCAACAGAGCCTGCTAACATTCACTTTGACTAAAATCAAAACAGGTCGCTAATCCCATATTCAGATACAATAATGGAATTGGCTCGCCGTGATGTTTGTTATTAAACCTTAACGGTTGCCTATTAAACAAATAATAAAAATACCTTGGTATTATACAAAAGAGAAGCATACCCCTTTAAATAATTGCACCCAAGAAAATAGTGGCACACTCAGTAATTAAAAATAGTGGCCACAAACAACAAAGATACATTGAACCATCAATGCCAATGCATATACCTTCAGCTACCTTAAACAGCGGAGCTTAAAGCTAGTTGAAATTTCGTGCTATTTGTGCACTTGGAATTCTCAGCTTGTTATTCGCCGCCTGGGTAATATTAAAAGGATTTGCAAATGGCTTACTGGTGTGACAGCAAAGTGTACTGACGAAAGCTTTGCCATAGCGGCAGCCGAAACGGCCGTCTACACAGCCACTGCTACTGTTCATGTTCATATGTATTCTCTGCTGAATTTTCTGGTTGATTTCACTCGGCAACAAGGTCTAGTATATTGAAGGGTTGGTAGTGATTCTAGATGATGTGCTTAGCAAGAGTGCGTTTTTAGAAATTGTCTATAACGTCGAGATTTTTAGTAATTTGAGCTTAAATTTGCTAAAAGTGCCTATTTTGACCCTTTTTTAGGAGCGTTTTTCGGGGAATCCATTCTATTGTTTGGACTCTCTTTGATACCATCGGAAAGTACCCATCCTTAGCTTAGCATTCACTTTGGGTAATAAAAAATGTTGCATACTTTTTGGCGCTAAATGCGCTTTTTCCTCACATAATGTTGAAATGGTCACATTAATGTTAATGCTCTGTTAATTAACATAGGGAAAGGCTATTAAACACTAATTGCCCTGATTAACGGGTATATCGAAGTCGGGCAGGGCGGACTTTAACTTATGCCAGGGAAAAATGAGCTCAAAAAATGACAGCTTGTGTGTGGTGGAGCGCCATCTTGTTAAAACCAGTAGTGCCCTTTACGTTTTCGACGAATTATTGGCTTCAAAAAATTGGTTATCATATCGCGATAGCGCTCCTGATGGACGGAAACCGTTTGGCTATCTTTAACTTCGAAAAATAACGGCCCAATAACCATTTTAGCAAAAACGCCACACCAAACAGTGAATTTTTAATCGTGAAGAGGTATCTCTTGAATCTCTTATGGATTTTCAGTGACATTTTAGTGTTCTTTGAAGGCGTACTTCCCAATTTATTTATACGTTCACTTTTTAAAATTTAATTGTTTTGTATGTAAACTGTAACACTCTGAGTGCGTTCGCGTGGCGCAACTGTCATTTTATGCGTGCTTTCAGCAAAATCTCTCAATTGACAACTAAACATTTGCATCATGAGCGCGAGAGTAAAGTCGAAATGTCAACTGAGAACAGACCCTAACCTCTATACCTCTATAAAGAATTTCAACACGCTCTTCTTTCAAGGACATACTTATGATATCGAGTGCTTGCAAGGGTATTGAAATATCGACACAGTTGATGTAGGCTTGCTCATATAGTTTTCCAGACAATTAAAGCAACAAATGCTGACCCAAAGCAAAGAGCGTGTCCCAGCATTGCAATATTGTAAAAAAAAAAATCCTCATCAAAACTATTGTAGTGAAAACATGTTCATTGCATTTTCCAATAAGTACAATGAGCGCTTTTGCAAATTGATTTGTGTGGTTTGACCGAAATGTTAGATATGCTTTTTCTGGCCACCCACCGCCCATTTTCTCTGACCGTTCTCTGCTCTAGCCATGCCTAACAAAGCGCAAGCAGCAAAAAAAAAAAAATGTAGAAGAGCTGGCTAACTACGGCATTCCAGAGAATTGTATACACTCTCAAAGGGTCGCTCTAAGTTTTCAAAGTCTGTTAATGCCTTTACTAAAGTGAAGCTGATGCTGAATGGCTGTAAATTTTAGTGGTTCGACTTACTTTTACTTTACTTTGATTAGTACTTTCTTTGCCATATTTCTGATTTTCGCAAATGCTTCTACGTCGCAAACTTCTGATCAAAATCAACATACCCTATTTTAGAAGATTATGTAACATAACAAATATTATTGAATATTTATATTCCAAGCATATGCATTTTTGATCACAATTTCAATGCGGAATATTTAAATATAAAACAAACACTAGCGATACAATTGTCCAACAAAAACCTTGATGAGTTTTAAATTAACTTATATTTAATCTGAAATAATGGAAATTGTTTTTTAATATTTACATTGGGCTTCCATATGTAAATATTACACCATAAAATAAACGAACAGTTAAGTGGGAAAATGCACAGCATTTAATCATTTTATGGCTAATGAATGTTTAATCTTCTTACCTAAGCCCAGAGAGAAAAAACGACTACAGTTGTGGAAACAAAAGATATTCGTTTCTTTTTGTATCTAAAAGATAATACTAGGGAAGACTTGAAATGTCAGAAAGAAAAAGTAAATGAGATAATAAACTATGAAATAAGAGAACAATAAGAAAGGGCCAAAGTCGAGCTCCTCTCATTTTTCGCACAAGAGAACGGGTCCTACAGCTTAAGCCGAGTCCGAAATGGAGTTTAAGAAGCTTTTTCATGGCTAGTTACTTCAAAGCTGGCGCCAACAGCTAGGGTAGGTGACCGGGTGTGTAAGTTTTTTATGTCCCGAGGCGGGATCGAACCGACGACCTCGTGCACAGCGGGCGCACACACTAGCCGTTGAGCCTACACCCAGCCACAAAGTCGGTCCAGCCAGAGAGTAATATACTCTGTTCTTACGAAATTGTATGCTCGGTATGTATTTTGCTGCCCTACACAGAAAAAAAAAGATCCATTTGGAATGGATATTGCTTAAATATCCCTTTAATCATATTTAATATCCTTTCAATCATCCAACGGAGCTGGAAATCGTCCAAAGGATATGAAAAATGGTCATCCTTTGGACGATTTTCATCTCCGTTGGATGATTAAAAGGATATTAAAGACATATCCATTCCGAATGGATACGAAAATCATCAAATGGATATTTTTTAATATTCTTTTTTCTCTGTGTAGTAGTATCAGATGCAGCGCTGCATCTGCGAACTTTCTGTTGCTAAGACTTCACTATCGTTCATCCGATTTTTACCGATTCTTTGGCAATTCGTATTGCAAATTGCTTAGTAAATCTACAAGGTGAAATATTTTTTTCTACTGCGAAATGAAAAGCTGAACTTGTTGGATTTAATACGTTAAAAACCAAAGTGTATGCACTTTTGTGTTAAAGACTCAACAAGTTGATTGAAAATGTTGTTTTATTTGGCTTATACGTTTAAATTGATAAAATCAAAAGGGAAAAAGGTAATTGTAACCACCAAAAGATAGAAAACGTTGACTTTATAAAATGTTTTTTTCTGTTTTTTCTGTGAACAGTGTATAAAAATCACATGAAGTAGTTTAAAACAAGCAAATAGAGATGTTGAAACCCGATTGTATGTGAATATTAAAAAGCTTTAAAAAAAAGAGCAACCGATTCCTATAATTGAGGTACTTTTTTTTCAATTCTTTACAATTTATTTAATCTAGTTCTTACATAAAACATCAATCAAGTGGTCGCTTTAATTGGCAAAAACAAAATGTGCCTTTTTGCAGCGCTTTCCATCACTTTTTCAGCATCTAAGGGTGAAGCACGAATGCATGGATTGAGCTAATCAATGGTCACCATTTTTTGACATCACACGTCCGGCGACTGTTTGGGCGCATTTCAATCGATGAGGAAAAGCTGTAGTCAAATAATTGGAGTCAATTCACTTGATATTGACGGCCAATGGACTGGTCCGAAAAGAGAGATTATTTGCTCTCCAAACTCGCATCCGTTGATCCATGTTTTCGTGTGCCGTGTGGCATGTAGCACCTTCTTGTTGAAACCACATGTCAACCAAGTGCAAATGCTCAATTGACAGTAACACTGCAATTTTCATTATTTTCGAATATGTTCGGTTCCAAACAGTGTTATTTTCAGGGTGCATTGAACTGTCTCTGCACAGAAAAACAAGATTCATTTGGACTGAATATGTCTTTAATATTAAGATGATCATTTTCATACCCTTGGGACGATTTTCAGCTCCGTTCGATGATTAAAAGGATATTAAAGTCCAAAAGGATACTGAAATCATCAGCGACCTGTACTGGCGCCAGTGGCGTACGCTGGTGGGGATTTTGTAGGTTAAACCCCACCCTGAATATACATTTACATTCTAAATACAAGACTTAGGAAGAAGGGACTAAAGATACATTTTGTAAAACGCCCCCCTTGAAAAGAACCTGCGTACGCCACTGACAGGCACAGGGCTTAAATATTTGTAATATGCTTGGAGGTCAACCGTATAAAAGCAGCGATGTTCAAGAAGAGTGAGGCCAAAAAGTGAGAGTGTATTGGTGTGCGATATTAAAGCGACGCAGCCCAGCTTTGAACTGCCCTCAACGACGGCTGAGCCAAGGTATACTTAACAAGGTAGCCGCACTCGCTCTCTCGCCTTCTTTGCTCGCCGCTTAAGTATCAGTCTGTGAACAACAGTCGTGAGCGAAGCATCTCCGCGGACGAATTTTTGGTGCTCTGCCTCTTAATTTTGTTTGACACCAGCGCTTTCTGGCTCATTTTGACATTTATATTAGAGACAGTGAGAGAGCAAGTGCGGCTACCTCGTTAAGTATACCTTGGGCTGAGCAGCGAATGAAGGCAAAGAGAGCTCTGCTTACGCTCATATGCCCGACTTCGGCATGCGCTCGGTTCCTGTGCGTGTAAATAGCCGATTCCGCTCAGCCTCTGGGGGCAATGGGTGAACATCGCTGCTTTAAAGCCAAAGCGTTTTTCTCTGGGTTCTAAATTTAATTCAATAGCTTAAAAAAGATGTTTGGGCATATTAAGAAACGAAAATAAAATTTATTAGCAATTTTTTCCATATTTTCCAAATGGATTTTTTTGAGATTGCATGACAAAAATGGCTAGAACTTCTTCAATTTTCAAGCAACCGACATGTTCAGCCACTCAAAATGTTTGAAACATGTACATATATTTTTTCAAAATTTTTGAAGAATGGCTCTTTTTTGCTAGGCAAAGTTTTTTGAAAAAATCAATTTTTTAAAAAGAAATGTTGGAAAAAAAAATTTCAAACTCAAACTCAATTTTAGAAGGGCTTTTGAAACCTGAACATTTGAAAAAAAATCGCAAAGCTCTATCTTAAACCGTTTTCGAGTTACTTAAAATTCAAAATTTGACCCTTTAAAGCGCAGAACTTCCGCAAAAGAGTTTCAACAAAGATAAAATCTTGGGGTTAAGCTTTTCTCATAAGCTTCCTTTGGTCAAATTTTCATCCAATTCGACGACATCATCTCAGAAAATATTTTTTGCCTGGAACCCCCTATACAAGGGTTTTATGACAGATTTCTCCGAACATGTTTGTAATTCATGAAAACAACTGATCCCTAAAAATATGTCAGCCTGCCAGTTCTTACGCAAATTAAATATTTTGCTTTTACGCTTATATGAATCTTTCTGGACTTTAATAAAGTCTTTCATAAATAAATAATAAATCTCATTTTGCATTACCGGGTAATCAGTCTGTGCGACTGTTGACATCATTCAACGTGCACTCGTCAACCGAATGCAATGTAGTGTAGGTTAGGGTCCCGGCCTTACAGCAACCCTAAATGGCTCAGTGATAAGCGTGAATAAAACTGATTTGAGTATTCAAACATGGAAATAAATGATATTAAGGCTTTCAAATAAATATGACTCTGATTCATGAAAATGGAATTAAGTGAAAGACATACTCTCGAGTTGGGTCATATAGCTCTTTCATAGCCCCGTAGCATAACCTTTTACCCAGTTTTAATAACCGATCGAGGCTAAGCTTTTTTCCTACAGTACAAAATCGATTGCTTATTGGAAAAATGCAAATGAAAACGGATTGTTTAATTTCATTTCATCGACGATTTTTATGATGATTAAGCACGATGGGTAAGAGGGATATGCTCAATATGCCTTAGACAGAGCTTTCTACCTCAACCAGGTCTAAGATGGTAATGCCAACTCTAACAATTATGTTAAATAAGAAAGTCAAATTGAAAAAAAACGAGAAAGCAATGCTAACTTCGTCTTAGCCAAGGATTAAATACACTTGAAACTTTTATGACCACTGTCTAAATTTGTGTGATTAGAGCACTAAAAAAACATAAGAAATAAAATTTGTATGGCAGCTACAAGAAGTGATCATCCGATTTTTGCGGGTCCGACATATGTGCAGTGTGATCGATGGCTTCAAAAACTTCAACAGATAGACAGTCGGACGGACGGACGGACAAAGCTTAATCAACTCAGCTCTTCATACTGATCAAGAATATATATACTTTATGTGGTCGAAGATGATTCCTTCTATGCGTTCCAAGCTTCTGGGCAAAATTATAATCCACTTTTCAAATGTATAACAAGAACAAAAGTCGGTCAAGTCGGTTACAGACGTAGTTTCAAGTAAATAGGATGAAACAAAAAAAAAAATTCGGTCAAATCCGACTATAACATACTCTGTACCAGTGAAGTGCTGCCCATCACCGTTGCGACCGGTGCGTCACATAATTGTTTGTTTTCCTTATAACTCGACTATCGCTCATCCGATTTTTTCCATTCGACGGATCGATAAAGAATTCCAATTACTAAATATGTCCTGAAGGAACGAACCTTCTATCTATAAAACTGAAGGAGATATGATGTTTTTTTTTAAATTGCGGAAGGCGGAAGGAGGCGTGGCAAAAATTAAAAATAAACTTGATCTGTCTGCAAAAATAGGAAGTTTTTGTCCCATACATGTCAAACATCTAACTCCTACCATCTCTGAAATATCTTTGTTCATACGGACAGACTGGCTCTATACTCTGTGTACTCTGTGTACCTCTGGAGCAAAGTATAAAAATGTTTGAATGAGCCCTTGAAACTCCAACCTCAAGATATTTTGACTGGTGCTAGCGTCAATCCCATTTACAAGTGCTTATAACTTGGGCAAGGCATTTTGCTTCTGGAATTCTTGGCCCTTCTTCAACCATTGTTTCAAGAATAAGCACCTCGAAGAACAATTTTGCTTTTAGTTTTATTTGAAAACCCGTAAATTTGCATTGTTATTTTCATTATAATTCTATTTTATTTATAGCAATTTAGTAACAAACGACAGCTTAGGTTAAAGTCGATCCTGCCCGACTTCGATTTAGTTGTCTAGCCTCCCTTATGTTTGTTAACAGAGCGCCAACATAAGTGTGAACATTTCAACATTATGTTAGCAAACAGCAAATAAGAATGCATCGTTTTTTAAAACTAACTCTGCCATTTATTATCCGATCTTTATGAATATTTCAGAGATGGTATACCACCCATCCAATATCTATAGATATTGGACACATTCACTGCAAAATATGAGCTTGATATCTTTAAAATTGTTGGAGTTATTCAACCTTTATTATTCCGGGGCCAGGCCAAAAATTTGATATAAACTTGATCTGCGTACAGACAATAGGAGTCTACATACAACATTTGGTCGCTCTAGCTCTTCTAGTCTCCGAGATCTAGGGGTTTATACAGACAGACGGACAGAATGACATGGCAATATCGACTCGGCTGCTGATGCTGATGAAGAATGTATATACTTTATGTGTCACCTATGACCGCACCGCCTGGTGCCTACCTCAATGTGCAAAAATATTAATTTTTTATGAGAAGCATAACTTGAGCGCTTCTTTCTTACCATAGGTACCATAGATTTGGAGGTGACCAGAAATAATACTTGGCAAAGCGACATGAAGAAGGAGAGAATGCAATGTCAAAACAAAATCACCTTAATTATTTACTGAGGTAGGAACTAGAACTTTGTTGACCTAGTACATAAACGAACAAAATATGACCCAACTATACTCTTTTTCAAAACTCCGCTGCAGTCTCGGGCTTCATGTTGCCACGAAAGCTGAAGCTTTTCATATTTAATACATAAATTTCGGATGCAGAAACCTTTGGCATAGCGTAAATTTCAATTAGTTTCAAATGTAAACAGCCGAAAGTTTTTGCTGCTAAGCCGACACATCCGGCAAAGGTATTCCGCATAAATTTTGCATATTTATAGGAACATAAAAACACACACACACACACGCACCCCAAGCACCTTTTGGCCAATAGCTCCGCCATCCCTCCCCTACCAATTTGGTGTGAAAAATGTAAAATATACAGCCCGCAAATATTAAGCTCAGGATACTTGGGTGCTTTTATGATTTTAACCAAATGAAAATTTATGAAGCAAAGCAAAAGCAGCTCACTTCAAAAATATGAACTTGAACTTTTGTTGCAAATGAAAATTATGCCTCATTATTTCGCAAAGTGCTCGACTGTGCACCATAAATTATGCTGTACGTTTTTGTGCTTCAACCGCTTCATCTGCAATATTTCATGCAAATGAAATTAATCATGGAAAAATGGAGACAAATGCAGCGAAACAAAAGTACTCCTAGTAGTTGGCTGGAATTCATTGCAAAACACTGCCACTTACGACTGCCAATTAGTTTCATCTCCAATGCCACTACAGTTCTCACAGATGATTAATGCGAGCGCGTCATTTAGATAAGACCGCGGATGCGCCAGCTGTGAAAACAGTTCAACGTTGATGGGTTAGGCGTAAATGAGGCGAGATTAAATGCTTTTATGAATTAATTGTCTGGCGAGTCGTCAAGCGAGCACAATTCCATTTAACTAAATACCACAAAGTAATAAAAGGTAAATAAGTTGCCACGTTCTTTGGAAAAAACACTTGATGCAATCGGCTGTCCTATAATATTTGTTTAAATATTTTCCCCGCAACTCAGTACGCACCAAAATTGCCCCTGTTTCATATAAATAAGCGTTTCTTTTTAACGGTTGGGTCATTCCATTTGATATTTGGCTTGGCATTGGGCTGAGCGATAAAAACACGACAACAAGAAAAACAAAAATCCCCAGTTTCTTTATTTTCACGTGAGTAGATTTTTACTTAATTATCAGTGAGTCTGGAGTTAATTTAAACAGCTGTTTTTGGATTCCTTTGTTGATTTCTTTCCATTGCTGGCCCACTTCTGTTTACAAACTCGGTTTTTGTGGGTTAAGCATATGGCAACTGATTGTGAGTGGAATCTTTTTTTTCTTCTTGGTTTTGAAAGTGCCCCAAAGTGAATTACAAATCAAATATACGACTACTTAGAGGGTTGGCTTTTAAGTTTCTAGCCCTGTTTTGGACCCTGTTTTGAGCTTCGATAAGGTATGTTGTAGTAGAAGATAGATATTTAGTTAAATAAATTGGCTTGGTTTTTAACCATCAGCCATAACCATTTATTTACCATAAAACACAATCAAAACTTACTAATCGGCTTAAGCATTGAACGAGAAAGAAAAGTTTTAAGAATTCACATGTAGGGGGTGTCCTGGAAATCTCTAGAGATTTTGTCTTCGGTTGGTTTACAAATCGCTCGAAAAAATCTGTCGGTGTCCCAGAACTTCGAGAGATTTCATTTTCTTGGTGGCAAAGAGAATTGGTCCAATTGGTTTCAAAATAATTGTCCATCAAAACAGGGTTGCATCAAGCGAAAAAAAATTTCGCTTATTTTAGTTTTGAATTAAAATGTTTGTGGAGAGACTGGTTTGCCTCCCCAACTGGCCAAGTTAACCGAACGAAATAAAATGAACACGGCGCGCAAATAATTTAACAAGTCTTCTTTGTTTTAGTTCTCAGGTCCAAGTGAGTCGCCTGCTCTTTACAAAAGTTCTAATGCGACCAAAGCGTCGCTGGCGACTGCGCTGCTGCAAGTGAGCTTGAGAGAGCGACTGCACAGCTGCAATGTCTAATTATAGAACAGGAGAGGGAGAAATATGTATAACAAGAGGGAGTATCAAAGCAAACAAACATAGTTTGGTGGCAGATGGCCATTCATTTCAATGACATTAGATTTATATCAAGAACTAGCTGAATACCCGGCGTCGCCCGGGTCCTTATGATTCTTGTGAGAGCGATTATAATCAAGCTAGAGTTGGCTGCAAATCGATATAATCATTTTGGACCGTTCGATTTTTTCCTTTATTTACCCGTATTCATGATAATTTAAACTCATGAATATTTTGCTAATTTTGTGACTTTTTTGACCGTTTGGTTTATACCTGCTATTTACCCGTCTACAATTGCCGTCTATCAAATCTTCATAATTATTCAGGCTCAAATCAAAAATTTGCAAATTTCGCAATATTTTGAACCTTGCAATCAATAGCTACCACTTACCAAAAACTGCATTGTAATATAAGCATTAAGCACTTTCATAAATACTCATACGGTAATTTTGCTAATTTCGCGATTTTTGTACCTTCGAAACCTTTATGGGTAAGCGTACAACCATTCCCCAAAGTTTCATCACAATAGAACATTTTGCCAATTTCGCGGTTGTTGGACCAGACTTCTTGAAAATCAACCCCCCTTGGTAAAATTGGTGGGTAAAGGTTGTGTGGGTTGAATTTTTATTAATATTTATTAAACAGACAAGTGTGGCCGGGTGGCAACCGCTGTGCAAGAGGTCGTGGGTTCGATCCCGCCTCGGAACATCTAATGAAAAGTTTTTTCTTTGAATAAACTTTACACCCGGTCACCCCTCTCTGCTGTTGGCGCCAGCTTTGTAGTAATTAGCCATGAAAAGCCATAAAAAGCATCTTAAACTGAGAGAAGCTCGGCTTTGGCCCTTTGGGGCTGTGTCAACTTTACAAGCCATTTGACTTTACTTACAAGTACATTTATATAAAACTCCTGCGAAGCACTCACTGGTGATCGCCATACAGGCCAAACCATAAGAGATAGGAAGCTGAAGTGAGTGCCAAGAAGCGGTTTTGGAAAATTCTGTCGCGAAATGAGGAAAACTCGCAGAAAACCTTTGTATGGGTTGAAGTTATATCCGCGACTTCGCCCGCAATTGTGTATGTAGATGGCGATGGGCGATGGTAGATGCCGATGGTAGATGGCAGAACGAGTGGCCAAATTCGATTCCAAAAGGAGGAAGGAAGGTGAAGCAATAGAAGGAGAGGAAGAAGTAACAAGTAAGTCAAAAAACGCGAAATTTTCGAAAATTATACCGTTCTTCCGATTGTAATGTAACTTTGGGTATTGGTTGGACGCATGCCCAGGAAGTTGATGAAATGGGCGAGAAATGGTCAAAAAACCGCGATGGTTGCAAAATTTTTGATATGGATGAATCTTTGGGGATTGGTTGGACGCTTGCCCGGAAAGGTGTCTAAGTTGAAAAAATGTGCGGGAAATGGCCAAAAATCAGCTATACTTGCAAAATTTTTGATTTTGGTGATGGTGGCCGCTTTCCCGGGAAGGCTTCTAAGTTAAAGAAATGGGCGAGAAATGGTAAAAAAAACCGCGATATTTGCAAAATCTTTGATTTCGGTGAAACTTTGTGGAATGGTGGACGCTTGCCCGGGAAGGATTTTAAGTTGAAGAAATGGGAGGAAAATGGTTCAAAAACCGCGAAATTTAAAAAAAATGTAGCGTTCATCCGATTGCAAAGAAACATTGAGGAATGATTGAAGAGTTGGTAGAAAATGTCCCAAAATGTGTGCTCAAGGCCAATCCATATTTTTGGCCGATCTGTATCTATATCCGGGGCATTAGAGTTAATCTCTGCTTTGAACCGATGTTTGTAAGATACGGTGCTCTACAAGCGTGGACAAAAATAGGTCTAATATTTTCCAATCTATGAAAACCAACCCCAAATCGGAAAAGAAAAACAGATACCGATATCGGTTTAAATAGCTTAACTGACGGCGGCGTAGCGAAGCAAGCCGGGTTATTTTCTAGTAAAAGTATAAAAGTTTGTGTTGAGGTGTGTGAAGTGCTGCGCATCGCCGTTGCACCCTGTGCTGCCTAGTAAATTTGTTTGATTTTCTTATAAGACGACTATCGTTCGTCTGATCTTAACCATTCCTTTGGCGGATCGATAAATAATGCTGATTACTAAGTATGCGATAAAAGTATAAGCCATATATCTATAAAACTTAGCCACGCTCACTTCCGCCCTCGCTAATTGGGAAAAACGTTATATTTTCCACTGTGTTATAGATAGGAAACAATGGAAAGGTTAAGATCGGATGAACGATTGTTGAGTTATAAGAAAATCACTTAATTATGGCTTCACCAGAACCAAAGGTGATGGGCAGCACTTAACATACCTTGACACAAACTTAGGGAGGTACAGGGAATATTATAGTCGTGCTTGACCGATTTTCTTGATGATTTTTAAATTTTCCACTTATTCGTGTGGGGGCATACAGGAGTCGAACCACGCCCATTTCTTTCAAAATAAATTTGTTATGTTACCGGAAGTGCAGTTGTCCGCCGCTTCCATCTAAATGCAACTACTATGCAATGTATGCTCCCTTAGTTTTTAGACTGTGTGAGAGAGTGTGTTTTTATTACACTAGAAATTTAAAAGGCAGCTCTCGCACAGTGAAAGTTTATAAACAATTTGTGTCTGAAACGTACTGACTGACAACTGGCAAACAGTTGAAATTTAGCAGCCAACGCGTTTAAAATCGGAACTTGCCACAATTTACATGTATAATTACAAAGAAAATTATTTCTATATTCGGTAAGCTATACAAGAGAACTTCAAAAGTTCTGCCACGGGTCGCGTGTGGGGACAATGTTCTTAATGAGTGCTCACTCCAAAACAACAAGCTCAACTCTATGCAAATTGATTCAGTCTTCAGCAACTTGATTTGAGTTCGTTACGTATGCGAACGATTGCCCTACGAATCCCAGCCGCTGTCTTAGCTATGAGCAAGGGAACTCCATCCTTTTCTGCTACTTGAAAGGCTAATAAATGATGCGACCACTACTAAGCCTCTTGGGAGGGTTTTAGCCAGGTCTGTTGTGTTGCCCTTGTTGCTGTCAATCAAGATGAGGAATATTTTTAGCATAAAACACAAAGTGACATTGTTGCTGGACAAGCTGGTACCACCTCAGCTGACATTGTTGTTTTTGTTGTTGCTGTTCTGTTGTCATGTAATTGCTGTAACGCTTGTGCCAAGTTATTAAGTGATTGTTGTTGGTGTCTCTGCTGCTGTTGCAACATCATCTAACGATTATCCCAACTTTGCCAGGCTCTCTCGTCGAGAGACGAAAATGTAAATTAACCCGGTCCAAACTTTTACCCCGCAAAAAGTTTCAACGGCTGTCAGATAATTTTGTGTTGCCTACTTTCGGGCTGACATCGTTGATATGACAAATTAATTTGTATTTTGTCAACATTCCGAAATACAATTTGGCACTAGCTGTTGTACATGCTGGCGATGCAAGTAATTACCTTAAATTATAAATGGCACTGCCATTGAAGATAAATTTGTGCCCGAGACCCGCCTGTCAAGCATGGCGTATGAGTAATGTCAACTGTTGCTCTGCGTTAGCTCGGTTGTGGCTAATAATGGCTTATCGATTTAAGCTGCCACTCAAAACGTGTAAGTACACACAATGCACAGTGGTTAATAATTAACAATTAAGTTTACAAAATTTGGTCAGTTGTGGTACGGTTTTTGATTGAGCGACACCTGGAAGCTCTGAAAAATATTTGTCAAATCTTTTTAAACGCGTTTTTAAATGTATTTTTAACCTAGTTTAAGAGTTTTGAAGCCAACCACTGTGCGCCGACTAATTGCCTATACGTTTTGCCTGTCAATTAAGCGATTTCAAAGATAAAGAGTGAAGGGGGAAAAAATCATTTACATGACATTAATTGCATATTGATAATGTTTGTTTAATCGTTTGCCTGTTTATTTGTTTATCTCTGCACAATTTAAAAGCCTACCTGATGCTTACAATTTAAGGTTTGAAGAGTTTCCCTAAGTGTTATCTGAATTAATCTGGTTATCGCACGCACAGCTCTTAATGTGTCAACACTTTGACAACTGTTTAAGGCCATTTGCGTCCTATGAATATTTATGCTTAACAAAATTAAATATGCTAATTACAACTGATTGTACGAAAATAATTTGCACAATTTGAAATTTTAATTCTTTCGGAAGCCAAACCCCCTGAAATATCAAAAAGGGGTTACAAGGACAGCAGCACACGCACATTTCCCAACTTAGAATTTAGCATAAATTCAAATTGTTGTTTCGGCGTAGCAACTGTTGCCAATTAAATTTGCTTTGCAGCGCTAAAAAAAATACCAGACAAGACTAAAATAAATTACATTGTTGCCAGCATAAATTTTTCGCTGCTGGCAAACAATTTGTGCTGGAGTCAGAAGAGGGTGACGGGTGTTTTTCGCCACCAGGTGACGCTGCTTAGAAATTCTTGTCGATTATCTTGGCGTGTCCTCTGCCACGTCCACCAGCAGATGACACGAAAAATGTTCAGTCAACTAATTCTTTTTTAGTTAAATGAATTTAAGTTTTAATAACTGACATTGGCTGAGGGGATCCCTGGCCAATATTGCCCTGCCAGGACATGCTGTAAGTTAATTAAAAATTAAAAAGCAAACAGGAAGGAAGTGGCGAGGTTGGTAGTTGTCTTGGATAGCAGAAACTTAATTAATTAATATTTGCAAGGAAAGAAGGGATAATAGAAGGGATAAGATGCAGCTTGCAACTTAAATACCAAAGTTTATGTGGTACATGAAACAAAGTTGTAACCCTTTAATCGGCTCAACACAATATGGTATGTGTGTGTGTGCTCGCGACTCTTCAATTTGAATAGAATGTTTATTCTTCACATATATTCGGACACGGTAGTCAATAGGGCTAAGTGAATATTAAAAGAATTTAAGTTGAAAATTATACTAGTAAAGTTAATAGTTGTCAAGGCTGCAAACCTGTCCGGGGGCTGAACTCCCTTGTAAAATCCAAGGTTCAGTTCGCAGACCGATTCGTGTACTTATTGAACCTAAGGTTTTTGTCAGTTGACAATTTTAACATATTTTTGTTCAGATTACCATCTTTAGAAAGTCAATCAGTAGTCGAATGGACCTTATTCATTATTGTTGTCATTTATTCAATCTCTAAAACGGCTGTCAAAAGTGCCTAGTGTTTGGTATTAGAAGTTAGCCCCTCCTACGGCTTTTGCTTTGCCATTTATCAAGTTGACATCATGACATTATTTCCTTCTCGAAGTCGCAATATGTCAATTATGCATATATTGTCTAATTCGCATTTATTTTTTTTTTCATTCATAATATTGAAGATAAATATGTGTTGGACTATCTACTATTGACAATTGACTAAAATCAAAATAGGTCGACCATCTCTGAGATCTGATCGTTCATACGGACAGACAGACGGATGCTTTTGCACATACTTATAATACTCTGTGTGCCTCTGGTACAAAGTATAAAAACAGCGAGCAAAACCTTCACATTTAATCGAGCTTGGCGTGCTTTTTTCGGTCTTGGTTTCGATGGCATAACCATATAACCACGTTTCGTCACCAGTTATGACCCGTTTGAGCAAGCCCGGATCATCGTTGGCGTCATTCAACAACTTCTGAGCGATACTAATGCTACGTTGCTTTTGCTCAAAATTTAGTCACAAATCGAGAGCACAAAAACGTGACTAACATTTTCAGTTGCCAAAAACAAACTACTAATCGAAATTGGCTGCTAATGCAAACATATGATAATATCGATAATCGAATGTACACAGCCCGCGAAAATTCGAAATTCACCTTTTCCTTTGAACACACCTCTTATATATATATGGGTTTTTTGTTGAATAATAATGTTTAGTAGATAAAATGATTAAAGTTAAGTTAATAAGTATATCAAATGCATCTTTAGTCAATCGTTGTTAGTTCAATCCGCACGGCTATCCGATGTCACTCGTGTTTTACTCGACTCAGCGATTAAAGCACTTGTTTTTCCTAGTCGGCTGCCACGGATCAGCTCTCTTTCTGGACTGCTGGCCGCCTTCCTCCTGCCGATCGTCGTTCTCTCGTCGTACTGCTTATTGGTTACGCTAATGTCTACCTAGAAAACATTTTTTATCGCGACAGATAAGAATGCGATTCTCCCAGTAGGTATCGTTTTACTCTAGCGATATCGCTTTATTATCGTACTCTCATCTCCATACGGGAGCCACTCTGCGATAACTTCAGGGCGGTAAGAAAGCGATACATTTGGGAGATAGGAAAAAGTCTTTTCTGAGCAATAAAAAAGCGATAAGAAAAAAATTTCTGAAGGATAAAGCGCTATTCTTCCTAGAGATAAGAATACGTTATATAAAATTTTATAAACTTTATACTTACAATGGGATTTCAGCTCGGGACCCTCAGACTGGACAACCAGTTGCAATTTCCCGATTGGATGAAAAAATTCGATAACACATATCGCTTATTTATCCCTTGAATGTTAAAAATGCGATAATTGTATAATTCGTTTTCGAATTCAAATCCGGGGTTTAAACAAGTTATGTGAAATTTCGAAAATTTTCGTAATTCTGCCCTCATGAAAATTTCTTTAAAAATTCCGTATGGAAATAGTTTATTTCATTCTATTAACTTAAAACTATGTCTGTAAACAAACTTCTCAAAATAATAACACAAAGTTTTGGAAATTTCCCGAATACCTTTGTTCGGAAAATTATCAGCCCTGTTCCGAATTCTGCTTCGGCCTTCGAGTAAACGTTGGCTTTTCTAACAAGCATATCTACGGTTACTAGAACAGGTTTGAGAAAGGTCGGAATTGTTCAAGCATTTGAAATCGACTGTTCAATGCCAAGTGGATTCAGTTCGTCGATAAGAGAGGACCTGATCTCGTAACAACAGACATTCCTATTACTTTTCATATAAAATTGTGAATTTTAAGTTAGAATAACCCAAGTTTGCACGAAAACCGCAGCGGCATTTGAAACAGGGCCTAGTATGTTTCATCCTAATTCCCTAAAACTTGGTTTAAGATTTTCGCAATGAATGCGAAAAAATTTTAGATGTTGAAATCTAAATATGCGAATGCATTTTATATGTGTTTTTAAAACGACTGACTGAATTTGAAGTTCCCAAGGTCGAGCATTTGGGACGAAGGAGAAGATGGGCTTAAGGCGAAATGCAGTCGAACTGCTTAAAATGGGAATACTATTTTTATTCTCTGTACCAGAGGTAGACAGAGTATGTTAAGTTTGTGCAAAAGTCTGTAACAGCCAGAAAGTATATATATTCTTGATCAGCATCAACAGCCGAGTCGATATAGCCATGTCCGTCTGTCTGTCTGTCTGTCTGTCTGTCCGAATGATCGCACAGATTTCAGAGATGGTTAGAGATAGAAGTCTGATATGTATGGGACAAAAACTTCTTATACTTGCAGGCAGATCAAGTTTATTTTCAATTTTTGTCACGCCATAGTGGAATGTACACTGTCTAACTTACTTCAATCTAATCTTATCAAATACACAATATTGTTATTAAGTGTTTTTTAGAACGAAGCTGTGTTACGGACGTTAAAATGGGGGACCAAGACAGGAAACATTTTGTCTTCGCGATAGATTTCTTTGGCAACGGTTTTGACATTGCCGCTTTGGTCTTTGCAAGTCAGCTAAAGCAGCAGGTGTGTTGATTGTGTGTGGGTGTGTGACCAAAACAGTATCCAAACAGTGACCAAAACAGTGACCAAAACAGTGACCAAACGGTGACCAAGCAGTGACCAAAACAGTGACTAAACAGTGACCAATGCAATGACCAGAACAGTAAGCAAAACAGTGACCAAAACAGTGACCAAAACAGTGGCCAAACAGTAATCAAAACAGTGACCAAACTGTGACCATTACAGTGAACAAACAATGACCAAAAAATTGTCCAAAACCGTAATCTAAAAGTCACCAAATAGTAACCAAACCAGTGATCAAAACAGTCACCAAAACAGTGACCAAACAGCGATCAAAACAGTGACCAAACAATGACAGAAACAGTGACCAAAACAGTAACCAAAACAGTAACTTAACAGTTATCAAAACAGCGACCAAAAAATGACCAATAACTGTGACCAAGACAGTGACCAAAATAATGACCAAACAGTAACCAAAATAGTGACTTAAACAGTGACCAAACAGTGAGCAAAACTATATTGACTCTAAGGTGCCCGAGTTTTAGAAGGGACGAATTTCTGTCAAATTGTATCGGTCACAACACAATGAAAAATGAGCAGACATCCGTAAAAGATCGTAAGATCGGGAGGAATCGCAATCAACTTGCAACACCTTCAAATGTTTCGAAAGAATGCGACGACTTCAATCCATTACTTAACTTTGTAATAGCTGCGCTTTTAAAAATCGAAGAACTATTTGGAAACATTTATTTTAAGGCTTATAAATAGTTTGAACCGATGATTTCATAGTAGGTCAAACATCAACTTTGAATGCCCTCAAAATATGTGAATAAACGGTCCAAATGAGAATTTCAAAAAAAAATATATAGCTCTATCGATTTTCAAAATTTACGACGGTGCCCACCGTCAAAAATTTTTCCTGCAGCTGTTTTTGGGTCTGTTTCTCGCTCGCGTTAGGTTTTATCGAACTTTTAAATGGATAAAGGCATTCATAGAATTTTTCTCTGCAGAATTGTTGCGCTACTTTAAAAGCACAACCACATATGTACATGACTTAATCCCAGGTCGGCTGCCTGTTCAACTACTCTCATATGTATGTATATGTATATTCAATAACCATGTGACACCACATATTGTACAATGCATAATTAAAATGTGAGCATATGGGCATTAATTGCATAAATATGTAATTAGTCGACCAAGCGTCTGGAGGACATTTCGACCCAGATCAAATATAAAGAGCTGGCCAATGATAACAAGCCGCTTAAACAAATCACCAACACGAGGCCAATAAAGGAAGCTACTCTCACACTCACCCACACCCTGAGACTTACACCTGAGAGATAGGGGCAACCATAAATATCCATTTGAGGCAATTCCATGGTGACAAAATGTAGCAAGCTTAATTTATTATCAACAGCCTTTGTCCAAACAAAGAGAGACCAAAGAGGATTTTAATTTAAATGCTCACACAGAGTGGGGCAGGAAGAATTGGAAAGGAGTCGGCTGGCCAGTCTCTAGTTTCAATTCATTAGTTCAATTAGTTGGCTGGCGCAAAAGTTGGCCAGGTGCAAGAGCTGAGAGGCAGCTTTTTAAACGATGATTAGTGGCTTTTCGTTTGTGTCACTCGAAATACAAGACAAATTGGTAGTTTGCTTAACCCTTGACAGACTTCATATTAATGCAAATTTATAGCCAGACAACGGCTGACAGAAGGGTAATTAGCATGGGAAAAAATGTAAGAATCTCAAAAAGATTTATTCAATCTTTGGCAACCACAACCCAAGGTTTACACAAGTAAATAAAGTCACTCACCTGCTGACCGTTGGTCTTTGGGGAAATTAAAAACTTCCAGTCAGGAAATTTTTGCTCTGCACATTGGGCCAAAAGTCAAAAAATGTTTTCTAAAATTTGGCCACTATCATTAAATATTTACTTGGGACTGCCATTAAAAGCTGACTAGGACAATTGTTCAATTTTCTGTCACTGGGAACTTGTTTTAGTCCCTCAATAGAACTTCTTTTTCAATTGAGCATTCGTACTGCAGCTATATGCTATAGACATCCGATTTAGACACAACTTTGTTAAATTATGTAAACGTATATTCATCAACTATATGAGAATGATTAGGACGTTTGCATTGAAAACAAAAAAAGTTTTTCTCACCAGAACTATTATTCTATAGCAATAGCTATAGCTTATAGCTCCCATAGGAACGATCGGTCAAAAAACTAGTTTTACCTTTTCTGTTTTCCTCTATGTTTGGCCGCAATCAGACATCTATATAGTTTAGCTTCCTTATAAAAGTAAGCCGAAGTTAACTTTCCCCTATTTTTGTACTAGCAATTGCCTACATAGAAAGAAAAGATCTAAAAAGGATCCACTTGGAATGGATATGTCTTAAATATCCTTTCAATAATCTTTAATATTCTTTCAATCATCCAATGAAGCTGAAAATCGTCCATTGGATATGAAAAATAGTCATCCTTTGGACGGTTCTCAGCTCCGTTGGATGATGAAAAAGATATTATATTCCAAATGGATACGAAAATCGTCAAATGGATATTTTTCAATATCCTTTTATTTTATCTGTGTAGAAGGACAGTAAAAACGGTGTACAAACGGAATGCGAAAGACTTTGGGAGAAAAGGCAGGAAGGGACAATCGAAACCGAAACTGACTAGGTGCTGATAGACATTACCCAGCTTGGAGTGAACAGCTGGTGGCACCTCGCACAAAACAGAAACGACTATCGTGGACTTATTGCAGCGGCCGAGACCGTTAAGCGGTTGTGATTTACATGTAGGGCCAAAGAGGAAGAAATTGAGCAAAACGTACCGTCATACTACTATTTTTACGTAGCATTCCATGAATGTTGTTATTGAATACTCGTATTTCAATAAATATTTAGTTACGCCAATGTTATATCAAGAAGCCTCTTTAAAACTGCTATAAAAATTTGAGGTGAAAATGTAGTTGTACCACAAATTTTTTGTCTTGATTTTCGGGTCTTACACGCTGTAAAGATCGTTATTTAGTTCATAAGTTAGACAACACTCATAAAAAAAAGTCCCAAAGTAGCCCTTAAAATTAAAGGCGAATTTAGAAAAGGTCCAGGTTCAGGTCCAGGTCCAGGTTGAAGACCCCAGCTGCTTTGATTAATTTTTATTAAATAAATAAAAATTTTCAGGGACTGACTGGGACTAGAACCCAAGACCTTTGTCGCGCACAACAACGTCGCCCGCTTAGACGGTTAGGCTATTTCACAGCGTTGAAGTGGCACGTCTGAATGGGCTACCTATATTTTTCAGTGGAGCAAAAATTCCTGAAATCTACCACATCAGAAAAATCTGGCCAGGTTTTTTAAAAAAAAATTATTTATGGCATATTTTTCTTAGTTTCGGAAAACTTTTTCTGTTTATTAGAAAATTTTTCTAAATACCAGGTCAAATTTTAAAATAAGGCAATTTTCTAAAATTCATGGTGAATTTTTTTCTGATCCGATAATGGCTCGTAACATATGGTTTAGGTTGACGAATTTGCTTTAAATCAAGTAAAATTTGACTTTGAAAGCTGATTTCGACACCATTGTCATTGCTTATACCGCGTAATTGATTGTTCTCAGTTGCATTGAAATGTTTACTAAGCTATAGGCTACATAAAATCTCCAATTAATGCTTGGTGTGGCCTACAAGACTAGACTTTAGTGGTGATTTTGGATGGGTTTCGAGTGCTGAGCACGAATCTGTTTTCGGAAATGGTCCATCACGAATAGATCTTAAGTAATTTGTTCTTAAAGTTGCATATTTTGACTCTAATTCGGTATTTTTTGCGAGGAACCTTTGCGCTGGTTTTAAGAGTCTTTGATATTATCGTAAAATATTATTTTTTAGCTTAAGGGCCTATTCCCAGCAGGATAAATTTTATTTTATTTTATTTTTGTCACAAAGCTTCGTATGAATAAGCCTGTTGTTCAAAAGATCTTAGCTTTAACAGCTGTGCAATGAAGTTCTATTCATATGAAGTAGTGTGTCAAAAATAAAATTTATTGTTCCTAGGAATAGGCCTTAAAAATAAACTATTACAATCATTTCTGCGTTTTTTGTAAGCGAAGATATGCCATTTTTAATACAAGGGTTCCAAATCATTAAATTGTCCACTGCTAGTCACTTGTATTGAATTCTTATGGAAATTTTCAACAACATCCACAATGGGCGGTGAAAAACATGGTTAATTGGAGCACGTGTACTTAAAATTGTATATTTTCTCTTAAAAAATTTTTTGGATAGTTTATTTTGAAGTTTAGTAATAATCTATATGTATAATAATCTCGTGTCACATGTTAGATAGCAAACTCCCCAGAAACGGCTTGACCGATTTTATTGAAAACTTTTGTATATATCTGTCAGGTGTTGAATAGGGTTTAAGCTATTTTTCGTGACGCTAGGTTATTTGGGTGTCCATCTGCAGAACATTCTTTTTGAATTTACAAAGCAGCAGGCTGCTTATCTGTGTCACTCTGTGTTTCATTATTGTGAAAATTTTGGGAAATTACTAAAATAACAAAAATCGTTATCGGAATATCGTATTTCATCAATCGTTTCAATATGGCTTATCTGTAATTGTGTGTGTTACAGTAAACAATGCCAGCAACACGTAGGGGTGGCTATTTGGGCCGTCGAACGAATGCAGCAAAACACATGCGAAGATCAACAATCACATTAAATAAATGAAGTTACGCGTATCAGAATGTCGCAACTGCGTTCTTCTCAATCACAAGAAGCACGAGCTTTCCGAAGTCAACAACAACAATTGGAACAGAGACAAGCGCGCCGGACAGATGTTAACACAAGTACATCGAGCACTTACATCTGCTTCGTTATTTCGTCTCGCATTCAAGTATGAAGCATCCGAAAGTCCTGATTGGTGCTATAAACAAAAAATTTCCCAACTGTCATGCGCTCAAATTTAAAAATGAGTCAGCCGTGACAGATGTCAGCCGGGATACGTTGCGCATCAGGAAAAGTGCAACTACCGGAAGTTAGGACGCCACCAGAACCATTGAACGATTTGCTCATCGGCACGAATCCAGATTCAAACCTGTTTCTGAAGTCCATTCGCAGATTTTATCCATGCTTTCAAAGGACTTCGTTTGAAGCAACAAAAATAATGCACAATACAACGGCAAATGGTCAGCAATTTAATACCAAAATATTTTCTAGAAACAATTTATATTGCAGAACAACGTGTGCCTGGTCAGCTAGTACTTTAATATAACATCAAAGTGAGCCAAATCAAACGACAAGGATTCCCACAAATCGTGCATAACAAGTGCCAATATATGAATTTTAAGCTACTTTAAGCACAAATTACCAAAAATCTAGACATGATAGACCATTTCCAATTCGTGTTTAGAGCACAAAAATTATATAGAATCACAACCAACCCCTCAATATACTAGACCTTGTTGCCTAGCGTTATCACAAAAACTATTTAGAAAGTTTCAAGTCAATTGGATGAAAAATAGTTTTTTGCGTAAAGAATTTTCCGGTCATTTTCTTTGAGGGCGGATTTTTCGAAATCAAGAAAAATCGTGACCCCTTAAATCGAGTGATTTGCTTTAAAACAGAGTTTCAAGTAAATAGAATGAGCATTTTTAACTACTTTAGAAAAGATTTTCCGTTTGCAAGGGTATAATTATAAATATTAATAGCATATTTAGTATCCCAAAAATTTTTGGATTTCAGGAGAGTTTTGTTGCAAAATGAACTAAGCATTTTGATAGAAGTTTTCTTAACCAAAAAGTGACCAAAAGCAACGAGTTAATTTACCGCCATATGAAGAAAAAAAGTGTCAACGAAACGGACTAACCTAATTATCTGGTAAAAGGGCCAGAAGCCATCGCTGTTCATTGTCTGCCCAGCAGGTGAAAGTTGAGAGCGAGAACTTTGTTATGAAAAAGGAAACCAACGAACCAAGCGACCAACGCAGCAGCAGCAGCTTCCCTGCTATGGTACATCCAACTGAAGCGTCAGTGCAAGCCGAGTAGCACTCAATGGTGTCGAGTGTTGGGTAGACATGAACGTGGCGACAACGTGAAATTAGTTGTGCACGCTTGCAACTCAAAACCCTAGCATTAGCAGAATGTCCTGACGGGGACACTGCAGCGGCAGGGTTGACCACTAAATTGCCAGGATGAAGTCGTTGCTGCAGCTGCTGCCCCCCATCTGGGCAGACGGGACGATGTTGATCAAATTAACAGCATGTGGCGACTCGCAAGTGGCTGGCGTTTTAATGGCCTCCAGTTGCCCTCCATTTTCTGTTTTTTATTTTTTCTTCTCTGTAGCATACTTTTCTGCGTCCAGCAAATTGCTTAAGCTGCGGTCGACATTTTCCCAGGGAAACGCTAAGGCTGCCTAATTGTTTGACAAAAACAACTTGACAAGGCTAAAATGTTGTTTCTTGGGAAAACTTTTTCGGAAATTTATCAAATGCGTGAACATTTTACAAATAACGCTGCAAAGCAAGAATTATGCAAGGGCAGTTGGACGAGTCTTTCAGTTTTTGAATGAAGTCCTAAATTTCTCAACTCGATGTATCTGTTCCAATACATGGGAGCAATTGCTGACCAGCATCTGCTGAGGCTTAAGCTTGCACGTTTACAAAAGAACCCTGAAATCCATTTCCCTACTATTGAAACTGATTCTCAGAAGTCCCCATAGTTTTCTAACTAAGCTGGAAGTTCCAAGTCACAGACTTATCAAACTCCCCCCTGCTCCCATGAAGGCTTAACACGTCTCTTTCTCTCTTTCTTTCCATGTCCTTTGGGAAATTGTGCACTTGTTATAAATTGTTGCAATTGAAACTTTAACCAAAATTGCATCAGGTTGAAAAATTAGCCTGATTTTACTGCTGCTGCTGCGGCTGGCGAACGATAAATAAGCAGCAACTTAAGCTAAGTATTTATTTTTGGCCATCTTTTGATAAATGACTTCGACATCGAGCCAAAGTGCAGGGCGAAAGAAGTATAAGTCACAATCTAGGAGAAAAAAGGCTACTGCAAAAACCGCACTTGGGCGTCTACAGCCACACCCCAAATGACTTTTCTCATTAAGCTTGGGCCAACTGTACGTGGTCGAAAGAAATCAAACTAAACTTTTTGGCACAAGTTGAAGGGTTGAAGCGTGGGCGTGCGGATGAGGGTGGCGCTGGGACAGGAACATGTGTATAGCAAAACAAACAATTGCCAAATGCAAGAGCAAAGCCAACACGCAATTGTTGTTGGATACAGTTGCAGGAAGAAGTTTGCCAAACCGCATGCTTCAACTTCAATTTGCTAGAAGGGTGAAGCCGTCGCTGTAGTTTGACTCGTATTTCATTACTCGAACTGGTATTAAGTGGCAAACTTTTGTATTTAACAACTTTTAGCAGCCGTGCGGCAAAAATGAAGAAGATGAACCGGCGAAAGTTTACGGAGAAACAAGAAAAAATGAAAAACAAAAGCTGCTGCAGAAGTAACTTGCAACCACTTGACTCGGCTGAAGGCAAAACCAATGTAAATGAAAAGCGACAATTGGCCAACTGACACAAAAGGCAATTGGCAAAAACATATGGCCCAAAAGGTGCTGGGGTAGAGAAAACAAACCAAAAAAAAAAACAACAATCTGCACTTGGCCCAGCCATTTCTGTGCGAAAAAGTTTTATCCTTAAACGAAACAAAAAAAAACTCCATCCTGCATTTTTGATTGGCAAAATCCGGTGCAACTTTCCCAACGCTTTAATTAGCCAAATGCAGCAGAGTTGTAAAAAAGTTTTATGTATGGTAATGAAATGCAAACATTAAGGCAACTTTCTTGCGCCGCTGAAGCGTTGAAAAGTGCGGGAAATGAGTTATCAAGTAAAGTCTTCCATATAAAACATTTATACATTAAACATGCTTATATTGCCACACCCAGCTGGACAATTACCATAACTACTTCTTAACGGGTCACACAAATTGATCAAGATACACATTGGCCATGTCCTGACCACTCCTTGTTAGCCACAGCAAAATGCAAAATCATGCATAAAACATGCTTAAATTTACTGTGTGTAAACTTTTATAAAGTGGGCGAAAATGTTTTATCTAAACGATCAACACTCTTAAGTTTGTCTGGGAAAACATAGTTTTTGTCGCACACATGAAAAGAGCGAGAACAAAAAACAACAATTAGTTCTGTATTGGTTTCTCTACCAAACTTGAAAACTGAAACTGAAAAATGAGTATGATAATTAGGTTTGCCATATCCTATACTGTACTGTTTCAAGAACCTCCCGGTCCTCTCATTAGTAGGCTCCGCTGCTGACTGCCGATTTCCGACTGTTTCTTCATGCAATCATTACTTTAACAGCAAAACTGCAAAAAGCAAGGAAAGCCAAAAACAGACGAGCAATCTGCAAATCATCTTTTTGATGTATGTGCTTAACCTCTGAGGCTAAAGTAAATTTTCTAAGTGAGAAGCTTAGAGCTGCCCGTTTAATTTGAATGCTTGCATTCTAAAAAGCGTTTGCGTTGTTTAATGAAAATTTTGTTAGTTTCGTTTACATACCAAGAGCGAGCGGTCTCGCCAGATAAATTACAAAACTATATTTTGTTGTAAAAAAGATCGATACCTTATATTTAAAACAAAAACGCATTTCTTTAGAATAATCAGGGCTATACAGATAATTAAGATGTCATTTGACTCTTAATTAAAATTACGTTCTCACTAAGCTCAATCAAAAGATTGAAAATTATTGAAAAGGTTCGGTCCGGGAGTTCGAGCCCTTTGGAAAGTCTAAGGTGTTTTTATACCCTTGCAGAGGATATTATTAAATTAGCTGTTTGTAAAGCATATGTAGAAGGAAGAATCTCCGACCACATACAGTATATATATTCTTGATCAGCATGACGAGCTGAGTTGATTTAGCCCTGTCCGTCTGTCCGTCCGTCCGTCCGTCTGTTTCTGTGCTATCTCCTCCGTCAGTTTTAAAGCTATCCTCACCAAACTTTGCACGAAGTCTTGTGGTACAAATACGCTGCACATTTGTCGGAACCGGCCTGATCGGATGACTATAGCATATAGCTGTCATAGGAACGATCGGTCAAAAAACTAGTCTTAGTAAAAAACTTTTTGTTTTTAATGGAAACGCCTCCAAAGTACGTATTTCTTAGTTTACTATCCTTTCCATGATTCCACCAAATGTCGAATTTGTAAAAAACTTTTGTTTTCAATGGAATTGATATAAAGTTTGGTCGAAATCGGATGACTATAGCATATAGCTGCCATAGGAACGATCGGTCGAAAAACTAGTTCTAGTGAGAAAAACTTTTTTGTTTTTAATGAAAACGTCCTTATCATTGGCATACACTTATTTTATATACTTTTACACAATTCTACAAAGTTTGGTCGAAATCGGATGACTATAGCATATAGCTCCCATAGGAACGATCGGTCGAAAAACTAGTTCTAGTGAGAAAAACTTTTTTGTTTTTAATGAAAACGTCCTTTTTATTGGCATATTCTTATTTTATATACTTTAACACATTTCTACAAAGTCTTATCAAAATCGGATGACTATAGCATATAGCTGCAGTATGAATGATCGGTCGAAAAAGAAGTTCCAGTGAGAAAAACTTTTTGTTTTAAATGGGATCGCCTCCAAATTTCGTAATTAACAGTGTATTATGCTTTTCCAAGATTTCACCAAGTTTGGTCGAAATCAGACATCTATATAGTATAGATCCCATAGAAAAGTAAGGTCCAAAAAGTAGTCTTAGATAGAAAAACTTTTTTGTTTTCAATGGAAGCTGCAAGGGTATACAAAACTTCGGCCGAGCCGAAGTTAACTTTCCCCTATTTTTTTACTAAAACTAGTTTTTCGACCGATCGTTCATATGACAGCTATATTCTATAATCATCCGATCCGGCCGGTTCCGACAAATGTGCAGCGTATTTGTACCGAGAAGACTTCGTGCAAAGTTTGGTGAGGATAGCTTTCAAACTGACGGAGGAGATAGCATAGAAACAGACTGACAGACGGACAAGGCTAAATCAATTCAGCTCGTCGTGCTGATCAAGAATATATATACTTTTTCTGGTCGGAGATGATTCCTTTAATGCGTTACAAACATCCGGAAAATTTTATAATACCCTCTGCAAAGGTATAACAATTAAAGTGTTGCTCAAAAACCATTTAAAACCAACTAGTAATACGTACTACAAGTGCATATAAACTTCGGTGTAGCCAAAGTTAGCTTTCCCCCATTTGCTTCATTAAATTTTTCGTATGTATCTTCTTCAAGTACAACCATTAACTTCCTTTCTTCCACTTCATAACTATAATGCAAGGCAAAATACAGATCAAAACTAAATTACCCCTTTGGCAAGAGTATTCAAATGTAAAAAGTGCTCAAATGTTTGGGCGCTGGCCAAGTATGCAACGACGCAATGCTGCACTTTAGCTATATTACATTTTCCATTTGTCAGGGTCGGTAGCAGCCTGTAAGAAAATGTCAGAGAGAGAGAGAGAGAGAAACCCCAAGGCGAGCCCCTAGCAAATTAAGTTACTTGCGTATTTACAAAATATATTTTTGATACTTTCAATGGTTTAAGGATCTTGGCAGACTTTCGTCTCGTTTTCCCAGCAAAAGATGTTGAATATTTCATGAGTGTCATAAATTTTCTTCACCAACAGCAGGAGGAGAGGTCGAGCATTTACACGCGTTTCTGTTTTTTAATAACTTTCCATTGTGTCTGTCACTTTCAGGCCAACACCCACACACACACATACAAAAATACAATGTTGGCAAGATTCACGACATGTCAACGATTCGCTGTTGCTGCTGCTGCTTCAACGTGCTGCCTTATAATTTATGATCCTTGGCATCGACGACTCCTTTCTTGCCTTCATCACACACATGTCGCCAACTTTTGTATAATTTTTTAAGCTGCGCCAAAAGTGCATGAATATTAACTGCAAGCGGACCCAACCTACGTTTTGTTCTTGTCAGGAATTTAAATACTCTGAAAAATTCCTCAAAAAATAACAGGGAGTCCAGCCCAGGTATACGGGTAATTTGCTTAAGCTCAGCAAGCAGAAAATAACATTTTGCGCACAAGCAAACACGCACAATGCACGACCCTTTAGACCCAAGCCAAAAAAAGGGGAAATAGGAGGAATAGTTGTCTAGCTGCTGCTGTCATCCCAGTGACACGGCAGCTGTGCAGTTTTGAACAAAGCCAAGCTCCCCCCAAAAAAAGAAACTCCGAAAAAAAACCCAAAATGACTAATAGTTTTGTACAGAAAGGCAAAACAAAAGCCAGACAGAATGTCAGATAAAAGCTAAAGCGATGGCAAATGACAGACAGCACCCACACCACCCACACTTACTCACACAGACAAACTGCATGTTAAATGTTGTCAATTAGTGGGCCAACTGAAAAGACAAAATCGATGATGATGTCGATGATTATTGAATGACATGGCAATTGACTTTTTTCGCTTTGGGACATTGGTATATGTCGTAGTAGTAGTTAAGAAGATTTTGTGATTAAAATTTTGAAAATTTATCAAGGGTCATCTGGAATGTGTTCCATCGGAGATTATAAAGAACAAATCAAAACACTGAGGAAAATTTTAAACAATCATGTTCTTCACTTTCTCATCACGCTGCGATTTTTTTTGTGTCGCTTAGAATGTGCTCGAGACAATTTGGTTTTTGGCACTCGTTGCCTAAACACAAAGATACTGAAATCCCCTTTTGAGATCGACCTTTTTTGGGTGTCAGAACATGAGGTCCAAAAGTTGCTGCATTTTCAAAAAAATGGTCAGAAATAGCTAAAAATAAAAAAAAATAGTTTAAAAAATTGCTAAAAGTAAAAACTAGTCAAAGTGAATGCTAGCAGGCTCAAGGTCGAGGTTTGATTATAGTTCAATAATCAACCAGAAAATTCAACAGAGAATACATTTGAACATGAACAGTAGCTGTGGCTGTGTAGACGGCCGTTTCGGCTGCCGCCATAGCAAAGCCTTCGTCAGTACACTTTCAGTTGCTGTCACACCAACAAGCCATTTGCAAATCCTATTTGTATTACCCAGGCGGCGAATAACGAGTTGAGAATTGACTAAAATCAAAACAGGTCGTTAAACCCATATTCAGATAAAAGTAAAAACTTAAAAAATTTTTGTTTTCGGACTAAAATCCAACTTAAAAATACTTTTCAATGTGATAAGCCTACAAAAATACATAAAAGGAGGTCAGCAAGCTGTTCTGGAGCAGTGTTGCCAGTATATGAGATCAAACAATTTAATGATTTTCGCGAAAAAATTGTTACACTCAGAAAAAAATCCGTTTAGAATCTATCGAAATCATGGCCATTCGTTGACAAAAGTAGAGTAATCCCGCTTTTTCATGAACTGTAAACGGCGGTGTCATTTCATGAACGCAATTTTAAGACCCGTTGTTCGACCTTCATTAACGTTTAGGTGTTGCGTTAGAACCATTTTGTGCTCAATCTGGAAACATTTTGGAGTCATTTTACAAACTTTCGGGCTTCTTTCAGAAACATTTTGGCAACGTTTTGAGACCAATTTATGCACATTTTGGTAATATTTTGGGAACAATTGTGAACATCGCGGTCTCCTTTTGGGAACACAGTGAGAGCAAATTTCGAACAATTTTGGGTCAATTTTGTGAAACATTATGTGTAGAAATTTTTAACATTCAAACTAGCATGTTTTAGCCGGCTAGAGGTCATTTTATGTTTTCACATAACTTTAGAATGGCAAACACAACACCACATTTTTTCGATAGTCAATCCAACACCAGAACAAAGACTTGTTCATGATTTTCGTACAGCTGGGCGCTTTTTGAACGGACTTAAGTTTGGTTGTTAAATCGGAACACTATAGCTTATAGCTCCCATTGGAACGATCGGTCGAAAAACTAGATCGAAAGAGGAAACCTTATTTGTTTTTTTTTTATGTAAACGTCATTTTTATTGGCATATTCTTATTTTATATATTTTAACACATTTCTACGAAATTTTATCAAAATCGGATATAGCTGCAGTATTTGAATGATCGGTTGAATAAGAAGTTCTAGTGAGAAAAACTTTTTGTTTTCAATGGGATTGTTTTTAAATTTCGTCAATTAAGTGTGCATTATGTTTTCCATGAGATCACCAAAGTTTTTGGTCGAAACGGTGCAGACATCTATAAAGAATAGATCCCATAGAAATGTAAGGTCTAAAAAGTAGTTTTAGTTGGAAAAATTTTTTTTTTTTCAATGGAAGCCGGTGCAAGCGAACAAAACTTTTCGTTGCTGCTCGTACTAGACTTCTAGCTGTAAAAAGTAAAATCAGCTTGTCAAAATATTGATGAAGCCCCAAATGGTTTTTTCCCATAAAGCCGAGCCTCTATCAAACTTTTGGTTTTAGATATTTTTGCTTGTGCGCTTCATAATTTTAGCACAAGAGAAAGGGACCTATTAGTTGTAAAACGTTACGTCAAAAATTTTCGAGCAGTTTTAGAATGACTTTTTATATGAAGATTTTATTGGCGATGTTAAATGGAAGGCATAAGGTATCATCAAATCTGTTTAACAGTTCGATGTCCAAATTGTAGAACTGTAACTGAACAGCTGAGCCATTAGCGTTGACCCATTTTCGACCGATCGTTCGTCTGGGAGCTATATGCTATTGTTCCGATTTCGACAAAGTAAAACTTTGAATATTAACAAAAAGTGTTTTGGTACAAATACGCTGCACATTTGTCGGAACTGGTTTGATCGGGATGACTATAGCATATAGCTCTCATAGGAACGATCGGTCGAAAAACTAGTTCTAGAGAGAAAAATTTTTTTTTTATTAATAGAAACGTCCTTGTCATTGGCATATTTTTATTTTATATACATTTACACAATTCTACAAAGTTTTGTCAAATTCGGATGACTATAGCATATAGCTGCAGTATAAATAATCGGTTGAAAAAGAAGTTCTAGTGAGAAAAACTTTTTTGTTTTCAATGGGATCGCCTCCAAATTTTGTAATTAACAGTTTGTTATGCTTTTCCACGATTCTACGTAGGTTGGTCGAAATCGGACATCTATATAGTACAGCTCCCATAGAAATGTAAGGTCCGAAAAGAAGTCTTAGTTAAAAAAACTTTTTTGTTTTCAATAGAAGCTGCAAGGGTATACAAAACTTCGGCCGAGCCGAAGTTAACTTTCCCCTATTTTTTTAAATCTATTTGGGACATATTTTAAAATGTTTAAACTTTGGAAAATTCAAAGTTTTTCTTTAGTAAGTTTCTTTAGTTATATGAAAAAGAATTTTTGCTGTGCTGTCTGCTCACCAAAATGACAGGTGCAAAATAAACAGACTCGCCCACTTTCTGAACAGAACACTTATTTTTTGTTTCTTCCTGGTTTTCTGTTTCATGTTTAGCGATGAGAGAAACACAGGAAGCTGTTTACCGATAACAGCGCGAAGGGGCTTTCAGCAGCTGAGCATTAAGTTATTGCTGTAGCGTTATAAGCACTCTAGTACGCATACACACTTGCAGTTTACTTAAGCACACTCAAAATGAATCAAATGAGCAAAAAAACCCATGTTGGTTAGGCATAAGCTGCATTGAGAGAAGTCGGTGGCTAGGGAATCTGGTTTGCTTTCTCAGACTGCCTGTAAGAAGCGACCACTTTCAAATTTAATACACTGAGAAAATATCACCGAGTCGGAAGGGAGTCAGAAGTCAACAGTGGCGAGCAAATCGACTCCTAAGATTATATTCTCAACTAAAATCTAAGCTTAACAATATGGATAAGTGACTATGTTATAACAACTGAGCTGGAACCTTGCAAAGGGTTGATAAATGGAGGTATTATAAATCTTGCTTTTGAGATTTACAAGAAATTTCAAACTTTTTTTTTGGGATTGCAAGCTTATTGAAAATATTAAAGGTCTTTTAAACCGCCGAAAAGTACTGATTCGGATTGCAAATCTTTGGTGTATCTTCGCTTAAAAAACTTCTTGAATTGTTTGGAAATTGTGATTGTAAATGTAATGTATGGGTTTTTTTTAACTTAAACTTATTCCTAGAAGAGGTGTTCAATAATTTATAAGGTTCAGCTTATCACTAAGCCTGATATTACTTCCAAACAAGATGGCAGAATCAAAGAAAAAGCCTTCCATCAACTTTTGTGCAAATTATTTTATGTTTGCCACTTTCATTGCCTTGCCTAAGTGTCATCTAAACTGTTCTTACCATAAAGTTTTAACCTAAGCTCAAGCACAACTAGAAATCCTTTGGACATGTCACTGAGAAAGATTTTAGTGTTGCATACACCTTCGGTTTATGAGCAGCTGCCGCCTCGTCCTGCCTTAAGCTGGGTGGGCTACAACATTTTCGGCTGGCCTTTAGCACACACACTCACTCGCACACACATAGCTCAACAGTTTGCCTGCTTGACTATAAAAACACAAAGTCGCAGCCAAAATCGTATTTAAGCTGCGCGCTTTGTGGGCCACTTCCAACTTATCGCGCACACCTACACAAGGATACAAGCGAATGTCAGCAAGCGCAAGGACACAGTCCATAAATTTACGCTTTGTTTTTTCCCGCATCTGGTGAAGTTCTGGGGTCTGGGGTCTGCTGTTATGATGGCTGATGATGTGGAGTGTGAACCACCGCAGCCCACGCGCCTGCGGATATGCAACAATGTAGTCAAGTTTCCACTAGTTGGCATTATGTGCGCCGGGCGTGACTAAAATGCACATGTTCAACTGTGCTAAAAACGGTTTTGCCACTCTATCTCTCTCTCCACTTAGCCTGGCTTAAAGTTCATAAGTTTACTGCTGTTTTTGCTATTTCTGTTCTGATCAACTGGGTATTTGGTTTTTATTTCTTTACAGCAACATGGCCAAAGATTTAAGCACTTTGGGCTGGGACTATCTCATGTTTGTGCTATTTATAGCGATAACTGTATTTGGACCGCTATGGACGCGCATATTTGGCAAAAAGAAGCAACAGAGTAAGGCAGATTATGTCTTTGCCACGGGCGGTGTTTCCATTTTGGCCGTAATGATATCCATAGCACGCGGAACACTTGGAGTAAGATCCGTTTTGGGTGAGTCGGAATGCTTATATTACATTTAAAAATGTCAGATTGGTATTATCAAACCAAGCGATAAGTCAAAGCAGATAATTGGTCACGATAATTCAGCAATAAATTTTATTCTAAAAATTTTTATTCATTTTTCCCCACTATAATGTATGACAATAAATTATAAAATGAATTACCAGGCTAATTATTTCTACTAATAATTTTTGTGTATCATCCCCCGCTAGGCTATCCCAGTGAATTATACTATCGCGGCTCAGCCATGTGGGAAATTATTTATGGCATGATGAGTGCCTATCCAATTGTATGCTTCATGTTTGTGCCCGTCTATTTTAATCTGGGCATCACCTCCGTCTATCAGTACATCGATCTCAGGTGAGTTTCTATTTCAGGTTAGGCAACATTGTTCAATTAGCACAGAGTGCGACGACAACATGAAAATTGTTATTTAAGCATTTGTTTTAATTTTATAAATGCGCCGCCACGTTGTAGTCTTGGTCCTGGATGTTGCCTCTTATCGCCGAACGCAAACAGTTTTATTCTTCATTAAGAAAACCAAATGAAACTAAACAGGCACGCGCTAAGGACAGAGCAGCCTGCTGTTGGCACGAGTTGCTGTCGGGCTAAATAAATTTGAATTACATTTTACAGAATCAAAACAAAAAAGAAAACAAAAAAATTTGAGAAAAGTTTACTTTGGAAACACAACGTTTTTATACCCTTGCAGTTTTTGCATAATTTCAGTGGGAGGGTATAAACCAAATCTTCTAGGGATATTTAGAAAAGGTAGAGCAATACACTGCAATTTCGATGAGCCCTTGGTTAGGGGTGCAGTGGTTTTTTTATATTTTGTTCAAGTTTATTTCATTACTTTTCACTTTCACTAAATTTGCTCGAATTCTATTTTGGTTACCTGTTCCGGTCTTCACAATTCGATAGATTTACTCGATTTAAATTCACAATGCCTAGAGCCGATGAATTCAAAAGTAAATGCGATTTATTACATAAAGGGTGCCTTTATAAAATAGAAACGACATTTTAAACACCTATATTTATCTACTATCAACTATTTTGAGTGATAATTTATTGAATAGTTTGGATTCACGAGCTGATTAAGGTGAAAGTGTAGTCAACGGAAACAATTTGGAAATGAAACATTCGAATTGCAAATCGTTCGAATACCAGAACAGCGAAAACAAAATCGTTCGATTTGGTTTTCATTTAAAATCGTAGAAATAATTGAAAACCGGAACAGGCCTGTATATAGCAAGTTTTAGCCGACTCGAGGTACAAACAGCACCACCTAGCAGCATCAGTTCTTGCCTGTCAAATGACAGTCGAACAACCGTCTCTACATGCCAGCAATGTCATAACTGCTTGGGAATTCCAAAGCAACAATCCAAAGCAATCGATGGCGCTCTCCGCTTGTTAGTTTTCCCAAACGCCCCAAACAAAAACTCTGAAAGCAGACTCAACGCTAATTTTTCAGGTGGGCTTGCTGCTTTCTCAGTTTCTTTACCTCACTCCCCTCGAATTAAAACACTAAACTGAAAACGAATATAGCTTAATTTCAAGAGCAAAATTTTTGAGAATTGCAGATCGAATAGAATTTTTTCAAGAGCGTTCGTACTTTAACTTTCCCGGAAATGCCAACAGTCTCCCTTCAGCTTCTGACTTTGCGGTCTACTTGGAAATTCAGCCATCTTGTTATTTCAGAATGCGTAGACTTATCCTCTGATCACATCCCTTTACTAGTGTATTTATGTGTAGCTGCTTACTCTGTGGCTAGCAAACCCAGACTTCTACCAAGGGGCCAGGTATAAGACGATTTCGGACATGGTTGACGTCGTTAATTGCTGATGACGTTCACTATTGTGTTGACTCCCCTGATACGATTGATACCTTAGCAGGTAGCTTTGTCGACAAAATCAATCTTGCTGCTGGTCCTGTTGTTAGGACCTCACGTGAGCCTCCATCCTCCCGGTCCTGAAATTGTTGTTTTGGTGAGACGCTCGCGCTCATTGCGACTCATCTGGATGAGGACGCCACACCTCTTGATCTTGCCAGATGGAAGAATGCCACAGCGGAACTAAGGAGTGTCCTCACTGCGCATTGCCAAGTCAGATTTTTTTGTGGAGAAGCTTAGCACCGTTGACCCAGACCAAAACCTTGGCTTTGCATTATGGAAATGTAACCGAAACCTAAAATGCCACCCTCTCCGCAGAAACCCCCTCCGTTCCAACGACGGCACTTGGGTTCATTCTGATGAAGCCATTGCGAATGCTTTTGCTCGTAATCTGGAGAATAGATTCACGCCCTTTGATTTTGCTACCAGCCATGAAAAGCAGATCACCATATCGCGATTTGGACTCGCATTTGGTCCACCCTGTACTATCCGTCCGATTAGTTAATGAGGAAGAGATCAAAGCGATTGAAGCCTTCCAAAGCCCCTGGATTGGTAGCTGTTTACGGAAAGGTAGTCAAATCAATCCCAAATGAGGCGAAAAAGAAAAGGACCCACCTAATGTGGACTCTTATCGCCCTTTTAGCCTCCTGCCTACTTTATCTAAGATTTTTGAGCGACTTTTTCTAGCAAGGCTTTTGACTATTGACTCTTTTGAGAGTGCGCTTCCAGATCACCAGTTTGGATTTCGCAGCAGTCACAGTGCAGTAGTTCAGGTTCACAAAGTAGTTAATCATATTCTCAATGACTTTGAGAAAAAGAAATACTGTTCGGCAGTATTTTTGGATGGGTTAGAAGGCTTGGCGTAGCCTTCGATAGAGTCTGGCATGAGGGTTTGATGTATAAATTGAAGCCAATAATCCCGAAGTGCCTGTGGAGACTTATTGACTCTTTTTTGACCTACAGAGCTTTCTCTGTTGAAGTGCGCGAAGCGCGATGCTTGTTACGTCCTGTTCAAGCTGGTGTCGCGTAAGGAAGATTTCTTGGACCTGTTTCGTACACAGTTTATACTGCTGATCTTCCATATTTTGATATCCAAGTTTCACTTACTGCCACCTATGCCGATGACACTGTCCTTTTGGCTTCAAGCAACATTCGCAGATCTGCCTCCAGAAAAGCACAGGAATTTCTCGACGAATTTGAATGTTGGTCCTCACGATGGAGTATAGGTGTTAGTATGGAGAAGACAGAACATGCTACTTTTACACTTCGTAGGGGCAATACTTTACGACTCACTTTGGACGGAACTCGAAGTGCCCAAAAGGACACCATTACATATCTAGGCGTTACACTGGACAGGAGGCTCACTTGGAGACCCCATGTTAATCGGGCGAATGTGACTCTGCCAGCTTAAAACTCCTGAAGATGGACTGAGGCCAGAGAGTGGCCTTTCCCTTAAGGCTAAAGTCAGGCTTTTAAAGACCACAGTCCTCCCAACTCTTAACTGGGGTATTAAATGTTGGGGAACGGCCTCCACCACCACCATTAAGAAAGTTGAGGTATGTTTAAGTAAGGCTCTTCGAAGAATTTTATACGCGCACCGGTATGTATGTAATACCACCATATTGCGGGTCTTAGGCATTCCCACCTTATGCGAAATCATTGAGAAATATTCAAATCGATACAGGGAGCGGGCTGTTTCTCACAATAATCGACTTGCCGCAATTCTAACAAGGCCCATTCGTCGGCGTAGCCTGAACAGAATCCACCCAGCAATTTGTGGATATTTGGAGGTGCACCTCAAGGTCGCCTAATTTAATATGATTTATTGTAGAGTTCTTTCAGCATGAAAGCGTTCAAATGAATGCAAAGCATGCTTAAGTAAAACCTATTCCAAAAAAAACTATATTTCAGATAAAGAAAAAAAAATACTTAGTAATTATCAGAGCTCCCAATTTTTTCTGTGCAGTCTGCTCACCAAAATGACAGGTACATATAAAACACACTCGCTCACTCTCTAAGCAGAACACTTATTTTTGGTGCTCTAAAGCAGCGATGTTCCCCCATAGCCCCCAGGGGCCGAGCGGAATCGGCTATTTACACGCTCACGAGCCGAGCGCATTCCGAAGTAGAGCATATGAGCGTAAGCAGCGCTCTCTTTGCTTGCATTCGATGCCCAGACGTCGAGCATGGCAGTTCAAAGCTGGGCTGTGTCGCTTTGATATCGCACACCAATACGCTCTCACTTTTTGGCCTCGCTCTTCTTGAACATCGCTGCTCTAGAGTTTTCTGTTTTATGTTTCTCGATGAGAAAAGCACACGAAGCTATCTTAACGATAACAGCTTGAAGAGGTATGATTTCGTTTGACTCTTAGTTAGAAGCTGAGCATAAACAGAATCAACTCCCTTCAAGTAGCAAGCATACCAATGCACATTTACAGTATTCTGAGGCATATGCGCATACATGCGCAAAAGACACTAATAAATAAACAAAGTGAGCGAAGAAGAAACTATCGTTCGTTGAGCAAAGAGTTTGTTGAGAAAATCAGAGACGGCTACGCCATGAGTCTAACGCATGGCTTTTGGTTTTCCTACGGCGTCAAACCCCATAGGCCGTTGCAGCTTTTAAAAGTTAGGTGCCGAACTAGATAATTATGGCAGCTAGATATATAAAGATGACTGAGTTATCTTCATCTTCTTTCTCTATCTATTACAAATACCACTATTACTTACCATTAAGTGGCCGGGTGGCTCAGCGGCTAGTGTGCGCGACCGCTGTGCATGAGGTCGCGGGTTCGATCCCGCCTCGGAACATCTAATGAAAAGTTTTTTCTTTGAATAAAACTTTACACCCGGCCACACCTCTTTGCTGTTGGCGCCAGCATTGCAGTAATTAGCCATGAAAAGCTTCTCAAAACTGCCGTTCGTATTCGGCGTTAAACTGTAGGTCCCTTTCTCTTGTGCTAAAATTAGAAGCGCACAAGCCAAGAGATTGAGAGAGGCTCGGCTTTGGCCCTTTGGGGCTGTGTCATCTTGACAAGCTAATTTTACTTTACTATTACTACCATTACATAAAATTCCAAACATAGCTAACTAGCGGTTCAGTATAGTTTGGTTTTGGATCGGTTCAGTGCCGGTTTTCATTCTAGAAAATAATTTTTGGTAATTTAGATAATTTAATTTAAAAAGCTTTGCAAGTTCTAAGAGTGATTTGTTCTTGATGTATCTTAAATCCTAAATCTTAATTGCACCCTAAAACAGAGCATTACAACACCCAACTCTACTAAAAACAAGAATACCCGTTGTCATGATACAGAACAACCAAAAACCAATGGACAAACAAAGGCAGAGTAAACGGAGCAAATAATCTACATATATACAATATTATATATACATATATATTTGTCCTTGCTGCTTCACTTCGACTCGTTGCTGTTGCCACTTGTGTCGTCTGTCGCAAGTTGTCGCACTGGGCCTAATTGTTTTTTAAGTTCGAAATTAGTTAACAAATTTGTTATCAAATGTTTGCAGTTTCGACAACAGAATTCAATTAATTGCAAAAACTGACAAATGCTCAACAAGCCGCTCGAAGCTATGGCATGGAGAGAGAAGTCTGGCATAATTTGATTGAAATTTAATTGGCATGTGCGGCAATAGTGGGAGTGGGCTGGACGAGGAGGCGGACTGGTCAAAGTGGAAAGCTTTGGCTGAGCGGAATTGAGAAATTATTTCAATATTGCCAAAAGACGTCATTTGAAATTTAATATTGAATGTTGTCAGAGAGGGATACGGCAATTGAACTCTTAATTAAAATAAAGTCAGTAAAAGGCTTGGCAAACTGAGTTGTCGTGAAATGGAAATTAACACTGCTAACATCTAATATCTTAAATGTGTTAAATCAAAAATTACACAATTTATTTAAAACTAGCAGTTACCCGGCGTGCCTTGCTACGAACTTTTTAGCATTTTAAACGAAACTCAAAACAAAGAAGCGAAACTTTTTTTTACAATTTCCATCTATCAAATCTTCATGATTGTCCAAACCCATTATAAAGTTCGATCTTTACCACCCGTAATAATCTGAACCTCTAGAAAAATTTAACAAATTTCGCAAAAAACATTCAATCTACACCTCCAACTTTAACGCCTACAGATGTCATCAATTAAGTCTTTCTAGTAAGTGTTTGTCGCTGCTGGGCCATCCTTTTACCAGCAGCCTGTTTCCGAGCTTCTGCCTCCACCGCTTTCTCAGCGATGCGATGTGTATAGCAAATTTTCTGGCATCGATTGCTCGCCTGCTCCGGCGTTACAACAGTTCTCCACCTGGCCTGCCGCTCAACTTGTTCAACGCGCCGCGCTTGCAATTCTTCCAGAGTCTCAGATGCACTCTGGAATGCAAAGTTTGTAGCAAATTGCTGCCGTCGATTGCTCTCCGATTCGCTTGACCAGTTGCATTCTCCTGAGCTGCGCTTGCGGAGAAGTTTCTTAATCCACTCATCATCTCATTCCACTCATCCGTCTGGTTTTTTGTGAGATCGCGACAAATTAGACTTTCATTTTTCCTTGTATATGGTAGAAAATAACAAAATTACAATTTTAGAATGTTTAAAGATTATTTTTTTCTAACCTTTGACAGTAAGTTAAGCGATTTTTGACCATTTAAAGAAAGTTAAATATACTACATTCTCTTTTAGGTTATCAACTATCTGTATGAAAAATTCGATTGGGTTTTTCTCTGGTAATCCTATTGTCTTTCTGAGTTAACCAGCACTTCTTAGTATCACAAAAACCAAAATGTTGGTGTGACAGCAACTGAAAGTGTACTGACGAAGGCTTTGCCATGGCGGCAGCCGAAACGGCCGTCTACACAGCCACAGCTACTATTCATGTTCATATGTATTCTCTGTTGAATTTTCTGGTTGATTATTGAACTATAATCAAAACCTTGAACTTGAGCCTGCTAACATTCACTTTGACTAAAATCAAAACAGGTCGGTAAACCCATATTCGAATCCGAGTTCGAAAAGTCAAAAACGTAACCCAATCGTTCGGAATCGGGAGCAGCAAAAAGTAAAACATTCGTTTTTGTTTCGTATTTACTTTTTGAAAACGTTCGAAATTTCTTTAAGTGCTGGTGTGTTTGCAAAAGTGTGAAAACCATCGATAGCACTATCGATACTATCGATAGTTGTGAAATTAGCCAACCATCGATTGTTGAGACCCACTCTCGATACCATCGGAGCAGAAAATTGCGCATTTCTAGAAACGTTGTAAGTGCGTGCAATCTTTTGAAAAAAAAACATAATTTGGTTGTGCATGATGTTTTAAAACTGGACTGCAATTAGAAAGCACATGTAAAATGCAAGATAATTGTTTAATATCTTCTTCTATTTCTATCACAACCGTTTGACGGTCTCGGCCGCTGCTATTAATGCCCGCCACTCGCCTCTGTCTTGTGCGAGCTGGCACCAGTTGGTCAGTTCAAGCGCCTCAATGTCTTTCAGCACCTGTTTTTTTTACTGGAGCTTCTTCATCCATACGAGTAACATGTCCAAGCCAGCACAGCCGCTGTTGTTTTATGCGCTTGCCTAGATCAGTGTCCCCATAGAGCTCATACAGTTCGTGGTTCATACGGGTGCGGAACTCATCGCCAACTTTTACAGGTCCATTAACCCTCTGAAGGACTTTTCTTTCGAACACGCCGATCCACTGTGGTTAATGTCCATGCTTCTGCGCCGTATTGCAGGACTGGGATAATAAGCGACTTGTATAGCGCGATTTTCGTTTTTCGAGAGAGGGCTCTGCTCTTGAACTCCTTACTAAGCCCATAGTAACTTCGGTTTGCAAGAGTTATTCTTCTTCGGATCTCTGATGTTGTTGTCGCTGGTAATCATCGTTCCGAGGTAGACAAAGTCCTTTACAACGTTAAAGTTGTACTCTCCCATTGCAACAGATTGTACAAGACGCGAAGGCTCACTGAGGCTGAGACTAGGAACTTCGTCTTTTCCTCATTTACCGCTAAGCCCATGAGTATTGACTGCTTCTCAATCTCTGAAAACGCCTTGCTTACCGCCCGTTCGGATTTGCCGATAATGTCAATGTCATCGGCATATGCAAGTAGCATTACATCTTTATAAAAGATGGTGCCCGATCTGTCAGCATTTGGGCACTGGCATCAGCAGATTAAAGAAGTTACACGATAAGGTGTCACCCTGCCTAAAACCTCTTCTGTTATCGAAAGGCTCGGAGAGCGGCTTTTTCCTATTTTGACGGATCTTCGTGTGCTTCTCAACGTCATCATGCAAAGTCGAACTTACTTTGCTGGTATACCAAATTAGACAGGGCTTTAAAGAACTTTGACATTATTGGTGTGTTGAAAGCGGCTTTATAATCAGCAAAAAGATGGTAGGTGTTGATTTTCGTCGCAGGGGTTTTCTCCAGAATTTGTCTTAATGAATATTTGGTCTATGGTGGATTTACCAGGTCTAAAGCCACACTGATAAGGTTCGATCACTTCAGGGAGCAGCGATATGGCTTCTTTTAAACTAAAAGCGGCGCAGAATACGAATACGAATTACTAAAAATCTCGACGTGATGGACAATTTCTGAAAACGCAGTCCTGCTAAGCACACGAAAATCATCTAGAATCACTACCGACCCTTCAATATACTGGAAAAATTTTGTTATCAAAAAAATCAACAAAGATTACATATGAACAGCAGGTTTTTGTTATTTATTTGTTGATTGATTCTAAATGGAATTTTTTTCGATAGTACTATCGATACTTTCGATGGTTTCCGGTATCAATGTTTTCACAACACTAGTTTGCAAGAAGACATTTGGTCTTTGTACACAGTCAAAGATTTGAATAAAGACTTGCGAGTTGCAAAGCCAACTGCATGCAAGTATAGTAGCGTATACTTTTGGGCAGAAGTGCTAATTCAGTCTTAGGTTTGTCCATCTTGTATCGATAATCCGATATTGTAGTTTGATAAAATGAGTACATTTTCACAACTTTATGATACTCTTTTTACTACGTTTTAAAACTAACTTCAAAAATGACTGTCATTTGATTTGAGCTTTTAATTGTTCTTCGTTACAGATCTCGTATATTCACAATCAATCTGTGAGTAATTATTGTAGTTTTTGAGGCGTCCGGAACCGCAGACTTAGTGTTTATAAATTGCAGCAGTATTCCAAATTGCTTTTGAGCAAGAATATGTGTTACTAAAATCGAATATAAAGTCAAACAGAATTTCATCAAACTTTCACAATGGAACACCCTTAATTTCAGTTCAACTTTTGCTCACTGCAATCAAACTAATTGAAAGTCGAGACTAAAGCCGACCCACTTACCACGACCTTAGTAACCCAGAGTGTCATCAATCTTAGTCATTAAGGCCCATGCCAAAATAAAAAAACCAAAATTCGTTATCAACAACAAAAGAGAAAGTTTCAAATAGGATTTCAGTTAGGAAATCAACAAAAGGCTTGAAAGACAAAGACAAACAACTGCGACACAAGATGTTTTGCCCGGAGCAACGAAAAAAGTTCTTATAACATTTCTGGTAGCCTAATTTTCGGCTTGTCAGCACAACTGGCGTCTGGTGACATGTTTATGCATACAACTTCATCAAAATCGGCAAAAAGCTGTTGCTCAGGCAGAGGCCGATAAGTGAATATGCTACAAATTGCCAAGCCACTTGGCCAACAACAAGAAGACAAAGAGGAAGATATACAAGATGAGACAAAGCCTTGACAAAAAAACCAGCAAAAATTCATAAATACAACAACAGCAACAGGAAAAAAAAAAAAGAGCACTCTCGGTCTGAGGCTGTTGACAAATTGTATGACAATTCGTTTGTGTCATAATGTTTATAAATAGCGCGTGTTCTTGCTGTCAGAGGCATCCACGCAAGCAGGCGTTGACAGTTGAGCCCCACCCCAAAGGACTTTCCAGCAACCGAAAAACTTGCGAAACAAAAAATCAAATACACACACTCACACCCCTGCTTGCACTCATGGCTTTTCTCACTTGTCAGCCGCCTGTCGCAAGTGACGTCTGCCACTCAGCAGACACACACACACACAGTCCTGACCCTTGACTCGCAACATACTCAAGTGTTATCTGCTCACAAAGATTTGCTATTCTGACCCCCTGGTTCAGTTCAATGGTCAAGTCAGGCCATAAATGGGAGTTGGCGCTTATTCGGTGGAATACTCCCACTGAGTGGGAGGAGAGCGGCAATTACTTGTAAATAAATTGATATGACGTTTGTTCCCTGCTACACAGTTGTTTGCACTTAGCAAATGGAGGCACCGACAAAGTGCCGGCAAAAAACTGCATTTGAATTTCGTTGGAATATTTACGACTACAAGAGTTGGCCAAAGTGCCCTTTGACTGGGACCTGGAGGGGGGAGAGGTGAGCAAATAAAAAAAAGTTAAAGCTAACATGCAAGCACACACGCATAAATAAAGACATTTTTGGCGCAGGCAACAGAAGTGGCAGCATGATTTGCAATTCAAAGACAACAAAGTTGTTGGGAGTAACACGTTTTTATACTTCAATACCCATTATGATATATAATATATGTAAGGGTATATTCGATTGACGAGCTAAAACAGAGGTAGTCATGTGTGATCGGGGCTATTAAAAAAATTGTCACCTACTCAGGTAATGGTTTACAGAATGTATGGTAATAGATTTAGATCATACATCTTAAACCAATAAAGCATGGTTTCTGTATAAACATCTCTTTCTCGCAAAGCACTTAAAGCGTAGATTCAAAATCATCATGTATCAAGCTTTAATACGTCCCGTTTTGTCATATGCAAGACCGATATGGTTTAACATATCCTCGTCCTTCATGGAACTGCTTAGAATCTTTAAGAGATCATGTACAGTGTACACAGAAAAAAAGGGATAGTTTTTGTTGATCCCCGGGATGATTTTGCCGTATCCATTTGGACTGGATATTGCAATATCCTTTTTTAAGATCCATTGTATATTTTCTAAGTCGATTAATTTTTGATAAAAGGATATTAAAATATCCAAAGGATAGTTAAAAACTATCCTTTTGAACTGTGGAAAACATCCGTTTTTCTTATCCGTTGGATCTTTTTGAAATATACATTTGATCTTGTATTAATATCTTGTAATATCCATTTGATCTTAATGTCATATCCCATGAATATATTAATAATATCCATTTGGTCCGAATTTCACATCCCGTGGATCCAATTTAAAGGCAGCACAATAATTTGAATTAAATTATAAGTTTAGTGTGTTTTACTAAAAATTGTGAGTATGCATTGACTTATAAAACAAGTATGAATTGACTTATAAATAGTGAGTAACAATATCAAGTTCCAATGGCCATTCTTCTCATGCATCAGTGGTCCACCCGAATCGCTTGACACAAATCCTGGCGACTATTGCTATTAACGGCACACATCATCTTCTGGTAGATAACCAATGGTGCCAACGCTGGAAGATGCGATTCTTATTAACAGCCACATTCACAGGGTGCAGAGTCTTGGGACGCAAAGCACCCCAACCGGTGGCACAACCAAATTTATTGGTCTTCATTCTTCTTGGGCAGACAGACGGACATTAAGAATGGAAGAGAGCGATGAAGTATGCGGAAAGAGTAAGGAAGCAAGTGACTACCTATGTAAATGTGGCATAAAATGCACAGTATGCTCCAGTGTCTGCACGGAGATATTAAAACGTTTAGAAATTGCGATTGCATAATCCCCCAAGGTGACATAGACTTGACGCGGTGTAGCCCGCGACACACAATGACCAGCGATGTCCTCATGTCGACGCGACATCAGCCATCCTCCACATCTAAAAGAAAATAAATAGATATGGACTTACAGAATTAAGTCCAACTTATCTGGAGAAGCCAATGCGTATGTAGGCGGGTAACGAAGCAAATGCAGTACCATTTCCGCCCACAATACGACGTTGAGCCGTCTTCATGGCCAGTGAGATGCAACAGCCTAAAAACGAGTGTCAAAAATTGAAAATAAACTTGATCTGCCTGCAAGTATAAGAAGTTTTTGTCTGAGATCTCTGACATCTCTGAGATCTGTTTGTTCATACGGACAGACGGACATGGCTAGATCGACTAGCCTGTTGATGCTGATCAAGAATATATGTACTTTATAGGGTCGGAAATGCTTCCTTCTGGCTGTTAAATACTTTTGCTCAAACTTAATATACTCTGTGTACCTCTGGTACAGAGTATGAAAAGTATTTCTTATACCCTTGCAGAGGGTATTAAAAAATTGTGGGGATGTTTGTAACGCATTGAAGGAAGCATCTCCGACCACATAAAGTATATATATACTTGATCAGCATGACAAGCTGAGTTCATTTAGCCTTGTCCGTCTATCTGTTTCTATGCTATCTCCTCCGTCAGTTTTAGAGCTATCCTCACCAAACTTTGCACGAAGTCATTTGGTACATATACGCTGCACATTTGTCGGAACCAGCCGGATCGGATGACTATAGCATATAGCTGCCATAGGAACGATCGGTCGAAAAACAAGTCTTAGTGAGAAAAACTTTTTTGTTTTTAGTGGAAACGCCTCCAAAGTACGTATTTCTTAGTCTACTATCCATTCCCATGATTTCACTAAGTTTGGTCGAAATCGGATGACTATAGCTTATAGCTGCCATAGGAACGATCGTTCGAAAAACTAGTTCTAGTGAGAAAAACTTTTTTGTTTTTAATGAAAACGTCCTTATCATTGGCATACACTTATTTTATACACTTTTACACAATTCTACAAAGTTTGGTTGAAATCGGATGACTATAGCATATAGCTTCCATAGAAACGATCGGTCGAAAAACTAGTTCTAGTGAGAAAAACTTTTTTGTTTTTAATGAAAACGTCCTTTTTATTGGCATATTCTTATTTTATTTACTTTAACACATTTCTACAAAGTTTTACCAAAATCGGATGCCTATAGCATATAGCTGCAGTATGAATGATCGGTCGAAAAAGAAGTTCTAGTGAAAAAAACTTTTTGGTTTTAAATGGGATCGCCTCCAAATTTCGAAATTAACAGTGTATTATGCTTTTCCATGATTTCACCAAGTTTGGTCGAAATCAGACATCTATATAGTATAGATCCCATAGAAAAGTAAGGTCCAAAAAGTAGTCTTAGTTAGAAAAACTTTTTTGTTTTCAATGGAAGCTGCAAGGGTATACAAAACTTCGGCCGAGCCGAAGTTAACTTTCCCCTATTGTTTTTTTTTTTTTTTGTAGTGGTAAAGTATCCTTTAATAATTAGCCTTCTGCTACCCTTTTTTTGGCCGCACTTAATGGCTATCGTTGCATAGCTTAGGGCTAAAGTTTTTAAGTGAGAAAGGTTGGCTTTCTGTATGTGAGTCCAATTTTGCTATCATTGCGCTTTGCAGTTCCCAACTGTTTAAAGTTCTGATTGCATGGAATTGGCTCAACAATCAGGAGTCATTTAGCGAAACGCCTTGGATTGGATTCTATATCCATGAAACAGCTGTAATGGTTTGTCCACGCTCTTTTTGGTTTGTCAATGCATAAGTAGTTTTTAGTTGTGAACAAACACAACTTCTTGACATTGCGCTAGCTAACTCGTTATTTAGAAATTAGAAATTAGAAAGGTCGCCAAATAAATTGGAAAAAAGTTATTCTTTTATGTGAAGCTTTTAAAAAGAGATTGAAGCATATCGGTCTAAAACTTAACATATCGACTCTATTTTCCAACCAAGTAGGTGCTTTTTCTGAAAGCAAGATGAATTGATTGATAGATCTTTGAAAATGAGTTTAAACTTGATCGCTTGATTCTAGCTCGATCTAGGATTATTTCAGCAACACACGTGATTGAGTTTAGCTTGACTTAAGCTCGACACTCGTATTTCATTTGATCTTGAAGTCGGATAGGATCAAAATTAAAAGAGCATTGCTTCTAAATTGAAAGCTATTTACTTACGCTCGATTATCAATCTTGCTGTTACCCCTAAATAAGCTTCGCACATGAACACCATCTGACTTTTTTAACGACCATTTTGATTTTCGAACTAGCAAGTTCCATCCGGATCGGGGTCATTAGTTGATTGCACACCCACGGTTCATCAAGATCATAATACATCCGGGTTTCATACTTATGATCTAGCAACTGGACTTATCACTTGACAAATAAAGTTATGCAAGATTAGTTGAAAAATTCAATCATTTTCTAAATTACCCCTGAAAATCAGAGCTTCAATGCGCTTTTGTACCGAACCGGTTCTACCGGAGGCTGTCCCGCCTTAGCAAATATTCGGCGGTGTCCCAGAAATCTCTACCAACCAAATTCCAACCCAAAACCAATTCTCGGTGTCCTAGAAATCTCTTTCGGTTTCTTTCAAACCTCTCGTATTTTGTTGGGAGATTTGGCAACCCAATCAATACACAAGCCAGCCAATGCACTAACGAACCATTAGCGAATTCACGAACCCTTGCAATATATCACTGTTTTTGCAGTAGAACCATTATCTTATGCACACACCTTTCGAACTAGACTTACGAAGTAAACTTTCGAAGTAAACGAAATCTCTCGAAGTTCTGGTACACCGACGGATTTCTCTAGCGATTTGCAAACCAACCGAAGCCAAAATCTCAAGAGAAAATCTAAAGAGATTTGTTTGTTTTGATCCTTGAATTTCGCTAAACCGCATAAACGGGGTATCGCTTATTCGATAAGCATTTCCCTTTTTAAAGCGCGAAAATGAACGCAGGTCCCATATTCGTTTTTATTGCTCTCCCAGCTTTCACGATCCCACACCCAACATATGCCAGATTATGTTTATTTATGCAAGACATTTAATGCAATCAAAAAGGACCTCCCCCACACACACACACTCACACATACACACGCCCAATTGGCTTGGCTGCCTTTGATTGTAAAATTAACTCAACCCCGGAGAGGAACGAGCTGGATGCTGGCTCCCTAAGCGACGATTAGGTTGCCATTCGTCATATTAAATTTGCCATTAATTTATGTTGTTGTCTTAAACTGAACTGGCTTAGCCGTCTGATTTGATAAATGAGCCAACAAGGTCGATTCAGGACAAGCTTCACTGCCAGTGAGTGGTCTTCAAATTGAAGCAGGTTGACTTTGACTGCTCATCCTTTTGGTTGACTAAATATTTAAGTTGAATGGGGGTAATGCAAAAACTATTGCATATTATTTGGCTTTTAAATTAAATGTTGAACTGTGCTACAAAATTTTAGATTTTCCTTGTGGTTCAAACTGCAAGTAGCTGTTACTTTGGTAACATTTTTGATTTCAAGTCAACATTGCGTAAAAGTTTAGCTTGCATGCTAAAATCGATTTCAGGCTAAGAACATTTCGACTGTTGCATAGTGCTATCAAGCAATATTTGAATTGCAGTTGAAGAGCCACAATAGTGAGGGCAAATCAATTAAACTGAAACAACACTGCTGGATCCAGGTGAACGTTCAATCAACTGGCATGTAGTGCCAGCCTTGGGTCATTACTCACACTCACACTCACACACACACAGAGAGGGCGAGCACTTATTGTGATGGACACCATGTTAACAGGCTAAATGAGAAACAAATGCTACAAAAGCAGACAACAACGAAAAAACAATCACAAAGAGAAAAACAAGAATGAAAGGACCAAAAACAATAAATCCCATAAATCATATTAAATTGACATATCAGGCTAAAATTGACCGCAAGCAAAAGGAATTTGCTGGACTAGGCTCAGTCTCTGTGTGTGTGTGTTTGTGTTACAATAATATTTCTTTATCAATTTCCTTTACAAGTTCAGCCCCAACAAAAACAAAAACAATGACACACACACGATGATGATGAGAGCCATTAAACGCCCTCTATTCCCTCAGGCCACCTGTCACGCCTCCTCAATCAAGCAGAGATACTCGCCCATGCATATCCTGGTCATTCCACTTCATCAAAATTGCTTCGATATTATTCTTATTGGTAGCAGGACTCTTGGCTCATAATTAAAATGTAAAGCGTGCAGCATGTTCGTACACAACCAAGTCATGTAAACCGCTTAAATCCACAGAGCCACAGTCAGTAGTCAAACGATAGGAAAATATGTTAAGCTGGCTTATGTGGGACACGCACACAAAGTGCAGCAGTGTTATTAATAACCTTGCTGACGCCCGGGCGTATGGAATACTTTTACTATAACCTCAATATACAAGCGAAGAGGATTAAGCCTTGTCGATTTCTGCTGTAAGCCAAGATTTTTGTGGCCTCATTTATTGGACAAACATTCAGCTTGCATTAACTCACCACGTATAACACCTGGGCGTCCAATCATTCATATTGAAGCCTGAACTACAAGCACAAGGGTCGATCGACAAGTACCTGTGAATACCCTAGAGCTTAAGTTTTTCTTTTATCTTGGTATAATGGATTGAATCAGTGGTATAGGTGGAAATAAGTGCTTATGGCCACATTCCCTAGTACGATTTGATCGCTATCTTTCGCGAACGCTTGATAGTCGTGTGCGTTCAGATGCAGACGTCCGTGTGTTCTATCTTCAAGGTCCTGAGTTCAAATCCCAGTAATGTTGACAACTTGGAAAATAAGGGGGTGGCGTGGTTTGGTAGTCTTTGAGTATCCCCTTTCCTTCCCTCCATTTTAACCATTTACAAATAACACAATAAATCGAAAGTTTATCTGACACAAAAAGCTATTTAGAATTTAAGATATCAGCATTAAGTATTTTAAAGTTGAGTTTAAAGTTCAATTATAGGGACTAGTTCAAGTTACACCGATCAGGTTAGGCTTAAGTCATTCCGGGATCAACCCATTATTGTCCCCGCTTTGGCATGAGTTGATCCCGAATGGCTTAATTGGTTATTCAGTGTAGGAAAATAAAAGAACTGCTTATCTGAGGTGTCCCAGAAATCTCTCCCAACCAAATTCCAACCCAAAACCAATTCTCGGTATCCTCGAAATCTCTTTCGGTTGGTTTCAAGACTCTCGTATTTTGCTAGGAGATTTTGGTAAACCAACCAAAGCCAATACACAAGCCAACCAAACCTAATTCACGAACCAACCCGACTTAGCACTGTTTTTGTAGTTGGACCATAATCTTATACACACAACTTTTATCTTGACTTTCGAAAAAGAAAATGAAATCCCTCAAAGTTCTAGGACACCGACGGATTTTTTAAGCGATTTGCAAACCGATCGAAGCCAAAATCTCAAGAGATTTCCAGGACATTTACCGCTTTTCCTTCCCAGGGTTTTGCTTTGTCATTCCTTCTGTGAAAGACCTGTTTTTGAAACCTTACCATCTCTGAAAGTGCGAATGCAGTTGCAATAAAAAGAGTGGGTGTCTTGGTACGGCAGTTGTGAGCCAAGCTCTGATTGCAACCATAAAAACCGTCGTAAAAGAAATTTTAATAACTTTAATAAAACAAATTTTTTTACAATGATTGCTTAAATATGCGATATATATTTCTGAACGTATTTCATACATATATGTAAAGTGTTTAGTTTATTAAATAATGATTCAGAACAAGGATTTTAATGCAAGTTCAACTCTTTTTATATGATGTTTGTGTTTCACGACGACTTAATTTCGACTTGATCGATGGTGTCCTGGAAATCTCTAGAGATTTTGGCTTCGGTTGGTTTGCAAATCGCTTGAGAAATCCGACGGTGTCCCAGAACTTCGAGAGATTTCGTTTTCTTCGAAAGTCTAGTTCGAAAGGTGTGTGCATAAGATTATGGTCCTACTACAAAAACAGTGATATATTGCCTGGGTTCGTGAAGTCACTATTGGTTGGTTAGTGTATTGGCTGGTTTGTGTATTGGTTGGTTTGCCAAAGTCAACCAACAAAATACGAGAGGTTTGAAGCCAACCGAAAGAGATTTCTAGGACACCGAAAATTGGTTTTGGGTTGGAATTTAGTTCGAAGAGATTTTTAGGACACCAATGAATATTACGGCTTCTGTTGACTGTGTATCTGCTTCTTCTCTTGCTCTGCTTCTTGCTACCTGCTCCGTTGTGGGCAACGTTCACTTCTTCTGCCGAAACTAGACATGGGCGATTAGTCAAAGTCGGCCTTACATATATGTTGGAAAAAGTTGTTGGACCAGCCTATGTTGTAGACTTGAAGGGATTGCGGATCATTGACAAACTGAGTTTTTTAGGAAAATCATTTTCTTCAAGGATTCGAACAGATTTTCAATTAAGCTCAGGTACTGAAGTTGCTTAAAATGCATATTTAGCCACTTTTTATGAAACTGTTGAGGGATTCCTTTTCGTTTGATTTGGCTCACTTTACAATTATCTAAAAGTATTATATCTTAATTTCAAAACCAACTATTCAAAAGAATTTTACGATTTTCTTAAGCGAAGATTTACCATTTGGAATACATGTGCCCTAACTGACTATATTTTGAACCCCCCCGGTGTGTTATTTAATTATTTTTTTTTTTTGTTGAAAAAATTTTTTTTTGAAAAAAACCAATTTTTTTCCAGAATTGCTATTTTTTTAACGCTAGGATATTATCAAAAGTGATAGTAAGGTCCTAACAACTGTAGAAAGTTAATTTGTCTTGTGTTATTTTTAATCTCTTTTTAATCCTTTAATCGTAGAACTGTCCCACTTTTTCAGTGACTTGCCAGCGCATAGCCACCGCTCACCGTAGTCACTAGTGTTTTTCACACAGAACCGAGGCGAAGTTTTTCATGCTCTTCTTCGCAAGAACATTTTTCTGTTCTCTCCATTTAACCGGCCCTGCCTTAAAACAACACCAATAGCGGCTAAGATTGCAAGGACATATTCTTAACGAAACATATCTGTCGCAAGAAAAAATGGCAGCAGGTTAAATAAAAGAGAAAATTCGCGTTAGGCCTGTTTAAACTTATCAAGGAGCAAATAAAAAGCAATAATAAATATCTTTTGAAAATTCCTTGGATCTGTTTTGTAATATTGGTAATTGTCTAGAACTGGACCTGTGCTCAAAAAATTAAAAATAGCCTTCGATGGACTGCGAATTTTGAAGAATTATCATGCAAAAAATCCGCCGCGCTGGCTTCGCGTGATTCTCGTAATAGTGTGGCCAGAGCTGCCACAGTAATCGGTAGTCGTCGTGACTAGTGTGGGCAGAGCCGACACAGTTTCTTTTTAAATGAACTTTGAAATTTGCTATTTTTGCAAATGTGCTATTTTCGTCAAATGCCAAAAAAACAATAAAAAAAAAATAGGGGAAAGTTAACTTCGGCTCGGCCGAAGTTGCGGCTTCCATTGAAATCAAAAAAGTTTTTCTAACTAAGACTTCTTTTTGGACCTTACTTTTTTATGGGATCTATACTATATAGATGTCTGATTTCGACCAAACTTGGTGAAATCATGGAAAAGCATTATACACTGTTAATTACGAAATTTGGAGGCGATCCCATTTAAAACAAAAAAGTTTTTCTCACTAGAACTAGTTTTTCGACCGATCGTTCCTATGCAATGCAACTTTTCGGAAACGGAATTGATTCAGTTTGCTCGCAACACAAAAACGAAAGCGTTTTTCGTTTTAAAAAGTTATGCTTGTCGTCTGGTGATATTAAAAGTAATTGTCACGATTTCGGGTTCTACTTCTTGTTTTACTTTGTTTCATTAATTAGCAAGTATTGATTCCCTGAGTCAGTACCTCTCCTTATCAAAAACTTATGGACGAACACTTTTAAACTTGTTAACACCAAATCTGATGGTTGTCATAGATGAGAAAAGACTCCCTTGGGTAGAGTGCTTTTCCCACCAAAAAATGACCGTTAATTTCGGATATTCGGACTAGGCGCTTTGATTTTTACAATATCTCAGCATAAAGGAGTACTTTTTGTTCTACCCTCGTATGGGTGCAGCCTGGCTTGATGACAACACAGTATTCAGCAGTCTGATAAATATATTTACCAATGGCCAATTAATCATTTAGCGAGCCATCAATAAAGCTGAAAACACACACACACAAGCAAGCACATATCAAGTGGATTATGAAGATGTATGGCAGGGTGTTTGATGGGAATATACATATACATCCTATATGTATAAACAATTTAGAAAATTGTCAATTTGCACACATTCAACCTTTAAACCCATGCTATTCCTTTGCAATGCGTGTATGGTGCCACTTAAATTGAGCAAAGCATTCTAAACGATCATTAAGCGGCCTTGGAGTCCAAAGTGTAGTCCTACTCCAGCCTTGTCGCTCGCATTTTGCATCAAATTAACACACAATTTTTTACAACCCTTGTCATAAAATTTCGCCCCAACTATAAAAACAATCAAAACGAGTTGCGAAGCCGCCAATTTTCTTAGGTTTTTCCTTATTGTTGTTGTTTGCTCTGTTTAGTCGTAAACTCTAAGCTATCCCTTTGCCATATTACAACTCTTTTTACAACTGCAGTAAATCATAAAAATAATAAAAAAAAGCTGAAATGGGGACACACTAAAACTTTAATAAAAATAAATATATAAAATGCAAGAGGCACCTCAATTCGATGCTTAATTAACACTTGCACTTGGATTCCTTTCAGATTTAAAAGCCGCACCGTACGCTGCCTCGCCTCGGCCACGTATATTGTAAGGCAGATCTGTAATCTGGGCATCACCGTATACACACCCAGTGTGGCTCTATCCACTGTTATTGGCATACCCTACTGGGCCTCTATAGTGGGCATGTCGGCGATTTGTATATTCTTTACAATCTTGGTAAGTATGAGACAATAAATTGACAAATTTTTTACTTAGTCAAAAAAATAAAATTAATAACTTTGCTCCTGAACCCATTAGGGCGGCCTGAAAGCAGCCATCAATGCGGATGTCATTCAAACTCTCACCATCCTTGTGGTCACCGTGGCCGTTTGCATTCAGGGCACCATTTCCAGCGGCGGCCCAAAGAAAGTTTACGAACTAAATCGCGACAATGGTAAGCAATCATTTGGGGGGAGTGTGTGGGATTTGGTTTCGATTGATCATGGCAGCTTATTAGCAAAGGCTGTCAAATGATGCTGAATGTGTGTATGGTGTGTTGTGTCTCATCTGCCCGGACTGTCCCACTTTTATGCTGACGAATGATGACTATTAAAATGGCATCCATTCTGGTTTGTCGTTGCTGCGTTGGCTCATTATGCACATAAATGATGATGATAAAAACGGCATAAAACAGCAGCAGCAGGAGCAGGAGGGGCACCAGCAAGGAACGGCTGGGAAATGGGGAAATAAGGAGCCTCGCATGACGACCGTAATAAATGTCTGACGGCAAAGCGTTTGTCACTTGAGTTTGTGTTGTGGGAATACCTTCACATGGTGTGCAGTTGCATTAAAGATGGTTTCGTCTCTTATTTCTAGGCCGCCTGAGCTTTTGGAACTTCACCGGTGACATGACTGTGCGAGTGGATACCGCCTCAGCCTGGTTGGGTCAGCTTTTTATGTCGTTATCGCAGATTGGTTGCCAGCAGAATTTTATGCAGCGCTACGTTAGCTTGAAGTCGCTTAAGGAAGTGCGCAGGTAAGCAATTGTAATAATAAAGAATGCTTGGATAAGACATCTTATAGTTTGACCTTTTAAAATTCCTGCGTAGTAAGTTTAAATGTAACCCTGTAAATAGGTCGCCTAAATAAACTTCATGGAAGGATTTTGGACAATCAGAGAATGAAAGTGCCTCACATTTCACATGAACATGAGAAAATTTTCAGATCGATGGGTGCCGCGATAGCTGACACTTGGACAACTATAAATGAGAATTTGAGTAATTTGATTTAGATTTCGTAAGTAACTGACAGTGTGACCAAACTTCTGATTTACCATTGGCGCGAAAGCAAAACATTCTTAAAAAGTGTGAGAACTATTCTTCTAAGCTCCTTTAATAATAGTTTCTTGACAGATTCTGGAGTTCAAGTATGTACACAATTTCACAAAGGTTAATTTAACTTATTCGGTGGTGTCCTGGAAATCTCTAGAGATTTTGGCTTCGGTTGGTTTGCAAGTCGCTCGAGAAATCCGTCGGTGTCCCAGAACTTCGGGAGATTTCGTTTTCTTCGAAGTTCGACAACCGTTTAACCGATCTTTACCATTCCTTTGGCGGATCGATAAACAGTCTTGATTTCAAAATATGTCCAAAAGATTCGAACCTTCTATCTATAAAACTGACGGAGATATGACGTTTTTTCTAAATTGTGGGGGCGGGAGGGGGCGTGGCAAACATTGAAAATAAACTTGATCTGCCAGCAAGTATAAGAAGTTTTTGTCCCATACACGTCGAACCTCTATCTCTTACCATCTCTGAGATCTGTGCGATCATACAAACGGGCAGACGTACGGACAGACGGACATGGCTATATCGGCTCGGCTGTTGATGCTGATCAAGAATTTATATGTACTTTATAGGGTCGGAGATGCTTCCTTCTGGCTGTTACATACCTCTGGTACAGGGTATAATTAAGATTGAAAAATAGTTTAAGGAGGCGTCCTCTAAATTTTACGAGCTTCAACGGTATATAAACTTCGGCTGTGCCAAAGTTATCTTTCCTACATTTTTGTAAATCGACTTTGACTATTAAGTTGACTTTAAATACAAATCATAGAAAACTGAAGCTTAAATTAGTGAGTTTAGCTGGCTCGTTGTGAATAAGTAGAGTTTGCTCAAAACTGTAAACTGCTAAAGCTGCTTTTACACTTATCAAATATCTCTAAATAGTAGCTTGTCACATTTCTTTAAAAGAGACACTATTATCAAATAGACCCTGTCCTATTTCATCAAAGAAGGTAAAAGCAAGCAGTTGTAATTCGAAATGAAACTGTTTATAAGAAAATCCCGTTATCACCTCAAACCATACTTTTTTTTAATCTTAACTTTATTGCTGAAGTCGGCTTTCATAATTTGAGACTCATAAGGGCCCAGACATTCTCTTAAAGAATTAGATCGGGGCTGTTGCTTGGCCAATATAAGGACTTAATATCCAATACCAATCAAAATCTGGGTGAAATCTGAGTGGTCAGGCAATATTTTCTCGAATGAGTTCAAAAACAAGGCTTTCCCTGGTATCTTTTCGGTCATAGTTTTTAACACAGGTAAAACGTTCTTTCAAGATGTTCTCTTTATATTAGGCATTAGTTTGGGTACTGAATATTATGAGTAGTTAAACTGACCTCGAATCGACCATGAACTGGAGATATTTCTAATGTTTATGCCATAGTTCTATTTGTGGTCTATGATGTCTCATCTCTGCATTGTATACTTCTTGCCTAAATTTAACTTAACGCATTGTTGATCTTGACTTCCAGTGTTATGCTGACCAATGTGCCGGTGGTATTTTTATTCTTTTCACTTTCCTGGATCTCTGGCATGGTCATCTACTCGGCCTATATCAATTGTGATCCTCTTGCCGAGGGCTACATCAAGAAACCCGATGAAATATTGCCATTTTTTGTTGAAGATCAATTGGGCTTTCTGCCTGGTTTTGTGGGCATTTTTATGGCGACTCTCTTCAATGGAGCTTTATGGTAAGTTACTCATCCTTTAACCTATGTAGATTGATAGAACTAAAAGTTGATTTCACAGCATGATGGTATCCAATCTCAACTCCCTGGCCACTGTTTGCTGGGAGGACTTTGTGTCACAGTTGCCCAAGTTTAAGGGACTCTCAGACAAACAACAATTGAGGATTATCAAAGTGGTGACCATTATTTGTGGTTTGATCATCATGTGTGTGGCTTTCGGTGTGGGTTTGCTCTCTGGTGTGATTGAATCTTCGTTGCTTGTCTTCTCCGCCACTTCGGGTCCCTTATTGGGTTGCTTTCTGTTGGCCATGATGGTGCCCATAGCAAACTGGAAGGGCACTTCCGCTGGCATGATCAGTGCTTGCGCTTTTGTGCTTTGGATTATAGGCGGTGGCATGACTATTGGTAGTAAGAGCTCGCCCATGCTACCCACCTCCACAGAGGTAAGCTTTGAAAGTTGTCCAACATGTATAGATTTATATAATAATACTGCGTTATCCTTCTAGGGCTGCTCCAACCATAGCTTCTCACAGTCCATTACCAAGCCGATCAATGCTGTAGAACAGTTACCTTGGCTGCTAACACACACACCTATCGATGGCCACAATCAGACTTTCCTGGAGATAACTCCTAGCATTGTTACACATGAAAGGTAAGATTTGAGAATTTCAACAACTTTGCAAACTGCTAGGAAATGTAAACTGGTTCGGTTCAAGGTATTAAGGAGGTCTTGAGCCAGCGAAACTACAACGATGTGGTTCACAATCTGTTTGGTTCGGCTAAGAACCGGTTTGCATTCCTCTAATTTAATTAGAGCAAATGGCTCATAACTGTTTTTCTTTTTTCAGAACTCCCCTGGAGACCTTCTACTCCATTAGCTTCATGTACTACAGTCTGATTGGCACAGCTCTTACAGTGATTATTGGTACGATCATCAGTTGCCTTACCCAGCACCCAGACGATGAGTACGATGCCAAATTACTGCATCCTCTCATATTCCGCGCCTATGAGCGGCTTAGTGGCCCTAAACCCTATTACATTAAACATGAAGAGGAATCTGGTTTAAATGGTCGCAGTAGCAGTAATTCTTCGGCCACAACAACGATCTGCAAGGAGGAGAAGATCAACCATGCCTACGAGTCCGCATCAGATGAGACGCACATACACAATGAGAAGAGGAAAAACAATCCCATTGCCGTAGTCTTTACAAACGGCGGCGATGGCGAACGCCGCCAGTCCATATGTGATGCGGGAAAAATTCAACTAGACACCGTGCCTGCTGGCGAAACGGGCATCTATCGACAGTTGGGCTCCAAAGCGGCACTTTAAGCTGTACCTCAGACCCAGCTGAACCGTACTTACCTAGCATAGGCCCCAGTGGAAATGTAGTCTTTAGTTTTGTAAGCTTAAGCGCTAGTCTAGACCAATTTAAATATTGAGAGAAGTTAACAGTAGGTGTGGTGCACCTTCGGTGTACATATCAAGTCTACAAAGATGCTGTGATTATTGTACGAGAGTATGTTGCATTTTGCAATATTGTTGAGCAATATTTCAAAATGCCCTCCCTATATATTGTAGGAAAACGATTTTTATTTATACAACGAGTATGTGTACTTATTTAAGGATTTTCAAATGCAAGGGCAATTTCAGACATTGCAAATCAACTTTAATTTTTATGTGCAATAAATAAAGAAGATGTATTTACAACGGATGCAGGAGCATTGAATTCTTTTTTTTCAACATGGCGAAACAACATTTAAATTTGAATTTCAGTTACGTGCGCAGCAAAAGTGCTATCCATAAGTAAGTGATTTTACCGCATGCGCAAAAAGTATTAGGGATGCATTAGTTATAGAACGATGCTTGTGTACCCTTGCATTTGAACTCAAAGCTGCTGTATACAGGTCTGCAAAAACAAGCAATTTTTTCCGTATTTCGATTGGAGGGTTCAAACCAAATTTCACCAATGGTGACCATTCCAATAAAGAAATTTTAGATTCAAGCTCTTTTGGGAACAGGTTTTGGTTGGAAACTTGGCTCGCTCCATGTTTTTTCCAATTTTAATAGAAAATAAAATTGTTTGATTGATATTCAGAATTCGCTGAATTATTTGAAATTCTTTGGTAAAGGTCTGGTAAAGGTCAGCACTGCGGAAAATTCCTGCCAGGAATTTGCTATTTATTTCGAGTATGTGGAACCCAACTAAAATAGCTTGACCTAATCATTCTAAAATGTACAAGGTTACACTGATTTCGTAAGGTTTAAATTAAAATAAATTTAAACAAAATAGCGTTAAACCAACTTCGGTCTACCGTGGTAGATCTATTTTCAGTACGATGTGTCTAGTGATTTATTATTGAATGAGCGGTCGGGTGTGCTGATTCCGACGTACATACAGCCAGCACAGAAAGATGCCCATTTGCCTAGTTATATTTATGCCTGAGAAAAAATATACTATCTCCGAGATAGATAGACAAACGGAGGAAGGAAGAGTCAACATCAGCCACATTGGTCTCAAAATGTTCGGTGTAAATCATGGTATAATCATAGCAGGTAAGATATAGATTTTTTAAGTACTATGCTTTTGTCAAGAGCGCGACAGAGAGTGGGAGATTGAGAGCGAGAGTGAACGCTAGAGCCAGCGGCGCACATTGACGTACATTTTGTGTGCTTGTGTGTGTGTATACAAAAAAAAGGATTTTCAAAATAACATACATTTAAACAACCAAACCAATTTTAGTAGTAAATATTTATTGAAAAAATATTAAAATATTAATATTAAAGATAGAATGGAACATCCCAATGCTGTACATACGATATACATAGGAAAGTATGTATTCATTTTTTGCTGCAGTCCAGAAACCAACAACACCAACGATCAGTTCACTTAAAAAAAAAAAAAAAAAAACCGCGACGGTTACAGGAAAGGAAGGATGAAATAAGTATGGAGGGGTACCTGGTTATTTGTGCGGCTGGCAAGAAAGCCCCCAAATAAAAAAAAAATCTAACAAAAAAAAAGTCGACCAAGAGCTAGTTTGGTCAGTACCTTTAGCAAAATAAATCTGCTGCTTGTGTAGCAATAATGGAGAATGGAACTATTACAAAACGGAAACCGCTATTATTAATTTAATTAAATTAAAACTTGTACAGTTTTATATAAGCATTATCTGGTTTTTTTGTTCTCAAATCCCATCAGATCAAAAATAATAATTACATATTCCTGAGCTGTCTATCGCTAATTCTCGATCCACACTCGCTTTCAAAACGCCGGCTTTAGACTAAGTGTGCATTTCGTTAATGTTGCTGTATACTCAACGAAAATCAAAGAGAAAATTACTGAAGTTTTTAACCCTTGAGAGAAAAAATGCCGGATGTTTGTAACCATTGAAGGAAGCATCTCGACCACTTAAAGTATTGATTCTTGATCAACATAAATGAGTTCATTTAGCCTTGTCCGTCGAGCTGTGTTAATGGTATCTCCTCCGTCAGTTTTAAAGCTATCCATCACCAATCTTTGCACGAAGTCTTTGGTACAAATACGCTGCACATTTGTCGGAACCGGCCGGATCGGATGAACCACACAGAGCTGCCATAGGAACGATCGGTCAAGTTTGGACAAAACTAGTTCTAGTGAGAAAAACTTTTTGTTTTTAATGAAAACGTCTTTTTATTGGCATATTCTTTTTATATACTTTAACACATTTCTACAAAGTTTTATCAAAATCGGATGACTATAGCATATAGCTGCAGTATAAATGATCGGTCGAAAAAGAAGTTCTAGTGAGAAAATCTTTTTTGTTTTAAATGGGATCGACTCCAAATTTCGTAATTTACAGTGTATTATGCTTTTCCATGATTTTACCAAGTTTGGTCGATATAAAGTATAGCTCCCATAGAAAAGTAAGGTCCGAAAAGAAGTCTTATTTAGAAAAACAAACTGCAAGGAATATATTCGGCCTAGCGAAAATCCCCATTTTTTTTATATGAACTTTGCCAGGAATTTTTTGATTTCGCGGTGCTGGATAAAATATCCAAGATGTCTTTTGTAATTCTTTCAACGTAGAGCCAAGGATCCAATGAAGAAAGGTAATTATGGATGGAGTTTTTATTGATTATTTTAAACGTCTTCCTATATTGATCAGGGTTCGAAATTGCTCTTTGCTCGCAGCCCATCAGCCCCTCTGCGTCTTTGTACTTATAAAAATAAAATGCAATTTCCTTCTCCTCGTATGAATGCCACTTCATACAATGATATGTTGAAAACGGCATTCCCAGCAATCAAGGATATTTTTGGATCCTTGGATTGGAAACTTCAAAATAATAAAGCCCCTATCTACACTGCTAGGAATTTAAAATCTCAAACTGAGCGCCAAAAAGTGCCCTTACTGACCTGACCACCTTACTCTCCTGACCTTAAGGCGTAAATAATTGTGCTTACCCCAGCACATATTGCGTCAACGTGGAACGTATGCCTAGTGTGGCCAGAATCATCAAAAAAATTACGCCGATGCATCGCGATGTTTCAGGTTCAAAGCATTTTTAAATTAACTGGTTGTGGGTCACAATACTTAATCCGCTGTGTTTTGTTTTGATGACAAGTGGTTTACGCATGTGCTTCTGCCATGATAGCAATAGCTCTCCGGCAAAGCCTTAAGTCCAGTTCGGCAATCAGCAACTGTCACATATTGGTAGAAATTCTAGTCAATTTATCGCGTAACATCTATTGCTATCAATATTGCATCAGCTGCTCAACGGAAAATAAGCCTATTAACATAGAGTCCACGTATGTGCTGTTAAGCGCAAGAGTACTTTTTAGGTCCGTCGTGCACAATGTTAAGTGCAAGGATTCGTTAAGCCTGCTTCTCCTTCACTAAATTTTTGTATGAAACTTCTCGTTACGTCGTGAGTCCGTCAGGGCCTTTACCAATTAAGAACAACTTCAAAATAACCTATTCCCTTGATTTCGTGTGTTTTTATTCATTTTCTACAAATGTGTGCTCACGCATACATACACATGGTGGAATTTATTTCACCACCATGTACAATGTACTTTGTACATACACACGCACCCACCGTAGTGACATGCTAATTCTCTTTAATATTTTCGTAAAGTTCTAATTCTTATCTTTAAAATAAATTATCCCAAATATTTCTTAGATTATTTTTAATGAAATTTATACCATTTTGAATACATGCACTTAAAACTACCATATTTTGTACCGCCTATAGGTACAATGGATTTTGTAGAAACTTTTCATAGGCATTCAAATTGCAGACTTCAATACAAATGACTACGATTTTACATAGCATTTTTGCAGAAGACATTTAAATAGATTTGAGCACATGTATTAAAAATGGGATCAAATTTCGCTTAACAAAATCGCATAAATGTTTGGTAAACATCCTAAAAAGTAATGCTGTAGGATAATACAAATGACAGAAATGTGCCAAAAAGTTTTTTTAAGGTTTAAACTCAAATTACTAAAAATTTAAAGGAGTATTTCTAAAAACAGATATGTTTTCAATTCCAGTCCAACTTTTTATAAAGCAAATCTCAAGGGGATAAAAATAAACTTCGTAATGTTTGAATATTGAACGAAATTGCAGGGTTCTGGAAATTAATTCGCTATAAAGAAAACTTCGTTGTACAAAAGTTTGTAATAGAGAATTCTGACTATTAATTAGGCTCTAAAGTACTAAATTTGAGTACATTAAAATTAAAACCGAATGTTAATTCTCCTTTCCTTCCATATTTTCGCGTAATTGTAATTTGAATATGACAAAAAAAAATAAGTCAAAAATCTACTGCTCTTTTACAATAATACACTTTGCTTTTCTATAGCTTAACATTTATTTTGACATTTTAAATGCGGTATAATGGGAAACATGGTAGTCAAGCACACTTGGCCTTATCGTTTGGCCACATTTGTTATCGATAGGTCTGAACAGCTGACTGCCAACAATAATATCGCCCATCCCTATTGTGTAGGGGGTTTTCATTGTTGTTGTCTTGAAGGCACATCGCCTAGAGAAATGCATTAAAAAAATACGCAAATTATTGCAGTTAGCATACAAAACAATAATTGACTATTAGAAATGGCAACGCTAGTCAAGCCCAAGAGGGAGGTAAGTCGACTTATATACCATGAGCTGCAAATGCAATTGAAACTGTAAATTCCAGAAACCGAAAAGGGCTCGCAGCCAGCAGCAAAGTCAGCACAAAGAAGAAGAAGAAGAGAAAGAGGAGGAGCACAAAGAGTTATCAACAAGTAGCACAGCAGAAGAACAAAGGCAAAATGTGTCACTGCTGGAGGAGTTTGAACGGGTGGCTGCATTGGCCAGCAGCCAAGAACCGATTATAACCAACGAGTGTTCCATCTCAGGAGGGGAGGTGCTAGAGCCCGAGCCAAGTGCACCCAGTGCTCCGCCTTCTAGCGGCGTTCAAATTGTGCAATATCCAAATCTGCAACCCATGCAATTGACCAATGCTCTAGTCGAAGAGCACAAATCTCGCATTGTATATCGTCAGCGTAGTCCCGGCTTTGTGCTGGCCCGCAGTCACATGCCACCTTTGACCTCCAGCCAGTTGAAAGAAATCTATGAATGTCCCGATCTAGAGAGGGCCAAGCAATTTGAATTGGAATTCTTGATGAACACTCTGCTAGAGTCTAGCGAAACTGATCCTTTGTATGCGGCTCTAACGGAGTACTATAATTTACAGACAAAACTCACCTCCAATCTGCACGATGTGGAAAAGTCTAGGAAAGTGTGCTTAAATACCCAGCAGGTGGTATGGGATAAGGTGGCCGTGAAGAATCGCTTCAGTGGCACTTGTGGCGATGGTAATCAGGTGCAAGAGTGTGTTACCTATAAGTAAGTAAGTGAAAATTGATAAGTATACAAATTTAAAATCATTCTTCCTTCTCCACAGCGTCATGCAACTGGACCAAGTGAAGCTGGAGTCAGCTAAAGCGGCACTAACGGGTCTCTATGATCTGGTGTGTCATACCTATACAACCAATCTCATTACCGCCAAGATAACCAAAGTGAAAATCGATCAGATGATCAATGAGCTGCTGACTTACTCCAAGCTGGATGGCCAGGCTAATTTGTCTCTCAATATACAACTTGACGACGCAGCACTAGAGTGTGTAGCCCACTTAAGGCGCGCTATATCAATTCTGTTCAGTTTTTCTCGAAGGATCAGTCCAAATGCGGTAACTATTTGAGAGCCTTTATATGGGATTAAGTTGTCAAATAACACTGTTCTACTGTGAACAGAATCCCGAGATTCATTATCTAATTCCTGCTTGTCTACCCATGCTTAATACGAGTTGACAAGTTAGAGTCATCCAGTTTTCCGCCTTTCTACCGTTCTTGGCTTTAATTAATGATTTTATAAAGCCTTTATGATAGTACACATATCAATGCATCTGAGAAAAATCAAAGCCTCAGTATAAGTATCACAAAAAAAACAGTCTGAAGGTGTTATATCGCACGATCAGGCGGCCAATTGACCGGCCCCAAACGTGAAATAAACTGTTCTTCGAACTCGCCTCTCAATTGGGACATTGTTTCGCTTGCTGTGTGGCATTGAAACCACATGTCAGCCAAGTCCAGCTCTTCCTTTTTGGGCAAAAAAAAGTTTTTAACCATCGCACGGTAGCGGCTCCCTCTCACAGTAACGTTTCTACCTTTGTCATCTTTAAAATAGTACGGTCCAATGATGCCACCAGCCTCACCAAACAGTGCATTTTGTTCACGTATCCATTCAACCAGAAATAAGTTTCGTCGCTGAACACAATTTTCCGATAAAAAAAAGTGGATCTTCATCTTTGCCAGCGACCATTCATAAAAAGTTTGCCATTGTGGTAGGTCGTGTGGCTTCAATTCTTCCACCAACAGTAAAGTTTTATACCCAAATCCTTCCGCAAAATTTTCCACGTAGTGGAATAACAGAGGCCCAATTGCTGCTGACGGCGTTTGAATCGATAATTCTCGGTCATTAACAACCCTGGCGGATACGGCTGCGATATTTTCCTCTGTCCGCACTCTACGTATGCGTTTTCAAGGCCGTAGTCAGCTTTCCAAAAACGTAGGGGCAGCTCTGTCAAAATGTTTCGTAAAAATTCCTTTAATGATACATTTTAGCATTAAATAATTATCAGGAGATCCCAAATACTATAGAAATGTGAATGGCATTCGTGGGGGTTTTTTCGTGTTGCCTTTTGTATTTAAATTAATATGCCTCCGATATGAAATGAGAAACAATCTTCAAGAAAATCTCGAAAAAATGAAGTTTGGAGGCGTTTCCTTTGAAAACAAAAAAGTTTTTCTCACTATGACAGCTATATGCTATAGTCATCCGATCCGGCCGGTTCCGACAAATGTGCAGCGTATATGTACCAAAAGACTTCGTGCAAAGTTTGGTGAAGATAGCGTTTAAGCTGACGGAGGAGATAGCATAGAAACAGACAGACGGACAGCGCTAAATCAACTCAGCTCGCCATGCTGATCAAGTATATATATACTTGATGTGGTCCGCGATGCTTCCTTCTATGCGTTACAAGCATCCGGACAATTTTATAATACCCTCTGCAAGGGTATATAAAAGAGGACTTTGGCCCCATTACATCGTAAAAGTAATTTTTAGATTCCCAATAGGATAATTTGTATAAAATCCACATATCATTAACCGTTTGGAATTTTGTCTGATTTGTCAAAACGTATTGAGCATTGGTAGCCAAGCAGGAATTAGTTAAAGATGCTCGGGATGCTCATGAATGGTCTTAATTTGTAGAACTGTGTAATTGATATATTTTCAGAACTTTGACACCGACCTTAAGCTGTGGCTACGTAAGCTAATAGCCTTGCAGCTACAACTGGCCACCAAAGAGGATCACTGGTTTTTGCTTTTTAATATCTTACGCTGTCCCAGTGGCGTGGGTTCCTGGGCAGCTCAGTATTTACAGCTGCCGGGCATGGAATCATTGACCACTGGCAGTCAAACCAATGAACTGCCATTGGAGCTGAACTCACCAGAGCTAAATCATTGCTTAGCTGTTTTACAAATTCTACTCATGCCTATCAAGAAACGCAATGAGTACCTGCAGAGTCAGGCACAGGCACATCGTGAGTTGTCAGAGGCGGCGGCTGGTTTAGAGGAACGCTGGATAGTGGTGGATTCAGATGGAGAGGATACGCTCACACCCACAGGCGAGTGTATAGGACTGAAGGAAAGCGATCTAATAGCTCTGCTAAATCAATTGCCTTTTGAGAAAATCTTTACGTAAGTGGGAATACCTAAGTAAAGACCTATAGATGATAATATTTTCTCTTTCCAGTTCGGTACTGCGCATCGAAAAGTTTCTAGATGATTATATCATTGAGCCGGACATGATAACGGCGCCGCAAATGCTGGCCGTGGTGGTTTTCTTTGCTAAAATGGTTGAGACTTTGGGACAGGGCATGTTAACCTATAACAAAGAGCGTTACAAGCAACTGGCCAAGCGTTTGGGACGTCTGGTGCGACATATTTTGCAATATGTGTCCGACTATCACGATCTCTTTATGTGAGTTAACCCGCTTAAAAATTTAATTTCGTTTTTGTTAAAAATTCCTGTTTGTTTATTAGCAACAACAATCTGGGAAAGGCTGCGGAGGCTTGTGAACGCATCGAAGTGGAACTACAGGCCTTGCTAATTCGTGCCTGCGGTTATATCTATCGCACACATAACCTGGGCACCTGGCAGTACTTCTCTACCTTGCCGTATGCCACACTCGATACGGAAATTATATGGCATCTTTTCTATTATCTAAATGTGGGCTTCCCCAGTGAACTGGGTGTACAGGTCACAGTAGATGCTGAGGAAGCCTTTCAGTCTGAAGACTTTTGGCAGAAATTCGATGTGGCCTATGCAGATGTGGCGCCCGAGGACATGTATTACCTGTTGCAGGCCTTCTTTGAAATGGCCAACGAACGAGATCGCACCAAAGACTGGAATCTCATCAAAGCCATTTGTCTGCACATTTTTCAGATTGGCTTTATCCATTGGACCACCAGAGAAATGTGCTACAAGGCAGCCCGAGATATGCTGGTCAACATTACGCTAGCTTATGAGGATCTGTTGGGTTGCCTACTGCTACAGCTTAAGGTACGCTTTGGAGAGGTTGAGCAGGCGCCGTATCTGTTCAAGGCTTTACCACTGGAAAACTGGCGCCCGGGCATGGATAGCTTTGAGATACTCTCCAACTGGCTGCTACACTATGACTATCAATCTCCGGAGAGTCAATTGGCTCGTCTGATCATCGGCCATTTGAACTGGGGCTTTGATGATGAGGGCCGTCTCTTTTTGCCTCACAATATACATGTGCGCATGGCCTGTCTGGTTACTGAGGCTTTGAACAAACATGCTCCGGAGGTGATTGGTGCCTCGGGCATCTCGGAGAGTGTGCGTCAGGTGTCCTCGCTCATTGATTCCACGCAGTCGAGTAGGGAGCAGTATACCAACTGGTGCTGGCGTATGATTTCTATGCTGCGGCTGCATTTAATGGATCAGAGTGTTGAGTCTGTTAAGCGTACGCTGCAACATCCCACGGAACCGTTGCTCTTTGTGCCGGAATTGGAGCGCCTGGAGATGATATTTCAGGGTGTGGCTGAACACCGACCCTTAGCTCTGTATGTGGGTGTATTGGTCAGTCTGCATGGGCATTCCATTCCCCTGATCTGTCAGCATGGTTTTGACTTGCTGCTGCAGCTGCTAGGAGATCATCGTCATGCGGCTGTTATACATAGTCTGGAATTGATGGTGCCTTTATTTCTGGAGACTCCCGACACTCTAGCCAACTGTGAGGGGTGTGTATTGGGACCACATTTATAGTGAATTATTTCTCATACTTTCTTCCATAGCTTTCAAAAAGTGTTGCAAACTCTACTGGACGCAGACCGCACCTATCTTAAACTGGCCAAGGACATGGTCTACGCCAATTCGGTAGGACCCATCCTCGAACTTTTGAACAACATGTTGCATCATCAGATTGTTTCCTATACCAGGCAAGTTACTTACTTTAGAGATCCTTGCTACAACTCTCAATTGTTTCGGGTTTTCCAGCTATGGCCTCTGCTCGCCGCTTAATCTTCTCAATGTCTGGCTGAATTGCTTGACAGCTCTGCCAGGTTGGTCTCAGAACACGAATGTTCTGTATCTACTGGACCAAATGCTACGCATTGCCTACCAATTTGCCGATTGCCGTGTTCAGGTCGTCGAATTCTTCTATAACTTCTACAAGGTAAATTTTTAACCAACAGACTCTTGCAAACCGCTAATTCTCAACTCTTTCCAAAGGACTCCACAGACTGGAAGGCAGCCTCTAAACCAAACGCCTTTAAGGCTCTATTTGGAAGTCAGTCTGCTTCGAGAATTCCCTTGCTGTCGCCACAAAACTGTTGGCTTAATTTGGTGCTCTTGGAGATTGAGTTTCGTCTGCAGGACACACGCATCTGGCCAGAGTTGTTGCGTCAAATGTCTGCCCAGCCAGTCGAGGCGGCTCTTAAGAAGACCCTCTCGTTGACCAAAACGAATAACTTTCCCGCCACACAGTTGGTCATCTACAAGTATGCTCAACTCCTGGCCAGCATGGATACCACACATGCCCTTTTTCCCATTGTGTGTCAAAAGTTCTTTGAACTTTATCTCTGGAGAGTGCCCACCGAGGGTGAATCGCTCAATTTCAGTCAGAATTTCGGAGTCGCGGATAAGTTTTACGAAAATAATGTGCCGCTTATGAAGTTGATTAAAACGCAATTGAAAACTGCCGAGAGCTACTACAACGCTTTGGCCAATAAACGCGCTCACGATGAGGCAGCTGGTCATCTCTATCGGAGCTGCACTAAGCTAATGCAAAATTGTGCTCTTTGGCTGGAAGACACACAGATCAATCGATTCACCAGCGATGCTGAGCAGCTACCTGCTCAATATAATAATGAAAAACTACGCGAATTGCTTAGTGGACATGTAGCCCATTGGACGGAATATCTTTGTGGTGCATCCTTGCGCAAGGAACAGCGCCATCAAGCGGATCAATGGGCACGTAAAATCTTTCGTTCGCATATTCAGAAACGATTAAGAACCGCACTGCAGGCCAAGCCCCGACAGGAACCTGCTCAGCGCATAAAAAGTCACCTTATCACCTACGATAAACGTCTGGCGGCTCCAACGCACATACGACCTGATCAAGCGAAGCCAGCGCCTATCAATAAGAATACCTTGTCGGATCTTAAGAAACGTATACAAACATTGAACTCAACGGCAAAGTAAGTTAAATTCATTACACATTTTAGTTAAGTTTTCTTAAGATAAAATTTCTACTTACCTTCCATTCGACGAACTCAAAAGCAAGGGTCTTCTGCTTCAGACGTGGCGGCCGATGGCTGCTTTCTGAGTGCAAAGTCCAATGGAGGCCACGCACATACAAAGGGGAATGTCTATCTTAGGCTGCCTTTTTGGGGTTTTGCGCGCAACAGTTTTGCCGTCGCTGGCATGGAGAGACTGCTCTTTGAATAGACATTTCAGGCTCAAGATCGCTGATGAGTGAGGATTTGGTCCCTCATGAAACGAGCCAGTAAAAACTGCAAGCTAGTTCACCAATTATATACAAAGCACAATAAATGTGCAGTAATCAAGAATTTCAGAAAATGCTGGAAAATATTTCAAAATAATTCTTATTAGCTTTCTTCATGTGGCAATATTAACCGCGAAGATGCTTTCTTATTCATTCCTACCTTAACACTACGATATACTTCTGCAGAAACCAAGAGAACGTCCGAAAAAATGTTTTACACGCCCACGAAAACTATTTTAGAATACAAAACTGTTAGTCAGAGAAAATAATTAAGAAAAGTCGACGCGATTAAAAATGGTTTTCTAAAAAATCTCCGAAATACCTAGTTGTTAATGTTATCACCTGCACTCAATTGGTCACAGCTTCGGAATTTATCCATAGATTTTCTTCACCAATACATACCTTATTTTCATAAGAGAAGGTCGAATTATAGGTAAAGAAGACAAAACTATGTCGAATACTACAAGGTGCTTCAGCAAAGCAAATGTCTTTCTAAAACATTTGTGGGAGGGTTCTATTCAAAAGTGTACAAGAGACCTGCACGAGTAAGTAAAAATGTAACATGTTTGGCATCGCCGAGTATGAGTAAAAATTATCCGATTACCCAGCTGTCAATTGGCATCGTAGGAATCGTAATCGTTATAATCAAAATAATCAAATAATCATTTGCTTTTTGAAATTTGTATACAATTTGGATACTTTCAACAAAATTAGAACGGGTTAATAATCCCTTATCGGGACTTCTGGGACTAGCGAGGACAGCAGAAAAGAAGTGCTCAAGTAGGAATTATTTGCAAGAAAGACGTCATGTATTAAAGCACCCAGCGCATCAATCGAAAGGTGCGTCGAGTTATGGAATGCAGACGAACCCACCTTAAAGGATACATTCTCCTTTCCACTAGTTCCACTAGTACGGCCGACAAACGCTGTATCAACGTTTCGTCGACGAATTTGTGACTGTCGTCGACCCACCCTTATATCCCTCGCAATGTGCTCGACTGACGTATTTAACGGCTCTCCAGGCACGCTAGGTCGACGCAATGCCATGCAGGAGCCGACATGAGCGACGCTCGATAGACGCAATGCCATGCAGAGAAGCGACATACGCCTCAATCGATGTCGTTATGACGCATCATCGTACAAAGAGCAACGCTGGGTTGACGAAAATACTGCGACTGACCCCTGCCTTACTAGAGGGTGGAAACCATTCTGTATTTGCATTCTCAAAGCAAGCAGGAGAATTTAAATTAGTAGGCTGGTGATATCTCGTACGATGCCTGTTACTACCGGCTCGCGTGAAATACCGATAAAATAAATAATCATTTTACTCATAGAATCATTATTTTTACTCGTAATCGTACGATTCTGGAATCAATCATAAATGAGCTCGTTTTCTGATCATAAATTACACGGTGTGACAGTCAAAAAACTTCTGGGATGCGTCATAGTGTAGGTTGTTGTTGTTGTAACAGTCGGGAAGATTCTTGTTGAAGTTGCAAGTGTTGACTTCCCATTGACTGGCGTTGGCAATCCTTGGGCAGTGTACTGGACACTGCGTCGGTTCCGGGACGAAGACCCGATTGCCGTGGGAACCGATAAATAAACAAATTTAAGTCAAAAAATTGTATAAAAAAAACACAAAAAATTTTGATTTACCTAGCAAATACTCAAAGATTAGAAATTAAACCTGTTAAGTCATGTAAGGCACGTTTAAAGACCCAAATTTCTTCTTTCCAAAACCGGTAAAAAATGAAAATCAGTGGATATGTGACGAAGTTATGGGCGTATAAGTGAGAGCATGTGCAAAAAAACGGTTTTTGTTTACCGTTATTCAAAAATTCGATGTGCGCCAAGAAATTCTAGTAAGCCACAAAAATCTATTTAACTATACCTACGACCTACGCTATGTCCCATCCCAGAAGTTTTGTTTTGATTTTTTTGCTCACACAGGTTATACTTCTGTCGGGAAAAAATGTTACCCTAGCCGCGACTCTTCTTGAAGAGTCGCTTTTAACCCGTTCTTCTGATCAGTTTCGATTAATTTCGCGAGTCTTTTATGAGTCATTTTATAATAAATCACTTTCTGAGTATTTTTATAAAACATTTTCGAGTCTTCTTATAATCGGAAGGTAGTAATCTCTTTTTAGCCATCAAAATGGCCCGAAAAAGACTCAATAAGATGATTTTTGTTAAAACGATCTTCCAAATGTTGGGTGGGATTAATCCCCAAAACTTCTAGACTGAAGAAACCCGAAAAAAATCGGATAAGGTTTAACCATTTATCAGCCTGATTTGATTTTCTGTTTCTTATCTTCCTTAGCAAATTTCACTACAAAACCTCGGAGTTGAACTCTTTGAACCTAAACTATCTGGAGAGGGTGCCAGCTTTGTATCAAATGATTCCATACAATGAGATTAGGAACAAGGAGTGCGAATCGTTGCTCTTTAATCGCAACTGTAGACGACCAGCTGAGATAACTGTGGTGCAGGAGCATATACGTAAGAATGAACAGATATCACGAAAGCAGGACCAGAATCGAGAGCAGCATGACAAAATTGTAGAAGAATTGCTGGCATTAAACGTGGACGACTTTGCAAATGCCATCGAGGAATTGGGTGCACGCATTCGTCTGTTGTTGCAGACTGCACCGGACAAGATGATCACACAGATTGGTGTTGACTTCTTCTATCATTTGGTTGAGAACCTAAACGATGTGACCATGAAATTTCAGCCCACACACGATCTGTACTCACAGGTGCTCGAGGAGTTGGGCGTAAGTATTAAATAAGCGGCTTTTAAGATCCAATCTTACGAGTTTTATTTTTTGGCAGATCTATATCCACGCCGAGCAGGCTGCTCAGGGACTAGCTGTGCTACGACTCGCTCTCAAGCGCCCCGATCTTCTAGAGCTGCTAGCTGGCGTCTTTGTGCCATGTCGTACAGATGCTGAATACTTTCTGCCCATGTACCAATTCCTAATCGACTCCTACCTTAAGCGCTGCGATACCAAAATCCTTTTCGTGTTGCTCTCCAAGTTTGATTTTCTCAGCTGGCTGGAAGCGTATCAGCCAAAACTTAGCGAAATAAACCGCCTTCTCCTGCTGGTGCTGCAGGGCTTGGAGTCCTGGTCACAACCGGATAGCACTTTGCTTCAAGATCAGTTTCGCCGTCAGTTGGTACACATTTTTGGCTACGATTTCCCTCAACACTATGGCGAGGTGATGCAGTTGGTGCTGGATCGAGTTTCTGATCAGAAACTGATGCCGTTGGTACTGATCGATCTGCTGAATGCTTTACTGGCCCGTTCGAACTGCAATCTGTTGGCCCTGGATCAGAACGAGGAGCGGTTTCATGAGCTGTCCTTTGACTTTGCGCGTAGCCAGAAATTGTTTACGCTGAAAGCCTCCACCGATACATTGTTACTGCTGGCCAGGCATTTCCAGAAGGAGCGACTTCATCATGGTCTGCATGGGCTGTACCCCAAGCATAAGGATTATTGCCAGGCCCTAGTCATATGGTTCACCTGCTTTGGACATGTGCTGCTATCCTCGGCCATTTGTAGCTATCAGGAGCTTTTGGCTGATCAGAGTAAGTAGTTTAATCAGGAGTTTTTTCCGTTTGATTCTTACAAGATTGCCTTCTCTAGTCAGTGACATTGTTTTCGGGTCCTTGGTGGAAACGTATGCACCCTGGCTTATACCCTACACCGAACACAGTGGAGTGGGTGAAGTATCACACTGGATACGCCAGCTAACACCCGGTCAGAGCAAAATGCTGCTGCCCTGGAGTGAGCCGCATATGGGCAGTAGTAAGCTCATGATCCGTTCCTTTATGGCCATTATTCTTCAAGTGGTGCACTATCTGCCTTCTTCCAACAAAATGCTGGAGCATGTGTTCGCCTGGTATATACATCACTTCGCCCATCCCAATATGGCTAGCCATGTGTTGGCACCCATTCACGAGGGCTTGGCCCAGCTGCCCTGGGAACGCTTCCTGCCGCCGGCCAAGCACATAGAGCTACTCTACGATAGCCTACAGCAGTATGTTCCGGAATCGCATGCCATGCTGGGTCACATCTTTATAAGAATCGATTGGACCAAGTGGATCTCGGTGATGCCCCAACCAGTGGCCATACTCTCGCGTCTCTTTGGCATCTTTGTGAAATTACCCTTCGAGCCAAACATACACATTCATCCGAATACAAGCAAAATCTTGGAAGAAGCCATACAATATCCCTGGCATTTGGTGGAGTACAGTGAGCTGGAGAAGCTGTTCACTTGGTTTGTGGCCAGTGTGGAGCCGGCTATTGTCCTTAAACTACCCACCGAGAGCAACTATGCGGATCGGGCTGTCCTAGAGTAAGTTCAAATTAATTTAACGGATGCTATCTTATCTCTTGCTCTTATAGCTTGCTCCGCCTAGCCTGCGCCATGCTGCCAGAGCGTTCTGGTCAGGGTACTGTAGTCCAAGCCACGGTCAAACGTATGCTCTACACCCGCTCCATTGTTCGTCTGCAACGCACCTGCGGAGCCAAGCATAAAAAGCTGCTGTCCACTAAAGAGGGCGAGCGTGCCTTTTCCGTTGCTTTTCTCGAGCTACTGCAGAGCATCGACTTGGCCATTAGCTGTAGCAACGAGCAACGCACTCCGGAGGAGCTGCGACGCGAAGCTCTCAATTTGATGCTCGAACTGGTGGCGCCCACACAGACGCAGAGCGAAGAAATCTCAAAGTAAGCGTATACCATATGCCGAGCAACATTTTTCACCCATTTCCACTTGGCAGCCTCCACATTCAGACTTTGGTGCGTTGGCAGCAAACGTGTGCACCGGGCGATCTATTCATGTGTGCAGCTCTGCCCGCCATTGGACATCTTAACACTTATATAGCTTGTATCTACTCGCTGCTGGAGTCGAGCATTGAAAGCTACTTTCGGAGCTCGCCGGAGAGTGCGCCCTGGCATGCTCCCAGCTGGCAGGGTCTGTTCGAGGCTTTGCAAATGTCGCTCCCCAAATTGGAACTTATGCCGGTCATGCGGGGTAGCTACTTTTTTTCCCTGCATGTCTTTGTCCTCTACAAACTGGAAGAAATCGAAACGGCTGGCGAAAAGGTGACATTTTTGCAGGATCTGACACAATTGTTGGAGGATCTTAAGACCAGTCCCACCACCGAGCCGCGTCTGGCTCTTGTCTGGGGTCTCATCATTGCGCGTGGGTGTCAATTGCTACAGGTAACGCAGCACGTAAAGAAACCACTTTGCATGCTGGCACGTCATCTTCAGATGGTTTCCACCAAAGCCGAGGGCTGGAGTGATGGTTTGCTAGGTGTCATAGGTCTCAAGTCGGAGGTCATTACCAATAGGTAGGTCAACACTTTTCCCCCTTTCATTGACCATTACCCTAATTCCATCTTTGCAGGCGCAAAGTTTTGACGCGCTGCCTGGCCTGCGTTTCATTCTCTCTCTTTCCGGCCAACCGCGAACTTCGGCTGCCAAGCGAGGAGTACGAGAGCGGCATGCGTGAGCTGGCCATGTTGTTGGCTAACAAGAAGTTCACCGATGTCAAACCTCTGATAGTTCGGGCTGTCAGTCTGCTCAAAGAACAGCCAATGCCCGAACTACGAGCCGTTCCCTATTTAATCTGTCGTCTAATTGGCATCTTCTACGAGCAGAGCTACCTGACGACCATTCCAGAGGTCTGGGACTGTGACTTTAAGCTGAGAGCAACCTAAATTACACTTGAAACAGTTTGTTATGCTGGTAGCCAGTTATTTTTATAAGAATCATATACATTTATCTAACATTTAAGGGAAATAAAGTGATCATTTTTTCAAAGAAACATGTTTTAAGCCAGCAGTGGGCAAGCCATTGCTACCCATTGCATAGGTCGTTTGGGAAAGACTAGCGAAAGGTCAAACGTTAAAACAAGTATGTTGAGGTGATTATTGACGGGGTTCATATGACCCTTTCGATTTCCTAAGTCCAAGTCGTTATTAGGGTGTCTGAGGACTTCATTCTCTAGACTATTCTCTGCTCCTGAGCTCTAACATCTTTGCCTGTACTGATGATGGAACCGTCATCGGCAGAGTTGGGGTAGTGGAACTCCAGCTACATACATTGCACGTTTCTTAAATAGATTCAGCATGCTCAGATTATTTCTTTGTGTCTCTTTATCAATCTGGTGGATGCTGATAAATTGAGAGAAAAAATATGCGAAATGACAAGCGCTAGATGGAATTGGAAAATGAATGAATGCTATTTGCCAAAGAGATATTGCGACCAGAATTGGGAGAAGAAAGGAAGCAAGCAATTTATTACGTAACTTATCCCTTTATGATCAAAACATGAGAAAATGTAATGCAAAATCCATTACCCCAGCCGACAGAAGCGAAATTGTTAGGGCTCCGTCTAATTCTCATGACTTAAATGCGAAAATTAAAGAAAAATATTCCTTTTATGCCAGTTTATCTACGGTTGAAAAAGTCATTCGGAATGCTAGCCAAATAAGACGCCAAAAACTCTTATACTTAGCATGTTTTATTTTTTGAGTGCTTCGCAAAGAAAGGACACTTCCAAAACTTTTGGGTATTTAATAATTGCCATCAGTCCACACTGACGTAGGGTTGGATCTTCCCTATCTTTGTGTCCAGATAACGGAAAAGGCGGTGGAGTTTCCAAGGCCTTGCAAGCGAGAGATCATGTTTTTTATCGTCCCATTTTCGTACCGAGGAGGGTGCAGAAATCTGCATAGCTCCCTTCTTTGAGTTCAGGTGGCGGTATTCCAGAAACGTACAGATTGAAGAGGTGTTTGTATTCCCTAGTACTTGCTTATAGCATCTCGTAACTTGCCAATTGCCTTGAGACCTGTCAGGTAGCGAGCGCTAAGTGTGTTCGGGAGCCCTTCGCCTTAAATGTAATAAGATAAGGATGACTCATTCAGCGTGTAGAAGGTTTTGATCAGTTCAAGAGTAACGCTGCGCTTGTAAGCCTTAGTCTATTCGAAACGGTGGTGTTAATTTGCTGCATATGTGCTGACGGTTGGCCATTGGGAAGCGTTCCTGTAGGATTAGCACGATTTAGACTTCAAGAATTGGTATAGCAGGGGTTTCAAAAGATCTGTCAGCTGCCTCAAACTACCCATCAAAACATGGAATGTATATTACAAAAAATTATAATTATACTAAAATTTAGTTTAATAATTCGAGAACGTGCATACTTGAAGCTATTTGTTTAAGCGTAGTTACAATAACAAATTCGAAATCGATATTGATAAGCATTCGCAATCACCATATCGATATTGGGGATCCGTGTATAACCTAACACATAATAATTCGAATGTTACAATTAGGAAGGAAAATGCAAACAGTAAACAGAAATGCATATAAACGTAAACATAGAACTAGGCGAAGTATAAGAGATAACAAATGGCATACATATTAAAATAACACTTGACATCCAGGCTTGGCTGGTTGGGTTTAGTCAGTCTTCCAGCGCAAAATTTGACAATTTCAGATGCTGCAAGTTGTTGCGAGCATCAAAGTAGCCCGTATCGGTGGGATTCTCGGGCGTGGGCACAAAGGGCGGTTCCATGTGCCCAATGTTCTCCCAATCGATGCTGGCAAAGTGCCGCATCTGTTGCACCTCCTTGGCAGCGGGTCGCTCGGCGGGATCCATGGTCAACAGCAGTTCCACCGCCTCCACGGCGTCAACGGACAAGGCCTCATCACCGTCGGGCCATTCAATATCTACAGCAATCGGAGTCGACGAGATAAGAAATTCCGTAAGAAACTAAAAATTCGCTACTCACTCTTGTTGAGAATGTTGTCAAATACTTTTTGTGGCGTCTCGTCGTTGAAGGGTGGAATGCCGGTCATGAACTCATAGAAGCACACACCCAGGGCCCACCAGTCGACGGCGGGTCCATGACCGTGCTTTAGCAACAGCTCAGGGGCCAGATAATCGGGTGTGCCCAGAATGCGTTCGTTGGAAACGCGGGCTCCTCGCCTCACAGACTTTGGAGTGCGGAAGGGTGTGTTAATGTTCGTATTCTTGGGGGTCTTGGGCGCATTGCTAACTCCACCATGGTTAATAGGTGACATGGTGGGATCATCGGCCAGCTTAAGATGATACTGAACGCCGGAGATTTTGTCAGCGCCCAAATTCTCTCGCTTCTTGTTTTCTATAGACAGTGGCAGGGCAAAGCGTGTGGCTTTTAGCTTGCCAAGTAGACCACCATCGCGGCGCGGTAACTTCTGCGAAGAGACTGGCGTGGAGAAAACCACATTGGTGACCCCAGCCTCGGCGCTCAGCAAATGTTGCATGGGCAACTCATCGTCGGACAAGGAACGCACCTTAAGCACCCCACGTATGGGCGAGGAGCGAGCCTTGCGCTTCTTGGGTGTGCTGCTGCCTATATTGAGAATTTCAATCTCCTGGGTCAGGCCAGAGTGGGTGCTGCCGTTGCCCGAGCTAGAGCCATCAGCCTCCATGCTGGACATATTGTCGGAACGATTAACCAAATTGATTTTACGCTTCATGCCACGCAAGAAATCGGGTCGCTTAAAATGCTTCGAAAGATTTCGGAAAGGCGAATTCATGCGTATGCCGCTCAGCTCATTGGCATTGGTAATGTTATAGCTACGCGAGTAGTCCGAACAGCTGTAGTCCTCTTTGGATTGACTTAGATTCTCCGTGTTCTTGTCTATGGAAGAGGCGGTGCTTTCGCTATTCATGTTCAGATGGCAGCTAGAGTTGTCGTCACCCTTGCGACTGGATACGCCAGAATCTTCTTGCATTTTGGAGATGCGATTTCGTTGCTTGAGGTGGGAGAAAGAAAAAGTTGTATAATTTAATGGAAATGTTTGAGGCAGAAAGCCAATTTAGTTTAAGGACACACAAGGACAACACACCTACATACACGCACACACACTCACACGCACCTCATCAAGCGATCGCCTGCGCACCATGGAAAACTCAAACGAGGCATCGTTTGCGTTCTCCAACTTGGCCACCTGCTTGCTATCATTATCAGCAATTTGATTGTTGTCCTGCTCGGCCAATTTGCAGCCCTTTTTGAGATTTGATTAATATAAAAAAATGAAGTGTAAACCAAAAGTACTCACCTGGCAAGTAGCCCCCGTGTCCAAGACAAATTCCACGCGTCGTTTACCAGGAGCTGCTGCTGCTGCTGCTGCTAGGGGCTCTAAGGGAGGCGAGCTTTTGCTTATGTCAGCCGAGGTGCATGTGTAGTAAGAACTAGAGGAAGTGCTGTCCAACATCTGGAGAAGAAGTAGAATCATTAGCCTTAAAGGGGGTTCTCTTGTTTGAATTTCTGATTCTTAAGAAATTTTTATTAAATTTTTTTGTGAGGACCAATGAAAAGATTTAATCTTTGGGCTCTTATCACTTGTTTATAAGTGTTTCAAGAGTATACATAAAAATTTTCAGCTAAACAAATTCATTAGAACCAAAGTAATAGCGCTCTAAAGACACCGGACTCAAAAAAAAGGGGCCCTTAGCTTCTTCACGATATCAGCTGATTGGCTTATCTGAAATTAACAAAATCGTCGGCGTCTTAATGGAACTAAGGCTATTATGAAAAGAAAATTTTGAAAATTAGAGTTTTAAGGGGAGATATACACCAAGACGTTTGTAAAAATCGACTCTGCGGTTGATGCTGATCATCTATACTTTATAGGGTCGGAAATGCTTCCTTCTGGCTGTTAAATACTTTTGCATAACTTCATGATCCTCTTTTCCCATTTTTAATGGGAACAGGGTATAAAAACATATTGGCCACTCTGGAAAGAGATGGATGAAAGTTTAAGCACCAAAAAAGACGCTCGAACTTTGGTCATTTACCTCTCTTTGTTTCTTAGGCCATTGACAACCTGTGATGGAAGAAGTAGAAGATGCCCAAAAGTATCTGCATACAAAGGGCCTCTTGAGACGTCGATAATAGAAAAACGAGAGGAATGGACAGAAGGCGCTCTTCACTATGCTAAAGAAATGTCTGAAAACCTTGGCATATCTATGGAAACACCCAGGCAAAGAGTTAAGAACTATCTTTTAAACGATGGCAGCAAAGACGTAAATTTGTCGTACGAAGATGAAATAAGCGAAAAGGGAAAGGTTCGGGCAATTGCAAGATTTGGCGGGGAAATTTGCTTACCTTTCCCTTTCTGTTTTTCTGGATTCGGACGACACCAATTCGCTTAGTTTAGTGCAGTGAGCAGGCAACATACATTCGAAATTCGACTTCCGCCCGGGCGGTAGAACCTCACGCTCTCGTCTACATATGCTGAGTCGACACTATAAATTTTAAGTGAATCAGCCGAGCGCTTCTCAAGATATGATGGAGGAAACATAGTTTTGAGAAAAACGGCTTAACTTTGGTTCTAATGAAAATGTTTTGCTGAAAGTTTATATGTATACTCTTGAAACACTTATAAACAAGTTATAAAAACTCCAAAGTTCAATCTCTTCTAGTGTTGGGTTGTTCATGATTGAGGGAACAAAATTGAGTTGTTCACTAAACTGAGCAAGTGAACATGTTATTCATTAATTGTTCATTTTTGTTCAGTTATGCTGAGTTTATACTGCATCACAGAGTGTCACATTTCAGTGTCACAGCTCCATACGAATTTGACACTGACTCTGAAATGTGACACTCAGTGACGCAGTATAAACCCAGCATTAGAGTTGTTCAGTTGTTCACTTGTTCATTTATTCTTGTTCACTCACTCTTGTTCTGTGAGTTGTTCAGTCAAAGTTGTTCAGTTGCTCTTGTTCAGCTGCTCTTGTTCTGTGAGTTGTTCAGTCAGAGTGGTTCAGCGACTTGTTCACTTAATTTGGTGACTCTTCAGCTGTTTTTTTGTCCCCGTGTCTGATTGTTCAAAGTAAACATCATGCTGTCGTGGCTACCATTTAGAGATGGCTAACAAAAAGGCAACATTCCGCAGTGTGACCAGCAACAAAAGATTAAAATTAGTTTGAATGATCGCTAATCGTCGCAATGCCCAGGTAAAGAACTGGTGAACAGATCCAACGAAATGGACTACAATTCAAACCAACACTGAACAGCTGAACAAGAACAACTGAACAAGTGAAAAACTTGAGTGAGTTGACTCACTCCTCCTCACAAAATATTAAAAAATGCTTCAAGTCAGAAGTTTCAACGTGAGCAAATCCCTTTAAATTAAACCCAATTCTCGTTGCTCTTACATTGGTTTGCCCCGTACAGGTATGCGTAATGGATACATTGTTCTCCTCTGCGGAGAAGAATGGTGATACACCGGAGATTTTACTATCATTGGGTTTTTCCGCCTCGTTAAGCGATGTATCCGCCTCACTATCCGATGATTCCATGACCTGACTATGCTTATTGATGGCCTGCAGTAAATGAGAGGTGCCCGTACCGGTGGGCATTGGAATGGCCACTGCTCCCTGGCCTGGCAGTTTCTTCTCCGAGCCAAAGGACAGATGCGAGGTGAGCGACAGCAGTTGTCCCGGTGTTCGTGCATTTAGATTGGGAGAGCAATTGATTAAATCGGAAATCTCCAGATCTCGTCGCATCTCAATTTTGCTGAGGCCAAAGTCCGTCAACTTCACATGGCCCGTGGCCGAAAGCAACATGTTATCCGGCTTAATGTCGCGATGGACTATGCCATGCTGATGCAAATACTGCAAGCCCATCGCCATTTCCGCCACATAGAATCGTGCCGTGGCCTCATCAAAGTAGCCAAACATGGCCAGCAGCGACTTGAGATCCCCGCCCACCATGTACTCCATGACCAGGTACACATAGGACAACGACTGCAGCGAGTAGAATAGACTCACGCAGAAGGGTGAACGGGACAGGGCTAGGGCATTGCGCTCCGTGATCACCTGCGAGACCATGTTCTTGTTGATCATCTCCGACTTGCGCATCACCTTGATGGCGTACAGTTTGTTCGCATCGTTGTTTTTGTAGCCCAGGAACACCTTGCCAAAGGCGCCCCGACTAATCGGCTTAATGATGACGAAATCTTTAATGGTGGGCAGCTGCAAGACACAAAACGAGTTAACGGTGCTTACACAGATTTCCTAACTGTACATTTACCTTGGCATTCTGCGATTGATTCTCCGGTTTGGTGGTTAGGATATTGATCTTATCCAACAATTGCTCGCTATCGATCAGCGAGTTGATCCTTTTGGGTGTCTTGTAGTCAATTTGCTGCTCGGACTGCGCTGCCGTCTCAGCGTTTTCCATGTTATCTCGTAAAGAGTTGTGTTTTGTTGTTATTGGTGGTCTTTTACGATTTCCCGCCGAAAAATTATAGCTAGCCAATTTCCTAATGGAAACTTACTAGCGAGGGCACCTTTTTGTGTAAAATGACTTCTTTTTAACCATTTGTTGCAATTTTTCAAAAGTTCAGTTTAAACAGCGCAGCGCGTCGATAAGTTTTTGTTTTATAAATTGTTTGTTCACATGCGACCAGGGCTGGGCTGTTGTTAATGGCGGCTGGAAATGTCGTGCTGTTAGTGATGAGAGTTAAGACGATGGCTACATAAGCCCGTTATCATATTCACACCACAGGTCTCGCTGCAGATGGTGACAATGTGAACACGAATTTCCCTTTCCGCTCGCCCAAATTGTAAGCATATTGTAAGCAGTTCAGTAATATAAGATATTAAAGGAACAAATCGTGTATGAAATCAGCATCAAAAGCAGAGTCGATCTAGCCATGTCCGTCTGTCCATCCGTATGAGCAAACACGTGTATGGGACAAAAACTTCTTATATGTACTTCCAGGCAGATTAAGTTTATTTTTAATTTTGGACACGCCCCCTCCCGCCCCCGCCAAAGGAATGGTAAAGATCGGATGAACGGTTGTCGAGTTATAAGGAATACAAACAATTTTATGGCAGCGCCGGCCACAACGACGATGGGCAGCACTTCACATACCATAGCGCAAATTTTGACAGGTACTGAGTATATTATAGTCGGGCTTGACCGACTTTCTTACTTGTTTCTTTTATTAGTGGTATACCTGAAAGTGATTTTCTTTCGATTTTGATTTGCTTTGGATTTCGTGTATCAGCTGCTCACGACTGCTCCATACGAAATGTGCAGTGTGCCCAGCAAAAGTAAGGAAAGTAGTTGATTTCACGAAATTAACTCCGAGGTTGGTTTCAATTTGATTTCATTTTAGTGTGACCATTTTCTTGCAAACCGCGCTTGGCGGTTATTAAAATTCTGCTCTTACTTAAATGTGAAAAAGTTGAAAGTTTTATCGCATTTCAAATTTGAGTAATTAAATGAATTTTGTATTATGTATTTTTTGTTTGCTCAGCGGCTAGTGTGCGCGACCGCTGTGCAAGAGGTCGTGGGTTCGATCCCGCCTCAGAACATCTAATTAAAAAGTTGTTTCTTTTAATTAACTTTTTTCCTTAAATTCTTCTACAATTTTGCCCTGCCTTTTCCTCTTAAGTCCTGTCAAATGGCATAAATCGCTTCGCATGACCATAATCAAACACATAACTAATTGAATCAAGCTTTGTAACATCACAAACATTCTAGACCACATATTCTGCCCACAAACTTACTTCACGAAATCGAAAGCAAATCACTTTCAGAAATACCACTATTATCTTTGTTTCTCAAGAAAAAGTTTCAAGCGATGTGAACCGAATTAGCTCATTAACGAATACTTCATTTGAATTTACTCCAAATAGTCCAGTCCATATTGACCAGCCAGATTTTTGATATGTGGTAGGGAAAGGCTTAAGTTCACATTTGTGTCATTCGGAACGACCGCCATATTGAAAATCGCAAATTGCTCTGTATCTTGGAAACGATCAGGCGATGGCCAATCAATAATACAACCCCAACAAAAGTGCATGAAATTTTCTGAGCCGTGAAGTCACGTAAATTTTTACAGCACGTGATGAAATGTACAGTTAAATCGTTCTTTATGTTGTGAAATTACATTTTATTTATTTACATAACATTTAAAATATTTCAGATGTGTTGGAAATCATTTTGGAGTAAGTCCTGGTAGGAGTTTGTGGTCGAAATCTAGAACGAGCCGCACGCCTTGACCGAAGAGCCTTGGTCATCTGCGCCTATCAGCCATCATGCCTCAAACGAAAATTTTAGGGTGCCAGAAGAACGAGATGACACCGTTTGAAAATCAAACATGTAAACTAGAATCTGTAATTGTCAGAAAAAAATACACATTTCGAAATATGTCATCATAGTGGAAATAGCAGGGACTGTAATCACTATAAGTTTTATTATAAAAATTATAAGATAATGATTAATTTTAATTTTTATTCATTTACTCACAAAATAATGATTAATTTTGAGTTATATTTTACAACTGAAGAAATAATGATTATTTTTTTAAGTTTTATTTTTCGCTCAAAAATAAAATTCAAGTTGTAATTTCGACTTTTTCATGGGAAGTAGGGACAAAAATTATGTATACTCCTAGTAAGTAAGCCAAGTTAATCCATTTTGAAATTAAAAAAAAGTCTTGAAAAAAAATGATTTCTAGGAAAAAAAAAATGAAATTTTTTTCTAATAAAAATTGTTTTTAAAGAACTTTTTTTCTTATTCAAAAATTAACTAGGAATATATATAATTTCTGCCCTTCTTTCCTAAGAAGTCCCACCAATAAGGAACTTGCTCCCAAGCCTGTTGAAAAGCCCCGCCAATGAAACCAGGATCCAGAGGAGTAGCTACTCCTCTGCAGTCACTCATCCCGAATTCGGAAAGCAAATTGTCAGTATATTGTTTTTGACATACCTTTATGTGTGATAGCTGTCCACCGTCAGCCACGTCAAAAATTATTCGCTATCTCCGTCTTTATTTTAAGAAGATCAGATTTTTCTGAACAAGCGATAATAAGATCGCCTACATAAACGGCAATTGTGCAAATCTTATTGCCCGCATTTTTATGTTTAAACACACCTTTCGCTGACACACGGCGAAAATCCAATTTTTCTTAGAACACTATCCAGTTTAGGATTCCACTAACGTCCGCTTTGCTTTAGACCATACAATGACTTTTTCAGTCTTAAAACTCGATTTGGATGTTCCCTGCTAACGAAATATTCAGGTTGCACCATATAAACTTCATCATATTTCATTCAAATAGGCATATGTTACGTCCATTTGATGCATATACAATTTGTGTTCTACTGCCAATGCAGCTATTAATCGAATTGTTGCATATCGTACGACTGGCGAGTACGTTCCAAAATAATTCACAACATAAGGTTATGGGCAGCCCTTCGCCACTAATCTAGACTTGAAACGCATTACCGCTCCATCCTTATTGCTTTTAATGGCACATACCCATTTACACCCAATGGCCTTTTGTCCTTCTGGTAGATCCACTAATGACCATGTGTCGTTTTTGATTAAAGAATCATATTACATATTTTAACAATCTAATAAATCCTGAAAAATCATGATGAAAATGGATAAGGGATCATTACAGATGAATTTTGGTATATCTCTCGCTGTCTTAAATTTGCTACAAGTGAATGATTTTTTGATTTAAAAAATAAAACAAATAATCAGTCCCTGGGAAATAGGCTATAAATCACTTTCAGGAATACCACTACTGTAAATTAATTTCTTTGTCCTGTGCTTTATCAAGATGTGTAGTTCGTGACACGTGAGTATGCGTGACTATAAGCAAATATTTTCGTCTCTAGCATACGATAGAAAATGTTGAGTTTGCATCCCTGTCAATAGTACTGTGGTCATAGCATTTATCGATTCACAGACGTTAACTTTAAAATTTAAAATAAAATGTGATGAATTCCACAAAATGCTTCAAGAGATATAAAGGTTAAAAAAGCCTAGCAAATGTTCAAAGTCAATGTCTATCACACCAAATGAATGACAGTGGAACTGTCTTAGCCAAAGAAGGTATAAACCAGATGGTCGTGGCATTAACTCATCAGAGTGGTGATTGTTTTAATAATTTAAAAAAATTGGCACTCGACAAAAAAATTATCAAAACTGGCCCCTTCTTGATGTCGTCCATTTATGTTGGATCAAATCAAATGGCACCCGGAATTGGGCTTAAATGGCTCACCCACACCAGTTTGGTTAAAGCCAAATCTGTTTTTGTTTTTTTATTTTTAAAATGCACTTTATTTATGAAATATGTGTTTCGTTTTTACAAAATTATGTGGTTTACAATATAATTGTTATGTATGTTCTTGCTTAAACACAAAATACATGGATATACGAATAGATGACAAAAATTCGGTAGAAAAGGAAATAAAAATTTTCTTATACAGGTCTACAATCTACGTATATGCATACTTAATATTGGGTTTTGTTATCTACGTCTCTCGGGTGGTACCCACTTTGTTTGGGTACTCTCTTACGCGATTTCACGTAAATAAAATTATGAAGCGATTCATCAGTGGATGGCTATGCGCCTGGTGGGGCGCACAGGCATGCAGTGAGAAATCATTAGCAAAGTCTGACAGATATTTCCAAGCCCTTGGAAAGAAAAGCCAGTACTTCGACGGTTTCTTTACTCTTAACATGTAATTTCCATAAAAACACAAATTACCAAAGAGGGGGAGGGACGACAATCTACTACATAGATTTACGTAATTTTAGGTGCTAAGCGGAAGAGGGCTACGTAGTACAAAACGTTTACATGATGGAGCAACGAGATCGGTTCGGTTCTGTTTCGGCGACAACAGGCACCTCGATGGTCTCATTGGCTGATAAATTGGTCTCGCCCTCTTTTTCAGCTTCATCATTAGCTGATAACTCTCCTTTCTTCTCAGCTTGCATGTCCTCTTTGAGTGGAGTTCCACTCTTTTTGGGCGTCTCCAGACCCGCCTCTTGACCCACAGTTAGCTCTTCAGTGGAGCTAACCGAGGATGTGTTTAACTGCTGCTCCTCTTCTATTACTATGCCAGATACATTTTGCACTTCACCTCCATCCTCATCACCGTCTGGCGGTGTCTGTTCCAGACGCAAGCGTGGTGGGGTGCTAATGGTTGTTTTTGAGAAGCGTGAACGCAACAAGCTAAACGGGGAGGCCAAAGAGCTAAAGAGCTCAAAGCGTGCTCGCTTGGGTGGCGACATGTCCACATCTTGGGCCAAATCATTGGTCGACTGTGAGCCGGACAATGGTGGCGGCGGTGTTCTCTCCCGTTTCCGTCCACGACCAAAGAACGAGAACGAAAAGGACGAACTGTTGGGAATCTCAGATCCCACAGTTGCATTCATGCTCGTATTTGTGCAACTGGAGGTGTCCAGCTCATTGTTGATGCAACGATAGCTGCCCGCCTTCGAGGGAGTGAAAGAGTTCACCGCGCGTATGCTGCGTCGTCCGCTGATCTGGGAGAAAGTGCGCGGCGGAGCAGTGGCCGGTGTGCTGGAAGGCTGAGCAGCCAGCTCAACTTCATTTATCTGTTTACTGCCACGGAAGCCAAACAGGCTGCGTCCTGGCGTGGACGTGGCAGCTGGCAACTGGGTGTTAGGGTTGCCGCCAGTGCTACGAATGGGTGAGGCATCCACCGTTAATGGCTCCATTTCCACATCCTCTTGGGCAGTGGGCTCGGCCTTCTTCTGGGGGGAGACGGCTGGGGAGTCTGTTTTCCTCTGAACCGGGGCTGGGGACTCAGATTGCTTCTGTTTTGGAGATGTGCTCGGCTTAGAGCTGGGGGATTTCTGTTGACCAGCTGCCTTGCGTGACGATTTGCGCTCGCTAGTGGGAGTGGTGGGCACTGGAGGGGATTGATCTTCCACCACCAACACGACATCCTCATCAAGGGGTTCGGTTGGAGTAGCAGCTGCAGCTGGAGTTGGATCAGCTTCCACAACTGGAGTGGACTTTTTCGTCTCCTTCTCGCTCGCATCCTTGGCTTCCTTTTTCTCAGTTACCTTCTCCACCTTCTCCTTGGATTTTGGTTCCTTTTGATCTTTGACCGAGCTGGAGCTGCCACCATTTTGTGGTGCCTTTTCCTTGCCATTTGTGGATTTCTGTACACCATTTTGATTCTTTTTCTCTTCCTCCTTAGCCGAGGAGGCGCTCGAGGAAGAAGATGATGTTGAGGATGAACGCTGTTGGCTCGAGCTTGATTTTTTAAGTGCCGCAGCTGGTCCGCTTGATGCGATTGCCTGATCTGTCTTCTTGTTGGTTAAATTGTTACCATTTTGGGGACTTGAGCGTCCATTGCTGCCCTGCTGTAACCGCGAGACTGTACTGCCAGCACTCAAAGTAAGCGGCAGACGACGTCCTGAGGCAGCTCCAGAACTCCCACCACCGCCTCCTGCATTGTTAGGTTGCGACATTTTACTTAGCATTTGGGAATCTCAATCTGCAATGAAAACAAAAAGAAAACAAAGTTAAATCTCACACACTTCAAGTGCAATGGAAACCTAAGGAAATATAAACAAGTTTGATTTGCGGTTTGTTTACTATGTAGGCAATGTCGCCGCATTCCTCACAAGAACCGGCTGGCACCCCTTCGAACCTCTCCTCTCTGTACACCCAAGGCGACTCACCACAGTATTCTGTTTGTTGTAGTTGCTGCCTTGCAGTTGGTTTAATCACAGTTTTGCACTAATCTGGAAAACGCTTAGCGCTTTAAAAAAAATCACGTGTTGACGGCTTCGAGTCTCTTACTTATCTTAACTGTCATGTGAGAAGACGTTGCCTTTAAGTAGGATCGCATTCAGGTATAAAGGTTATCCAGGAGCTATGCATGCAGGTAAAAAAATATATTACCCAGAACAGCTGCTATTTTATGATCAACATGTGTGCGTCGTGACGGGATTAGATTGCTAGAAATTTACCCATTTACCTAGACAAGACAACATTTTTTTAGGAAAACCAATTAATATGTTAATTTGAAGTAGACTAGACCATAAAAATCGATACGTAGTCAAGAAAGCCCCAAAAAATATAATGAGAAATACATCAGACCTTGTTGAAATTGATTGAAGGATTAACTCTCGAGAAAAGAACTTTTGGACTAAGATATATACTGAACTTAATATCCAAATTGATTCAACTTTATTGTCATTGTATGATCCCAGCATTGTTCTCAATTCGTCTTTTGGAACAGTTTCCTTAACCAGGTTTTCATTGAGAAGCAGGCTTTATGATACGAAATTAAATATTAGATGCCTGCGGCTGGATTGCTTAAAAGGGATTACAGGGTTAAAGCACTTCGATGAAACTGCCAGAGAACTGTGTGGCACTTAACCGTACAACATTCTCATTTCTGAATACACTGGATACGAGGCGTTGAGGGCTCGGCTCTATATACAATCAAACTACGATAGGATAAGCAAAGCTTTAAAGAGGGACACCACAACAGTCGAACAGTCTTGTTCGAAATAAGAAGAAGAACCAGGGATTAATCTCGAAACCTATTGCGGTTCCTGTTTTCAGTTGAAGATTCTATTTCGGTTTCGATACGGTACCCGGATTTTTATTTTGGTATTCCGGCTCCTGCTGCGATACTGGCTTCATCTGCTGTTTCTGCTCCTGCTGTCAACCCTCCAGCTGTTCCTTCTGCCATTCCGGCTTCGAATCCTGATACAGTTCCTGCTGCCGGTTCAAGTCTTGCATTTGCTACTGCCGGCCCAGCTATTGGCTCTGCAGAACTTTTTTCTGCCACACCTAGTACCATCAACTCTCGACCGGTACTAACAGCAATTGTACCTTATAAGTCCATATTTGTATTCCGACTCATAGCAACTGCTACGGATGCTCTGGTCAAATAATATATATGTGCTGACCTCAACATTACTAACGGGGATGAAATTATGGTTAGAAAATTTAATTTAAAGTCCAACAGAAGATTCTCTTCATTTAAAATTATGATGCCTGATGCATATATCGACAGAGCGCTTGCCCCATCTTTCTTAACAAGCCTTTATCTTAACCGCCTTAACAAGCCTTCATCTACAATAGAAAAATCCTCGTTTGTTTCTGTTCCAAAAAACCAAAACAACTAATACCTTTTTTATTTGCTTTCAAAATGTCAAAAGCCAGCTTATTATATAGCAAAGTGCAACTTTTGCACATGATGCTATTGTATTTTGTGAGACATCACTCTACCCTGACATTGACAATTCCGAAATTCTGACTGATAACTACTTCGTGTATAGATTTGATCGTCCTAATCGTCGTGGTGGTGGAGTTCGAATTGCTGTTAACGCTGTGTGGGCATCTCAATAAAAATCCCATGCGTCTTTTCGTCCAACATTGAATTTGTTGCATTTAAAATCCCGACACATGAATATAACATTTTTATCACATGCTCGTATATTCCCCTATCGTCTGAGCTTGCCACATATACATATATGCCATGCTGAACAAATTCAGCGAATAGCAACCTTATTAGGTGATCGTGACCGCAGTAGTTGTTGGTGACCATCCGCTCAACATGACTTCGTAGATTTAATGGCCGATCTTTCTTTATGCCAGATAAACTGCATTTCGAATGGAATGCTTAGGCACCTTGATCTTGACTTTACTAACGATGTTTCCAGTTCTGTGGTATCTAGAGTGCCAACGCTATCAGTCCCTGAGGATGTTTACCATCCTACTTTACAGATTGATATTGAATTGGATACGTTTATCATCCCGATTTCCAACGTGCAAAGGTCTAATATGTTTGCTTTCGCAAGGCAGATTTTTCTTCTATTAATGATGCACTTCACAATATCGATTGATCATTCCTTGACTCTTCCCATGATATTGAGATTGCTACCAACTCATTTTATAAAACCTTGATTACTGTTTTAATGATCTCGCCCCCGTTATGCGCGCCCTCCCCTCCGACAAGGGCTCCCCCTTGGTTTACACGAGAACTATCCAATCTCAAAAAATCATTAAAAGTCGATTGTTCAAGAAATTTAAGAGGTCTGGATCCCTATTTGATTACTCTAAATACCTGTTAGCTCGTTCCAGTTATATGACGTTAAACTCCGAGTGTTAACAAAACTATTTGGTTAGCTGCAAATTAAGTTTTCAACAGGACCCTAAGAATTATTATAAATTTGTAAATTCGAAACGCAAGTCTTCTCGTTTTCCACCAGCTCTTTCCTTGGGCAATTCAACTGCCGACAACGATGCGGATATTGCCAACTTGTTCGCATCGTTTTTCCAGCGTTGTTTTTCCTCCTCATCTCTTAATATTGGGCAGTCTTATCCTTATAATATTGCCCATTCTAGCTCCATTTTTTCTCCGGTTTTAGACTCGGAGAGTCTGCTCTCAAGTTTAACATCGGTTGAAGGTTCCTTCAACCCTGGGCCTGACAATGTTCCAAGCTGTGTATTAAAATACTGTGCTGACTCTCTGTGCGAGCCCCTCCTAAAAAGGAGAAGGAGTCGTACATTATTCCTATCCACAAAAAGGCATCAAAGTCAGTAGTGTCTAACTACAGGGGCATCTCCAAGTTATCGGCAATTCCCATCACAACATGGATTTATGAAAAAGCGTTCAGTGGAAACTAACTTGCTTGAGTTTACAACTCTTGTTAATATGGAGGTTTGTATACAAGCAGCAAACGGATGTGATATACACTGATTTTAGCAAAGCTTTCGATTCCGTTAATCATGAGCTCCTTATTTGCAAACTAGGCATTCTTGGCTTTCCTCCCAAGTTACTTACTTGGATCATGGCTTATTTACGTGCTCTTCAACTTATTTGTAAATGATATTCCGTCTGCATTATCCCACTCTCATGTGCTAATGTATGCGGACGACCTCAAAATTTGCCTGTCTTATAATGATCCAGTATCACCTCTTCTCCTACAAAGGGACTTAAACTCTCTCAATAATTGGTGCAAGATTAATAGTCTGCCTCTCAACAATGAAATGTGTAAATATGTAACTTTTCATCGTAGTACGCGTTATCTTTTTGACTATATGATTAATGATAAGACTTTGGAACGCATCTACAAAGTTGATGATTTGGAATACAATTTATGCCCAAATTATGTTTCAACGGTCATATATCGGTAATTGCCAATAAAGCTATTATTTTTATCAGAAGATGGTCTAAAGAATTTAATGACCCATATGTCACCAAACAATTATATGATTCTCTGGTCAGACCTACTCTTGAGTTTAGATCATGTGTCTGGTCTTCATATTACCAACAATTTTAGGATCAAATCGAATCTGTACAGAAACAGTTTTTAATTTTCGACCTCCGTAGCCTAAATTGGTATTCTAATAGGCACCTATCACAGTATGAGGATAGGCTACGCTTGTAGGATCTTCCATCCCTCAATAGTCGTAGAACTTACCTTAGTGTGCTTTTCCTTCATAAGCTCCTGTCAGCTGAGATTGACTCAAGCGCTCTGCTTAGCCTAATAAGTTTTGCGATGTCCCGATTTATTTACATCCTTGTCTCACGAACTATGCTCAACATGAACCCTTTCGAAACCTTTGTCTAAATTACAATAATGTTTACTATCTCTTCTCTGTAAACTCTCCTCTTCTTGATGTAAGAAATATTCTATTGTCTAATTTAAATTCATAATGTTCACTAATCAGTTTGACTGAACTTTGTTAAACTATAAATAATAAACAAAACAAAACGTACTGGTACAAGTAAAAATTGTATAATTATTGGAAAAATTAAATTTTGAGATAAGTCCAACTCATTGTATTCCTTTGAAATATAACAAAACAATATTCAACATAAAAGTTTCAGTCGATTGAGTCTTAAAGGACTGTATCCAGTTATGAAGTAGTTTCTATAGCTAACTTCACCTACTTTTACTTCAGTGTAAATGTAAAATGGCTTGACACAGCCCCAAAGGGCCAAAGCCGAGCCTCTCTCAATCTCTTGGCTTGTGCTGTTCTAATTTTCGCACAAGAGAAAGGGTCCTTGCCCCAAGAATGCCCCTTCTGGCTGGCGGTTCTAATTTTCGCACAAGAGAAAGGGACCTACAGCTTAACGCCGAATCCGAACGGCAGTTTGAGAAGCTTTCCATTCCTAATTACTACAAAGCTAGCCCAACAGCAGAGAGGGTGACCGGGTGTAAAGTTTATTCAAAGAAAAAACTTTTCATTAGATGTTCTGAGGCGGGATCGAAGCCATGACCTCTTGCACAGCGGTCGCACACTAGCCGCTGAGCCACCCGGCCACAGATAATCCGGGAACACATAAAACGTTAAAAAAATCATAACTTTTGAACGGTGTAGCGGATTTGATCGAATCAAAAACCTCTTTTGGTACTTTCTCGTGAACTTTTTTGAGTAAAAATACAAAACAAAAGACAGCCCGAGAGCTCGGGAATCAATTTTTTTGTGTATCCAACTTTGGGTCTTTGACTGATTTTTCAAGTATTCACCCTGTTCCCGTTTCCGAGTGAAATTCAAAAGTAAAACGACCGCAATTCTTAATCGTTTTCATTTCGGTGTTCCCGTTTCCGAGTGAAATTAAAATCAATTGTCTTTTCGAATGAATGCTCAAATCGTTTTCGAATTTTAATTCAGCCCTTCTTCTTCTTTGGCCATCACAACCGTTTTACGGTCTCGGCCGCTGCCACTAATGCCCGCCACTCGCCTCTGTCCCGAGCGACATTCCACCAGAAGGACACTCCCAGTTTCGCAATGTCTCCCTGCACCTGGTCACGCCATCTCCTCTTTGGTCGACCAGGCGGGGGAGTGCCTCCCAACTCTATCGCATGCCGATTGTACACACGCTTTGCTGGAGCGTTATCATCCATACGGGTAACATGTCCTATCCAGCGCAAACGCTGTTGTTTTATGCGCTTGACTAGGTCAGTGTCCCCATAGAGCTCATACAGTTCGCGACTCATTCGGATGCGAAATTCGCCGCCAACGTTTAGAGGTCCATAAATCCTCCGAAGAACTTTTCTCTCGAACACGCCAATTGCCGCCTCATCCTCTTTTGTCATTGTCCATGCTTCTGCGCCGTATAGCAGGACTGGGATGATAAGCGACTTGTATAGCGCAATTTTCGTTTTCCGAGAGAGGTCTCTGCTCTTGAACTCCTTATTGAGCCCGTAGTAACATCGGTTTGCAAGAGTATTTCTTCTTCGGATTTCCAGACTGGTGTTGTTGTCGCTGGTTATCGTCGTCCCGAGGTAGACAAATTCCTTAACAACCTGGAAGTTGTAGTCTCCCATTGCAACAGATTGTCCAAGCGTAGACTCACTGCGCGTTGATTGTAGGTACTTCGTCTTATCCTCATTTACCGCTAAGCCCATAAGTTTTGACTGCTTCTCTATCTCTGAGAACGCCTTTTTTACCACAGATTCGCTTTTGCCGATGATGTCAATATCATCGGCATATGCAAGTAGCATGTTATCTCTGGTAAAGATGGTGCCCGTTCTGTTAGCATTTGGGCACTGGCGCAGTATGTACTCCATCAGTAGATTAAAGAAGTCGCACGATAAGGTATCACCCTGCCTAAAACCTCTTTTGGTATCGAAAGGCTCGGAGCGGTCTTTACCTATTTTGACGGAGCTTTGTGTGCTTCTCAACGTCATCATGCAAAGTCGAACGTACTTTGCTGGAATACCAAAGGTAGACAGGGCTTCAAAGAACTTTGACCTTATCGGCGTGTCAAAGGCGGCTTTATAGTCAATAAAAAGGTGGTGGGGGTCGATCTTTCTCTCTTGGGTCTTCTTCAGGATTTGTCGCAGTGTGAATATCTGGTCCGTGGTGGATTTGCCAGGTCTAAAGCCACACTGATAAGGTTCAATCAGTTCACTCATTCTCGGCTTTAGACGTTCACATAGGATGCATGATAGAACCTTATATGCAATGGGAAGGAGACTGATCCCGCGGTAATTGGCGCAAATCGCAGGGTCTCCTTTTTTAAATATTGGACAGAGTTCACTTAGGTTCCAATCTTCGGGCATGCTTTCTTCGGAACATATTCTGCATAGGAGTTGGTGCATGCACCTTACCAGCTCCTCACCGCCAGCCTTGAACAATTCAGCGGGCAGCCTTATTATGGCTAACAAGACTTTATTATGGTCCGGCGGATCTATCTCTATGTTATCGCTTGGTGGTGTCGCTACTTCCCCAGAGGCGGCATTGTGTTCGTCATCACCTCCCAGCAGGTTAGAGAAATAGCTTCTCCATTTGTCTAGTGCCACTTCCGGATTTCTGATTCAGCCCTAAGACAGCCTTAACAATTTCGATCAGCACTGCGCATGCGCTGATGCGAAATTGCGAACAGCTCGGTTTCATTTCGATCGATCTTTCGTTCGCTTACATGCAATTGCCGAGGTACAAGCATAAAAAAATGAATTTAATTAAAATTGTGCGCACGATATATCAATAAATACTTCAAAATCTCTACAAGATGAAAAGAATCACCGTTGCCAAAATATTGTCATTTACTTTTCATTACACTGACTCTTGGGCAACACTTTTGAAACCGAGTAACTTGATCGTTTTTTGGAAACGGGAACAGCTACAAATTCCGCTTCCGCATGATCTGACCGAAATAGGATACGGAAACAGGCCTGATTATTTACGAAATGTCCCAACAAATTAACAATTAATTAAAATTAACCAACAAACTGATAGATTTGTATTTGTGACGAAATAAATATTTCTTAGAAACAAAGAGAATAAGCTTAAAACCACCTTCAGGGAAAGCATGGGGCTGAGACAAGCCGATGCTGCCCAACATAATTGTATGTTTTCCTTGTAACTCAACTATCTTATATCCGAGCATTGCCATTCCTTCGACGGATCGATAAATAATTCTGGTAACTAAATACGTCCAGAAGGTGGGGCCTTCTACATATAAAACTTTGAAAGATATGACGTTCTTTCCAAATTTCTAAAATGGACGTGTTTTTATGATTTTTCGTGTTTTTTGATTGCTTTTGAACTGTATTATTTTTTATTTTGAGGATAAAATAAAAAAATATAATGAATTTTAAAAATGTCCACTTCTAATATTTACTAGTTTGTCACGTTTTGATACTGAATTTATTGCGACAATTATTAACTGATGCCAAGCGGACTTCATACAACAGCAGTTTACGAACCAAAAACGGTCCCCTTTATTGCGAACCAGAACCCTCCTCAAAGTTCTGCTTGAACAGCTCCCCTCCTTTCCACAACATTCAGTATTTATAACTGACTTCCATTTAAAATGCAAGTAAGTCAAAACAAAATGAAACATAAACATAACACCAATCCGCTGTCCCACACGCGAGTATACAAAACAAATATGTTTTCTCATTCTTGTCTTCCAATGGCACAGCGGGAAAGGGAAAGGAAAAAATAAACCAAGTCGAAGAAAAAACTGCACAAGTGTTCTCCTCACCCCGTCACCCAAGACAGACGGACAGACAGACCGCCCGATGCCAGATAAATGCAATAGCGAGTAGGAAAAACAAGTTGCTCATACGGCAGGGCGACAAGAAATGGGGGCTGATCAGTTGGTCCGCAATACTGCTTAGAAATTGCATTGAGCAGCCAGTTTCGGGGTTTCTCTTTAGAAAGTGCAAAAAGCGAAAAATAAAATTACCAACGACAAACGATGCTGGGCCCGGGGACTGGCCCCCAACGCAGCGGCCACAAAATGCATTGCATCGTTGCAATGCCAATAAAAAACGCACACACACACACACATACAATGAGCTAGTATGTGGACGTATGCATGTTTTAACTGCACTAGCAAGCAAATCAAATGTTAAACTTTACTCAATCCACAAACCGCTCAAAAATAAGGACTGGTTCGGTTTATTGGTTCACACAGTTTTCCTGTATCTGTTGTTGAATTTCCGAGAGAAAATATATGATTTTTAGCCCACTTTCGAATTTAAATTCTTACAAAAAAATTGAACAACTTTAAAATCCTTATATGAATGTACCAAATATATAAAATCGGGCATTCAGATTTCTTCATAAGGATTTCACTTCGAAAACAGTGCCACAATTCTATTGGATTGTTGTCGGATACGTTCAGCCACCTGGCTAAAGTTGGATTAAGGTGGAGAAGCACAACAAAGGGGGGATACTCAGACAATTCAATTAGCAATTCCTCATCAAATAAAAGAAAAATGAGTTAAGCATTTTGAGCGGTTCACAAGTTATCGAATTTTGTGCAAGGCAAAACGGTTCTGAGCCACTGTGCTTCATCATGGAGTAACTTTCTTAGTGGCCGGTGAGATTCCCAACAAAAGATGCAAAGAAAATGCAGTTCCATAAAACCAAATATCAGGCCGATTTCACTAAGAATATTTTGAATTTTTTCCCAATTCCATAACTTGGTTTGGTATCCACAAAAGCTGTTTGAAAACAAACAAATGTCCTAATAATACAAAATCCCTCTCAGTTTTCTGTATGAAGGCATTCTTTTGGAAACCACGTTCCGACAAATCCGACTGGGTAAACAAATTTATGTTGCCCAGTGTATTGAACCACCGAATGCAATGGAGCGAACGCAGTTATGCGCCAGCCAAGCCCTCGTGCCTTGTCATTATTGTAATTCTTTTCGCTTTTTGTTTTGATGCGTTTTTTTAGATGCTACAACAGAGTTGATTAAACTCGGGCACAACATGAATGCGCGAGTATTTGTAAGATTGTATGTGTAGTAGTTAATTAAATTAAACGAGTGTGCAAAAAAAAAAAAAAAACAAACATAAAAACGACGGCCCTTTACTTTGGCGCACAAAGCAAAATCTCAATAAACGCGCACACAAACACACACTCAAATCTATGTAGATAAAAAGGCGACCTACAGTCCGCGCCAAAATAGTGTATACATGGTAAAAACTGGACTAATTGCAAAATATTTGCCTAGTTATAGTTTAAATAATAATTCCAAATTGCAATTCAGTTTAATTACACAGTTAAGAATGCATTTAGTGGATTTGTTAAGTTATATTTTTAAAGGACATCTAAACACATGTACCTTTATGCTTAGCCACCACTGTAGCTATACACACAGACATACAGGCTCTGGATGCGGGGCTCGTATGGGTTCGTTTTTTAAAATGGCGGCGCGGCTGCTGCAGTAATTTTGTTAATCACAATTTATCATGGAAAAAAACTAGATTGTGTGTCTGCCACTCAATTCATATTTATGAGCCAGCTTTTGAGCACATTTGTTTTGAACAATTTGCACTAAATATGCACAATTAAATGCATTTCCGACGCCGATGCCAACGCCGCTGCCGGCGCGAAAAAGTGTATTTTTTTTGTCTACACCAAGCCTATCCTTTCGCAACAAAGAAAAGCTCAAATCGACTTAATTGATCATTTTAACACAAACCTGGCTTTTGTTTGAACACCAATGCACTAGTAGTTTATTTAAGACCCAACAATTTTTATTTTAATTGTGCAACTCGAGGGTGTTGAAGAAAAGTCAACCGACGCCAATAAAACAAATTTGAAACTAAAACCCATAATCGCGGGTGGTCGCACTAATACCAAAAATAGTCAAAAGCGGTCGCACTAATCTCGAAAATAGTCGCGGGTGGTAGCACTTTATACCAAAAAAAGATATCGCAACTGTTATCGCGCTGCCAAAAGTGCTAGTGCTGTATAACAGTTTTTTTTTCAAATAAGGCTAGAAAAAAGCCAAATTAAAACCACAAAAAAAAAACAGAAAATATTCAGCAGTTGAAAACTTTAAAAATCCTAAAGTTTATTCACTAAATCCAGAATTCACGCCGCTCCACAGTAGTTGATTCTGCCTATCGGGCAGGCAATAAACTTTTTATATTTTTATATTTCATAGTTTTAATGGTATTTGATTTTAATCAGGAAAAGCTAATGGTTTGCGATTTTAATTAAAGTGTTTAATTTGAACATAGTTGGTATATAATAAGTATATAATAAAAAATATACGTGCCTGCATTGTTCTTATATGTACAGTATGTCAAGAAAGTGTTTTTACACAGTAAAAAGACTCACATTTTTCACTTATTTTGCAAAAACAAGGTGCTTTCTCTAAATGGTAAAATTTTGTTTTTAATTTATTTTGATTTTTTATGGTTCTTAGAATTAGATTGCAAAAGAAAGTAACCAAATCCATCTAGATTTAGCATTAAAAAAATTAAAAACGAAAAAAATCCTTTTTAAAAAGTGTCAAGAAAGTGTTTTTACATAATGTCTAAACTCTTATATTCCCAGAACAGGAGCTCAAATGCTGAATCCGAATCTGCTTTTAGAAATTCCAAATCTCTAATGGTTTAGCTGTATAAAATTTTACCATATAGAGAAAGCACCTTTTTTTACATTATATTTTTACATAAAATTTCCTGTTTATAACTTAATTAAATTCTGACACATGTAAAACGTCTAACACTCACATTATTAACATAAATCCGAATTTTCCAAATGAAAGATGTAGATCTGAACCACTTTTAAGTCGGTTTTAGCCGCTGTCGATATGAATATACTGTCAAATTTCGTAGAGATCGGTTCGGCGGCTTAGACACCAATAAGGGACATAAATATACATACATACTGAACTAATTATTATTATTAATGCTTATGCATTTATGGCTGGGAATCCAGTTAAAAATCTTCGCTTTCGAGATGCGACGTAAAAATAAGAAAATATCGCGATATGTTTGACCGTTCGATCTTCACCTTTACGTATTTGACAATCTAATTAATAATCTAAACTCAAGAAAATTTTGCAAATTTTGCAAATAAAGCCGTAGTCTAATTAGTTTTAACTGTTCTTTTCTTGGTAAGCGAATGATTTCTGCCGAATGTGAGGTCGAAATTGTTTTTTTTTCTGATTTAAAGACTGGTACCAAAGTGCTGTATTAAGTTTCCTGTATTATGTTTGTGTTATTATTTGAAAGAGCCTGTTCTATTTATCTATTAATGTCTGTTTTATAATTGGTGAGGTGATTAGGGTAAGGGGAGCTATTGTTGCTCTTTTCGCTAATATTCTCTTTGTCTTTGTTTAAATACAAATGTATAAAAATAATTCCGAAAATAATACTTAACTATTTTGCATGCTTTTAAAATTATCCAGATTTGCCAAATCGACCACTGTGCGCTCGCTGTTTTTTACATTTGATAGCCAGATCGGACGGGAAAGAAGCTGTTATGCCAACACTAGCCCAGTGTTGTAAACACGTCAGAATTGAAGTAAACGACGTAAAGTTGCCTGTAAATTCTCACAAAAATTGATTAAATAACTGACACACAAACGTAAGTACCGATCAAAATCAACAATTTATGCTTTCCTTTAAGCATTTAGCCCGAGTTTATGCACTAACAAGCCTTACTTTATTGAATTTTTAACCAAACATGACGCATCTGCTTGCCGGACCACACCAACACCAACACTCATGCAAACAAACTCACGCACGCACACTCACTCTTGGCCACACGCAGAGAGCGTACATAAAAAACAATCCACATAAACTACAAGTTGGAAGCTAAGACTATGGCCAACCTATTGGAAAATCAACTATTCAATGCGGCCAAAACAATTGAGCAGCAGTTGGACCAACAACTGGATCGCCTGGACAATCTGGACTCGGATGATCTCAAGAGTTTAAGAGAGCAACGCCTACGCGAAATGAAAGAGCTGAACAACAAGAAACAGGAGTGGATCAGAAATGTGAGTACACCAACAGCCGTTGAACAGACTCTTCAAATGATTCCCTCTATTTTTTTGCCTACCAGGGTCACGGCACCTACTCGGAGCTGGCCGATGAGAAGGAGTTCTTCGAGATGTCCAAAAAGTCACCCAATATTGTGTGTCACTTTTACAGAGACAGCACTGAACGTTGCCGGATTGTCGACATGCACCTGAAGATTCTAGCCAGCAAGCATGTGGAGGCGAAATTCTGCAAAGTGAATGCCGAGAAGACGCCATTCCTTACGCAACGCCTGCGCATTAAGGTGATACCAACCATTGCTTTGGTCAAGGATAGCAAAACCAAGGATTTCATTGTGGGCTTCACCGATCTGGGCAATTGTGATGACTTCTCCACAGAGATGCTGGAATGGCGTATTGCCCACTCGGGAGTGATTGAGTACAAAGGCGATTTAATGCAGCCGCCAGATGTGAAACGCAAGCCGTTCATCAATCGCCCACAGAAGACCATACGTGGTGGCTATGATTCGGATGATTCCGACATTGATTTGGATGACTAACTGTCGCAGGCGAAAAAGAAACACAAACACACTGAGAATAACTCCTCCTCCTCCTCCCCTAAAACACAAATCAAAACCTAGCACATGGATGTAAACCAATTAGGCATACCTTAGCGTTATTTATTTAATTTTGCAAGCAAACATTCGATTCTTTTACCTAGCATCTAAGTTCGGTTCGTCGTTGCCTTTCCCCCCACGCTCCTCGTAGCCCCCTCGAAGAATTGTTTTATCCTTTAAGCGCCTCTGGCACAAAGAAGTTTTCTATAAAGCTCGCTCGTAAACAATTTCGACAGACTCACACACATAAAAGACACAATTATATAGATTTTGTTCGAAATTCGAGAACATAGAAGGATAAGTAATGCATTTCCTATGGTAGAAATAACTAACACATATGTACAAGTTTTTTATATTTATTTTTGTAATTCTACAAAAGCAAACAACAAAACAAAAAGCATCAAAAATTTAATTAAATTGCATGTTCAAAAATGGAAACACTTGAGAATTCACTGGGTTGGAAATTAGTTGTAGTTCAGTTCAGTCGCTTACAGAGTTTTTAAACAAGGTTGCGAACCTCTAAAATTTTTGTTGAAGGTTCCGTCTGTGGGTTCCAACTTGTCTAGGTCGGGATATACACGATGAAGCCAACTTCATGAAGATTTCTTAGTAGGCTGTAAATTCAAGGGACAATTACTTGAATTCAAGGGACACTTGAATTTCTCGCCCACTGAGAAAACTTCATGAAGTTTGCTTCATCGTGTAAACTCGGGGAGCATGAAATAACGCCCCCGGATGAAAATCTAAGACCAATACTGGAGGTAAGGGGCTTCTCCTCTCATGGCGTACGAACAAAGGGACAACGATATCGGGCTTGGTGGGAATGCGACTCATGTGCGGGCGTTTCATACGGGTAACAGTATAGGGGTGAGTTAGGTCATAGGTTCTTCGGGCGATCGTGCAACTTAGAGGTCAAACAGGGCGTGGAGGATTTTGTTTTTGAGAGAGGGCTCTGTTGAACCCTACACCCGTGTGCTCGCGTATTCTAGTTAGACTTGTGTTACGGTGTGCAAGGAATACGGGTACAGAGGTACAGATCGTGCATTTATGGCGTGTTGATATCAGTTTGGGGGTGTGGTTATCATCAGAGAGTAAAAGGTAAAAGGTGAAAGGCTCGGGGTTCCTATTTGAAGGAGCTGGTTACGTTGGGAGAAGGGGTGGTGGGAGGGGGGAGGGGGCGTCTACAAATGGTGGGAATTGGGTCCGGTATTTGCGATAATCACAATAAATATGAAACGGACAAAGTGTGAAAAGTCTACCTAAAGTGAACGAAAGCTCTTAAAACAAAAAAAAATCAATTTAAAACAGAACCCGAAAAAGGGGGGGCTTGAAAACAGTTTTTACCTAATTGGTTTTTTAAATGTGTTGCTGGGCTCTTACTATGTGGTTTCAAACTTCGACGAAGGAGGAAGTGGTACCATTAAAACAAACAGTAAGATTCGTTACTGTGTAAAACGGTGTGTGATATAAAGAAAAGCCAAAAGGCGTTTTCTTAAACGTTTTAAAATATTCCGTGTAGTGAGTTTGTGTGGCAAGGGGTGTCAGACCGTAGTTGTGGGATAGCTTTAAACGCGGGAGGTACATAGACAGACGGAAAGGCTCAATACGTTATATATTGGGTCGAGTGTTCCATGCGTTACAAACACCGAATTTTATATACCCTGAAGGGTATAAAAATACAAAATTTTTTTGGAATAAGACGCCAGATAAAAGTTTCTGCTAACGGTAAGAAAATGTGCGGCGGCCGGGGGAGGAGGAGAAAGGTTCTGTTTAGTACGATGTAATCTGGAACCCAGTTTGAAAGTAAATGTTAAAAAACGGCACTTGAAATGAAACATTTTTTTTACCTTTTTTGTAGTCTAGTGTAAAAAAATACTACAAAGTAGATTAAAGTTGGAGGTTAGGTCACCTGAATCGGTTGGCTAAAACGCGGCCGCTTTTGAAAAACGTGTTTCGGATGGGTAGGTTGTTCATTTCACTGAACATGTTCACATGTTCATTTTTTCAAAGTGAGTCAACTCAGTCAAGTTGTTCACTTGTTCAGTTGATTAATTGTTCTTGTTCAAATGTTCACTTGTTCAGTGTTCACTTGTTCAAGCTCAGTTGTTCACTTCTTCTTCTTCTTGTGCAGTTGTTCACTTGTTCAGTTGCTCTTGTTCAACTTTTCAGTGTTGGTTTGAATTGTAGGCCGATTCGTTGATTCTGTGTTGTTCCAATTGTTCACCAGTTATCCACCTGGGCATTGTGACGATTAGCGATCATTCAAACTAATTTTAATCCTTCGTTGCTGGTCACACTGCAGAATGCTGCCTATTTGTTAGCCATCTCTAAAATGTTGGCCATGCCAGCATGTTGCTTACCTTGAACAATCAGACACGCGGACTAAAAACAGCTGAAAGGTCACCAAATTGAGTGAACAAGTCACTGAACAACTCTCAATGAACCACTCACAGAACAAGAGCGGCTGAACAAGAGAAAGTGAACAGCTCGGACTAAACAATTCACAGAACAAGAGCGGTTGAACAAGAGCAAGTGAACAACCTTGACTGAACAACTCACAGAACAAGAGTGAGTGAGCAAGAACAAATGAACAACTCTGACTCAACAAAAACTGCACACAGAACAACCGCGAGTCAACAAGAACAACTGAAAAACTCTAACTGAATAAAAATGAACAATTAATGAGGAACATGTTCACTCGCTCAGTTTAGTGAACAACTCAATTTTGTTCACCCACTCACTTAAAGTTTGCAGTTGCTATGAAATTTGGGTCACCTTCGGTCACTAAAAGGGCTACTTTTTCTAAGCTATTTCGAGTTTTTGAAAGTCCTTTTGGTGAAATATTTTTGAATATCTGAGCTATATAGTAAATATATGCCAAAAAAAAAAATCGATTTTTTTTCAGCCCAACTTGTACAACCCTCTTAACAGAATAAAACTTACAGCGGCATTGAAAGTTAGGTAAAAGGTAGTGAGCTACCTGGGTAAAGACACATAAGCCTGACAATAAAATGTATGTCATTTCCATTTCAAATGTGCATGCCATGGGTTTCCACTTTAGTAAATGCAATCCAGAGTCTTTCCAAAAGGGTTGTCTTCTCAGGTAGTTGTTTGAAAAGCGCGCCAATAAAACTGCTTACAGTTGGCCTGCGTTGAGTTGGCAGGCCCTTGCCGAACGAAATAACGGAACAGGTCAACGGGCAGCAATTAGGGAGGGACGACGCCATGCCAAATCTGTTTTTACCTGCCGACTAATCCGCTCTTCGTCAAATATAAAACTCGCCAACGCCGGACAAATCTCTACATAAGCAATTTAGAAGTTCCAGTGCCAGCATGGTTCTCGATACGGAGATGCAGTCTTTGGTTATGGCACTGAAATCGACCAACAGCTACGAGGAAATAGCGCAAATCCTGCAATGCGATGTGGAGAGTGTGGCCAGTTGCGTCAAGGAGTGCGAGCTGAGCGGTGGGAAGGCGACCACGCTAAAGTTGAGACTACCCTCGATCCGCCGAGAAGTTGGTCGCCCCAAGGTCTTCGAGAATCGCCGTCTGATCGAGCACATGCTCCACGAGCATCCCCACTACACTTCGATTGATGTCCAGCGTGAGCTTATGGAGCGACATGGCATCGAGGTCAGCCGGCGTACCCTGCAGCGTCGCATCAGCGAGATCAGAGCCAAGCAGTTTCAGCTGAAAATTGGCGGCTTAAGTGCTGAGGTGAAGCGGCGGCGATTGGAATGGGCCCAGGCCCATCAGGAATGGACGGTGCGCGATTGGCGCAACATCTTCAACATGGACGATCTGAAATTTGTGAACGGCACTCCGCCCAAGGAAATATTCCTCGACACCTTGGTGGGTCCCGAGGGCACCGACTGCCAGGACTTAAATCTACTGGAGCTACTAATGGACATCATAGAGCCCAAAATACAGACACAGGCACCGAAAACTGTCTACGAGTTTCGCGCAGTGCTCTACGATGTGTGGCACAGCGATCAGGAGATGGTTGACAAGATTGAGAGGCTGTACGAGTCCATGTCATGGCGTGTTTCAGCGGTCATACAAAACGGCGGCGACGAAACCGAATTTAGTTAGTCAATATTCTTGGGAGGGATGGTAGGGGCCTGGCCTTATTCATAGGAGATCATATACAAAATTATTCGTTTGTTAATTGACTGTAAAACTACACGTATTACTTGTAATCTTATGCTGTACATTGACTTTTATTGTGTGCTCTAATTAAATGAATTAAATTCTACTTCAAAATGTTCAGTTAATTTGGAAAATACCCGCGCAGCGCTGGCTGAGCGAGGTGGCAGCCGCTGACTTGCCAGTGAGAGCAACAGCTGTTTGACTTAGGGATGGGAGCGTGCTGGATTTTTTCAACACGTCACGCACGAGCTTAAAACTTGTGGTTAATTGGCTATTCACACCAGGCACATCTAGCATACAAAATCATGAGTCATAAAAATTTGCCAGGTCAAAATTTGTCAATTTTTTAGCATATTTCTTTAAGACACTGATCCACTTCATAACTTGTCAAAACCAAAATTTTATAATGTTGGCATAGCAAATAGTTATTAAGAATTTTAACTCAAGATGTGCGATGTTAGTTGTGCTCAGTGTGAATAGCGTATAAAGACTTATTTGCTTGGGAAACATTTCTAAACTTTTGTTTTGTCAAATTATTAAGTGGGTCAGTGTCTCATAGAAACATGACAAAAACAAGACGAATTTCGGCAAATGTTTATGACTTATGAAGCTGGGTGTTAGATGTGCCCAGTGTGAATAGCTAATAAGGTTTTAAATGACTCTGATTTTAGATTTTTATTTTATGGCTCTAAAAATAAAAAAGTTTTAAAATCCTTTATATAAATACTAGCTGTCCCGGCCAACGTTGTTCTGATATATAAATTGTTTCTAGTATATATAATGAGGGTAGTCACTAGCCCTCGTTAAATGGCAAAGCGTAAAAGTGTAAATCCAAAAGTGTACGAAGCAACAACAAAACAAATGAGAAAAAATTTCGACATTTAACATGCCTCGGGGTATGTTTTAAAAATCAGTCGAAAATGTGAAAAAGTGTAATGTTTTAAAGTGTAAGTTTTTTCAAAGAATAGGTTAAAAGTACTTTGTATCGAGCCATTTCGAGATTTTTGTCTTAAAAATATGCGGTCACACCAGCAAACTGCAAATGATAAAAAAGAACACTGAAAGGGAATTCAAAGCGCTGGAAGAATGTTATGACGCCAAGCGTTTCCGCAAAGCCCAGTGCCTCATTGTGGATCGGCTGAACTGCACGCTGATGTTGAAGGGAAGCAACATTGGCGAGAAGCTGTCAAGCGCTCGCTCGAGAAGACTTAAGGTGGACGTGTCGTCCTAACGTCGCGTTAACCAGGGTTCCTTCAACTCGTACGCCATCAATTCGAAAACAAGAAGAAAACATAACAATTCTAATGACATGTTTACAAAAAATGTAAAATTCCTCAACTTAACAATTCCGCAGCTTAACGGGGGTCGTGAACACCCAATATTTAAAAACATTAAAAATGCAATCAATAAAACTCTGTCTGTAACAAGACCTAGAGAGCCGCCATCACCTACTTCAAACATTGTTTTAATTTTCCTTATGAATGCAGCTATTTTGCTTACTATTTCTTAAAGGACCAAGTCAATTTTTCGCTTATTCAAAGCTTGTTGCACCCTTTGTCTTGACATTTTTATTTTGTTTTATTTTCAATAGTCAAGTTTTGGCACTCAAATAATAGCTCGTCCAAACATCTGGCTTATAGGCGACTTACACTAGGGCATAAAGGCTGCCTTTACTGAAAATTGCCTGAAGGCAGCCGGTAAAGTTTGCCTTTGACATGCAAAAAGGTGACAGTTTTGTTAAAAATTAGTTCGGCCGAAATTACGGCATGTTTTTACAAAAATAGTTGGCCCTGAAAATTACTACAGTAAATCTCAAGGGGTCACTCAGTAGCTCAGGGTGGTAAATTTACGCTTTACCATTTTACAAGAGCTAGTGAATACCCTAAATAAAACTTAAGCAATAAGTAATAAACTAAAATAATAACGAGAAAGCAAAGCTAACTTCCTCTGTGCCGAAGTTTAAATACACTTGAAACTTTTGTGACCACTGACTTAATTTTATGACCAATGAGTTAATTTGTAAGCCTAATGTCTCGTTTCATTGGAAAATTAAATAAAATAACTAAAAAAAAAATTTGTATGGCAGCTACAAGAAGTGACCATCCGATTTTCGCGGTTCCGACATATTTGCAGTGTGCAGCTAAAAGATGACTCTGTGTAAAATTTTAGCTCGATAGCTTCAAATCTGAGGGACTAGTTTGCGTGATCAAGAATATGATCAAGAAAAATACTCCATGTGGTCGGAGATGATTCCTTCTAGTCAAGTGTATAATAATCAAAAATAACCATTATTTTTAAAAAAAAAAAAAAAAATTTTGGGGGGGGGGGTGGGGGGGTGGGGGGGGGGGGGGGTGGGGAGAGGGGGTTGGTTCTCCCCCCCCCGGATAATTAAAAAAAATCTTTGAATAAACTTTACATCCCCTCACTGCTGTTGTCGCCAGCTTTGTAGTAATTTGCCATGCAAAAGGTAGGTCCCTTTCTCTTCTGCGAAAATTAAGGAGAGAAGGGAACGGGATTGGGGGGGGGGGGGGGGGGGGGCCGGGGGGTGGGGAAACCACTTTACCCACAAAAAAAAGTAAATTTTAAAATGTATAATAAAACTTGTTGTTCAGATGTTATAAGGGTTCTTTTTTTAACTATTCGAGCATTTCAGGTTGAATATATTTAACGATTTTGCTTCTTTCAAAGAAATTATATCATGAGTCGTGTCGTGTCCCGTCCATCAACTAGTACGTGGCATTGTCACACGTCCATCGCTAGCAAAACAAAAAACAAAAAGCTTGTTTCCAGCGTCTTTGCCGCATGTTCATTCAGAAGCACTACGACTGAGCGGGTGGTGGTCGGAATGGGGGCCGAAGTTGGCGGATGAGCTCATACGAGAATGAAAAGAAACAAGTTTAGCTTTTTCGAAAAGCGTGGCCGGTCTCAGCTTCAGTTGGACATGAAACACGAACGAAGCCGGACCAAACGAAACGTATGTAACGGGAGACGGCCCACGCAACAACAACAACCACAATATACGGAAAGTGTGTGACAAAACCCCGCATACGTGTGCTTGTGTGTGCGTGTGTGAGTAAGAATTATTTCTCTTTGCTGTCGCTGCTAATTGGTTGGTGGGCTCGAGTGTTACGTGGCCGCCTTAATTTTTCGGTTAATTAATTAACATTTAAAAATCAAACAACAATTGACACAAGTCAGAGCTGACAGCAAACTTCCAGTTATTTGCTTTAATTTTTGGCACACGCAGGAAACAATCCAAAACAATCAACAACAACGAACGAAAATAAAGAAAAACAAAACAAAATTCTATGTGCAAAATCTAGGAAGCACAAAATCAATAATTGGCCCCCGCTTGCGCGTGTGTGTGAGTGAAAGTGAGAGAAGAGCTTGCCCGCTGGACATTTGGCACAATGCCAAGCTGATTGAGCTCCAAAACTAAACAAATCCAAAGAACTACTCAAGATCCAACACAAAATTGATATTCACAACATGCAAATGCAACCACAGGGAACACAACCCGCAGGAGGCGGGAGTGGAAGTGGCAATCCAAATCCAGTTGCTGCTGGTACTCCAACTAATAGCAGTACACCCATTAGGATAGGCGGCGGAGATTCTCTGGGTGTCTCATCCTCGTCCCATTCGGTACCCGGAACACCGCAACAATCGAGCAGTGTGCCCTCGGTTACTGGCAGCCATCTACAGCTGCAGACTCCCACTCCCAGTGGCGGTGCAGTTACGCCAACGGCCAACTCCATGGGCGCCTCAAATCAATCCCTCGGCGTCAGTGTTGGAGCCGCCAGCAACATCAGCGGCAACAGCATTACGCCACCGAACAGTGCTGGCCTCCGGCAGGCGACAGGTGAGTCTCCCTCCGGCCTCAATTGCGTTTCGATGTCGTTTGCTGTTTGAGTTCTCTTTTCTCGTTTTCGTTTTCGATTCATTCAATGTCAGCAGCGGCACAAGCTGCTAGCTTACTCTATTTCTACACTCACTTGGCTAGTGGTGGTGCTTGTTCTTGTTCAGTTCTAGTACAGTCGGAACCACTTGTAACGATTGACAGTCAAAACTCTAGATTATTCTAAAGTCATGGTCAAGTCACGCCAAGTTTTCAATTCAACAAGAGGGAAGTCGCCTCAAGGGCATTACAATATCACTTTGAAGATAAATTTAAGCCCCAGTTCTTTTTTGTGGCTTCAGCAATTTTCAGCTTTTTCTCTTCAATTTTTTATACTCTATACCAAAGGTGCACAGAGTATATTAAGTTTGTGCAAATGTATGTAACAGCCGGAAGGAATCATCTCCGATCCTTTAAAGTAAAGGGTTTTCCATAAGGGATATACCAATTTTATCTATAAGTAAAACACAGAAATATTTGAGATATTCGGGGGTGTCCTGGAAATCTCTAGAGATTTTGGCTTCGGTTGGTTTGCAAATCGCTAGAGAAATCCGCCGGTGTCCCAGAACTTGGGGAGATTTCGTTTTCTTCGAAAGTCTAGTTCGAAAGTCGAGATCGAAAGGTGTGTGGATAAGATTATGGTCCTACTACAAAAACAGTGATATATTGCGTGTGTTCTTGAAGGCGCTATTGGTTGGTTAGTGTATTGACTGGTGAGAGATTTCTAGGACACCGAGAATTGGCTTTGGGTTGGAATTAGGTTGAAGAGATTTCTGGGACACCGCCGATTGAGTTCAAATTTATTGGGTGTTACGATTTATGATTGAAATTGGATTGCGGTCATTTGACCACCACGACCGCCCGTTTACAGCGGTCGATTTTTTGGACCCAATTTTCCGGCACTCATTTCAGGACATTTGACAGTTTCGCGTTGAATTTGTCTTTGAGCTTGTCTAAAGTTGCTGGCATGTTGGCATAGAACAGTGATTTGATAAACTGCCATAAAAAGAAAACCAATTTCGTTAGATCGCATAAACGAGGCGGCCATACGACCGGACCATTCTTTCACAAAATTTGCCTTTCAATAAATCGATTGTGACGCGTGCTGTATGGCTAGTGGCACCATCTTGTTGAAACCACATATCGTTGATGTCAAGTTCATCCAATTCTGGCCACAAATAATTTCCAACATAACACGATAGCGCTCTCCATTGACGGTAACATGATTTTCGGTTTCATCCACGAAAAAATACGACCCATTCACACCTCCGGCATAAAATACGCACCAAACAATAACTTTTTGCGGATGCTACAGTAACTCAAAAAGCACATGTGGGTTTGTTGCTGACACATAACCCATATTTTGCTTATTAATAACGCTATTAAGCCAGAAATGAGCTTCATCGCTGAAGAGGATTTTTCGATTAAATTTTACATTGTCTTCAAGCTTTGCCAAAGCTTAATTATAGAAGTTTCGGCGTTATAAATGATCAAGTGTCTTAAGTTTTTGAGTCAATTAGACCTTGTAAGCATGTATGCCAAGATCTTTTCGCAAAATACGCCACAGTCTCGTTTGACCGATGTCCAATTCTTGAGAACGACTTGGAATGGACAGGAACGTCCAATAGTAATAATGTGGACTCGAATTTATTCACCATAGCACTCACAGCCCGTCGGGTGGGACGATTATTACGGACGAAAATTGGAGTAAGCGCCCTTTAAATTGCGACCACCCACTCAGAATTTTGGTTCTTATACTCTGTACCAGAGGTACACACCAGAGGTATAAAAAGTTTGTGCAAAACTATGTAACAGGCAGAAGGAAGCTTCTCCGACCCTATAAAGTATATATATTCTTGATCAGCATTAACTGCCGAGTCGATCTGGCCATGTCCGTCCGTCTGTCTGTCTGTCCGTATGAACAAACAGATCTCAGAGATGGTATGTGATAGAGGTTTGACATTTATGGGACAAAAACTTCTTATACTTGCAGACAGATCAAGTTTATTTTCTATTTTTGCCACGCGCCTCCCGCCCCCGCCAATTTGAAGAAACGTTATATCTCCCACAGTTTTATAGATACAGGATGTTCCATTTAAAAATTGGAATTTAATTTTGCTATAAAAAAAAGGCTCGATATTTTTCAAAGGTTGAACATTTATTGGAAAGGTTGGTTCATGTCATTTATTTATGAAAAACAATTTCGATCAAATGACCAACACGGCTGACTTGGAAGTAGCCCATTCGATCAACTTTATTTTTGAGAACATTTTCAATTGTTTCGGCACGTATGTCAGCAATAGCAACTCGAATCTCGTTCTTCAACTCATAAATTTTTTCAGGACTGTTTGCATAACATTTGTCCTTGACCGCTCCCCAAAGATAATAGTCTAACGGTGTCAGATCACAGCTTCTTGGCGGCCAATTCACATCTTCATATTTGCCGATTATTGTCGATTGTGGCACGTAGCGCCGTCTTGTTGAAACCAAATATTGTCCAAGTCTTCCGCTTCAATTTCCTCGAAGAACCAATCTCTTAACATTGCGCGATAGCGCTCACCATTCACGGTCACGGTGGCTCCGTCTTCATTTTCAAAGAAAAAGGGACCAATGATGCCTCGAGGCCAAAATCCCCACCGAACAGTGTCACGTGGTGGGTGCATTGGCATCTCGACGGCGATATGCGGATTTTCTGTGCCACAGATGCGACAATTTTGTTTATTATCATAACCACCGAGGTGGAAATTTGCTTCATCCAAAAAGATGATTTTTCGGTCAAATTCACCATCTTCGGCCAAACGATCTTCCGCCCAATTTGCGAACTGTAGACGATTCGGATGGTCAATTGGCTTTAGCTGCTGCATCAATTGAACTTTGTATGGCTTCATGGCAAGGTCTTCATGCTAAATTCGTTAACTATTTCTAAATAGATGAAGTTCTTTGAATCAAATATTTCCAATTATATTAAACAAAACAAAAAAAAAAGAATTTTAAACCGCTCGGAAATTTTGATTGGTTTGGTTTGCTCTTCTTTTAAAGAACTCGGTTAGTGGTTCTCTCTATTTCGATTTTTGGTTATAAAATATTCTTCGATGCAAAATCTCGAACTTAGCGTTCATTTATACTAGTTCTAGGATGGTTTTGATAATAGGGAGTGTTGGATAGCTGATACAATAAATTAAAACTAATGGAAGGTATTAAGAGGACAAAAGACAATAAACCTTGCCTCGACTAGTAAAATTAATAAATCGTTCGCCAATAAATGCCATTAATGGTAGAATAATTCCGGCATCACTACCGAAAAAAGAATAAACCAATTTTTAAAAGAACAATTTCAAAATTTACAAATAAATTTATGTCAAGGATCGCTACCATAACCGAACCGTTTTATTTTGCGGTTTTCGGGTTTGTTTGGCATTTTTCTAAGCACAACGAGGACTAATTGGCAGTTTGGTTCGTTTTAAAACCGGTTGGCATCCCTGGAAGACATTTTCGAAATTGAAAACAGGAGCTCGGTTTTATTGAATTTTAACGAAACTTATAATATTTATCGATGATCGACTTCTCAAGTCAAACATTTTACAATTAGGTCAAAAGAAAGAACACTAATTTGAAAACCATACGAATTTCCCACATATCGTGCCAAAGCTGCAAGAGAAGCCACATTTTTTTCCCCCATTTTGCAATGTCAGCCCCTATAGCATTCATTATATGTGGTTTCAACTGTAGTTTCACATAGTTATCTCTGTTTCATGATTTATTCTTTGAACTGGTCTCATTTTCAAGTGATCCTCTAAATACATACCATTCTCCTGAAGTTTGTCGGGTTATTCTTTCCCCATATTTCCCCACAACTCTATGAAAAAGTCGTTATCGCTTAACACTTTGCTTTGTTTGGCATTTAAAACGCTTCCGCTCTGTCCGCCAGCTCATTCAAACAGTGTTAATTGATTCACTTAGTGGGGGTCCGCCACGTTGTTCACAATTTGAGCTTCATTCAGTGTGTCATATCTAGACAGCCTGCCATTGGCACCTGTGGGCGTATATGTACCGCCCAAGTGCCACAATTGATGTTTGTTTAGCGCTGTCATAGTCATAGCTTTTTATTGATTTACATATGACTTTTGTTTTCTGTCGGGTGGTAGTTAGTTAGTCAGGCAGCCAAGTGGTAACCAGGACGACACCGACACCTGTTTTTGCTCACGCACCATTTCTTATTTGGTTTGATTTCTGCTGTTGTTAATAATATTTGCTTTATTGTATGCAATTGTCATAAACTTTTTATTTGCATGTTGTGTGTTTGTTGTTTTTAGATATACTAGATGCAGTCACCCATAAAGTTACCTAGTACAGCTGCTGCAGTTGTTAAATGGGCCAATTGCAGGTCATAAACGTTGAAAAGTGAACAGCTGCCTGGGCTCTAGCTTTTTTTCCTTCTCCACCTCCTTTCGGACACTTCAAAATGGCAAATGCAAAAGTGAAATCTGAAAATGGAATAAAAATCGATGCTTGGCCGCATTTAAGTGTTAAGCGTTCATTTGTAGGGTTTTAGTGCCACAAAGCAAATGAAAATTTCCCACCACCTTTTGGAATTTACCCAGATTTTCAAGATCGTGTATCTATACGAGGGTCATCACAGAAGTTTTCGACTAGGTAAAGTGTGCAAATTGATAACTAAAATTGATTTAACTGTTTTTTACTCAAACTAGACTCTGCAGAGATTCTTCATATCTAGAACCAAACGATCGAATTATTAATGCTTGCTCCTGTGTCCTATAAAAATCCGCATATAATTAACTGTACTGAGTTTGGCAAATGAATACAGATACTTTTTAAATGACCTTTTACCTTCAGTAAGTATTTCTATCAAGGCTGAACAATGGTCCACAACCGAACCCCTGAGAACCGGTTCGGGTTTTTGGGTCCTCGATCCTCGGTCCATAATCCGAACCTTATAAACTTATGATTTTCCGATCCTAAACCCGAACCTTAGAACCTTAGTTTTCATGATGTGTACGAATTTCAAACCCCCGGACCAAACCAATGCAGATTCTTAGAGGTTTGCAGCCATGATTTCTATAATGTCAAAAGCCAGATAAGTAACCTGACAGTCGTTTGAAATCTGAAAACTTATCCATAAACGCTGTTATTTGCTTTTGTTGTCGAAAGTTGCATTACTGTGAATTAAAAATCCGATTGGCTAGAAGCGGAATGCGGCGTTCAAGCTTAAATTTAAAAAAAATACTCCCCCATCCATTTTATTATTGAGCTTATCTGTGAGATTTGTATTGTTATTTTTCCAATTGACTTTCGCCATAGAACTTTATTGAGATTGCGAAAAGAATGTGTGATATGCACTTAAACCTTTCTCGATAAGCCTTTTCACTACATTATATACCGACGCCATGTTTTATAGTCTACTTGCCGACCCGGTAAACTTTGTTCTGCAATATATTTATTGTTTCTAGTTACCGATGAAAAACGATATACTGATAATGCTTTTTGTTCTTTTAGTATTTTACCAACCTTTCACAATTATAAAACATAGAGAAACGGATTGCTGATTCGTCAACTTTATACTCAAAAATTTATCAGCTGTTCACTCTCTGAGTTGTTTGTTAACAATTTCCGTCTCCCTCTAACCGCCGTGTTTTCCTATGTCAGAATAACAGAAAATTTGTGGTTACGGGTGAAAGTTGGTTAAACATTTTTGTAAGAAAAATTACCATCAATGTTCTGCTGAGGGACACCTGTATCATCTAGCGGGATGCAATACTTAAAAACCTATACTTCAGCTACCAAATATACTCAAAATTACTTTATAAAAATCGGTTTTTTAACTAACATGTGACACATTACAGTCCATCTTAGTGGATTGATGAGAAGATGGTAACACGAGAGCATAAGTTAAAGTCGGCGGTTTAATATCCGAAAAAGAAAACCTTTTAAATCGCAATGTCTAGCGAAAGTGAAAATGGAAGCAAGAGAGTATGCTCATTATGAATAACGCTACTGCTTTCTTTTGCTTATAACTCGACTATAGTTCATTCAATCTTTACCAATCCTTTTGCTTATCGATAAATAAGGCTGAGACTAAATGTGTCTTAGAGGTTCAAACCATCTGTCAAAAAAACTGCAGGAGATATAAAGTTTTTCCAAATTGTGGGGAAAATACAAAAATAAACTTAACCTGCCGGTCTATAACTATAAGAAGTATAGGTCCCATATACTTCAAACCTCTAACTCTTATCTCTGAGATCTGTGCGTTCGTAAGGATAGACAGACAGACATGGCTATATCAAATCGGCTATTGATGCTGTAACGACCTCTTTTAGTGGTACGGATGTAGCTCGCCAATGCCAAGGTTTGTCACAGATAATATTTGATTCTGGGACACTTGGATTTTCTGTTTGCTCTAATCGTTCACCCACCCAAAGAGTAGACAGTGGTAATCGTGTATGAATATTCTTATTTATTACAATGGCTTCTTGGTTCACGTTCGGCCTGGTTTGCTTGCGTACCTCGGTGTTTCTGTGCCGGATGCAGTGCGTCAATCTGGTGGGATCGGGTCGAGGGCCGATCTTGTTCGTCTAGATCCTTGCCGTCGGAGCCGTTCTAGTGAACGAAAACGCGCGTACCCGCGTGCGCTGTGGCTGTTCCCCACCGGATGCAGTGTGTCGCTCTTGGAGGGTCGGGTCATAGGCCTTCCTGGTTCAATTTGATGCTTGTTGTGGGAGCCACCCCAGTGACAGGGAGCCGTTCCAAAGTGTACCTACCGTGGCTGTACCCTACCGGATGCAGTGCATCAATCTCGTTGGACCAGGCCAGGAAGCCGATTCGTTAACCGCACAACCTGTAACTCACCCTCTGCCGGTTTGGAAAGCGCACTGTGGGAGTCGGAACGGGCAAGCGACGGCGCAATCCAGCCGGGAATCCCGTCTAGACACAGATGCCGATTCGGAATCCGCACATCCGGAGCAAATCAAAGCCGATACGGAAACCGCACTATTGGCCCCTTGGTGGGGAGCGCGTCGTAGTCGATTCGGAAACCGCACTTTGGGAGTCCCAGAGATGGCGTCAGGGTCTGGTGCAGTGCATCAATCTCGCTGCACCAGGCCAGGGACCCGATTCATAAACCGCACAACCTGGGGCTAGCCCAGATGCCGATTCTGAAACCGCACATCCGGAGACAACCAAGGCCGACTCGAAAACTGCACCTTAATCCCTTGGTTGGGGAGCGCGACATAGCCAATTCGGAAGCTGCACTACGGGAGTCCCAGAGATGAACTGGTAGTTGGTACTTCTAGTTATTCTGCTGCTACAAGGCGTTGACTCGACCGATGCCGCGCACTAAATCCGTTTTTGTTCGCCCAGGCTCTGCTTTTATGGGCAGCTGAGTGCGGTCGGCAGCGCTGTCGATTGAAATAATCGACAGGGCTATCGTCAGCTGTTGGCGATCGATAGCGGCCCATTCACAACTGTTGTGTCGCCTCGGAACATCTAATGAAAAGATTTTTCTTTGAATGCACGTTACACCCGGTCACCCCTCTCTGCAGTTGGCGCCAGCTTTGTACTCATTAGCCAAGCAAAAGCTTCTCAAACTGCCGTTCGGATTCGGGTTTTACACGGGTTTGCTTTAGCAAACTGCATGAAGCTTTTCAAAAAGCTCTTGCTTGTTGGAAAAAGGTGTAGAGGGGAAAGCGACACAACTACACCTCTGTCCCATGGTGCAACAAGCAAGTTGCGGCGCTCCCAGGGTGCGCCCTCAACAAAGTACGCAAAAGCAAAAGCTCAGTACTAAAAAAAAGCTCTCCGCCATACCGTGTTAGTTGTACCATGCTCTGTCCTACAAACGAAACCTTATTTAAAAACTTCATGAAGTTTACTTTACCGTGTAAATCCAAACATATATTACGCGTATGCTCTGAAGTTCATGATTTCTTCAATTTGCAAAATCAAATTTGTTACTTTTCATGCTTTTCATGCTTTTACAAATTTACAAAATGACCAGCGCATATATGAGAAAACAAATGATCTGGCAACACTAGCGCAGCGTTAAGTTAGCTGCGCCTCGGAATTTCATGAATTGACGGAAAATTCGCAGTCAACTTTTGTGAGTAGTCGAATTCATGAAATGGTGTTTATGCTCGCACTCTCGCACCCATTTCATGAAATGATTTTGCAAAATGAGCGTAGCATAAACGTAGTAATAGTAAGATGAGATCCATCTTTTATACATAAAGTTCTGATTGTGCTAAATAAAGATGCTAAACTTTTTAATAAAAGGGAGTCAATTGGTCCTGGTAACACTTAAAGAAACCAAGGGTACCGAACCGAAACCACGGGTTGGTATTCCTCTTAACCACATTGTAAACCGTTCATTCGTAGCATTGAATTCTTAAGTTTCCATGTAATTCTATCGCCTTGCAATTGAGCCAGTCACTTAGCTCTGCTCTCACTTTAAAACAGTCTGGTTGAGGGAAATCACGTTTTCGCCTATTTTTCTCCTCCCTGTTTTCTCTTTAGCCGCTGGCCTCCGCATGCTGTGTTGTGCTATTTTTGTTTTGGTTAGCTTTTCACTAGGCCCGGCCAAAGGTCAAAAGTGAGAGCTGCAGCAAGATGAACTTTTTACTCGTCGTACAGACATGTACACAACACTAATGGAATTTGCATCTGCATTTGCATAGTGAACGGGTTTAATCATCATTTGTATAGCGCTCTCTTTATCTCTTTTTTGCGCGCGTGTGTGTGTGTCCCCAGGTTCGATGAATATTTTATAGCATGCTTTTGGGCAAATTGACGTGCAATAAATTAGAGAAAAAGCTTATGGACCTATTGATTGCCAGCCCACCTGACGCCCGTTTGCATATTTAATGAGCGAATAAACCAAACTGAAGTTCTGCCTATCAATGATTGACCCACCTGACCTGACCCTCTGGTTTCCATATGTCGCCTGAACTAAAATGTAATTGGATTACACAAGTATATACTCAAAATGGGGTAGGAAGCGAGCGGGCAGTATTGCGTCGCCAAAGGTGACGTCAGTTGGTTTGGACTTCACGAGGAGGAGGAGGGGAAAGTAAAAGTGCAAACCCAGCCCATATTTCTCGCACTGCATGATACATCACCATCACATGACATCCCCGCACCACAAAGCAAATGTGTGCCAAGACATGGAACTAAACTTTGAACTTTATGCCATCGTCTTGGCCCTGGGGTGTGTTCTAATTGTGTAAATTGATTGCCTGCAGGGAGGTAGAGGGCGAGGGAGAGCTGCCTTTATATTTTAAATCAATCAATGCATTGTATTGTCTCGTGCATCCTATCGACCATCTTAATTACTCAAGCTAAGCGCCTGACGGCTGGGTGGGAGATTTTCAGCAGACAATTGATGGGTGTACTTAATTAAACGGTTAATGATTATGGATGACTGTGGGACTGTGTGTGTCCTGCTCTCTTTAATCCTTTGTTGTTCAATTTATTTGTGTAAATCTTGTGTAAATATGTCCTAAATGTCGTAAACTCTGTGTCTGTGTCCTACCTACCGTAAAAACTATAAACTATTTAACTCGCTTTCTATTTCTATGTATATGCAGTATTCGATTTCAAATTCAAACGCCGACCCTCGCTTAAAGTGCTCTTAACAAAACTGCCATCCACAGATAGTTTGAGCAACAGTCCGGCGCCATCATCGCCAGGTGAAGTTTCAACCAAATTTATGCACATGATCACTTCACTCTGAACTCTGCTCAATCAAACATCTCACTGATCAATCACACTATCAGCCATGCTCCCATATTCATATTTTCAAAAGTTTTGGGATTTGTAGACCAAATCTGTCAGAAAACCCGATTTCAAATCGCAAAACATTTGCGAAAGTGAAAGAAGGAGAATGGCTGTATTTCACAAAATTAAACTTTAATCTTGTACCAAGTCTGAAACGAAAATAGTTAAAAATCCGTTTTATGAGTATTTAAAATGAGTTTAACAATTTATATTGATTTCTCTTTTATGACCATAAAAGTTGTATAAACAAAGAAAGGCGAATGTAAATGCATTAATTTTCCGAATTAAGAATTTCTAGAAATAAATTGTATTTTTACTTTATCAATCACTTTATTGAAATGAGTCGATTGAGGAGAACCACTGCTTCAGAGTTGCCTTGAAGAACCAGTGCGAGTCAAGCAATTCCGTAGGCAATAATCACATCAAGAATGCTGTGTAGACGATCTCAAACGGAAGTTGAGAAAAGAATCTACCTTACGCCCGAATATTTTTAGACACTGTAGTTCTATTCGCAAGGTTAGCACGCCTATCGGGAAAGTAGAACTAATTTTTAATTGGCCTTGGCCATTGTTTGTCGCAGTAAGAAACAGATTTAAAAAATTTAGTTGTATATTGGAATTCAAAGTGGTTTTTCGGGATGACAGACCCTCGGAAAAGGTAGCTTTCGTCGCGATACTTGGAACATTCGAGCTTTCGATGTACCGTATAATACAGGAGGCAAGGTGTGGCTCAGCGGCTAGTGCGTGTGACCGCTGAGCAAGAGGTCGTGGGTTCGATCGCTCCTCGAGACATCTAATGAAGTTTTTTCTTTAAAAAAACTTACACACCCGGTCACCTTCACTGCTGTTGGCGCCAGCGTTGAAGTAATTAGCCATGAAAAAGCTTATCAAACTGCCGTTCGGATTCGGCGTTAAACTGTAGGTCCCTTTCTCTTGTTCGAAAATTAGAAGCACACAAGCCAAGAGATTAAGAGGAGCTCGGCTTTGGCCCTTTGGGGCTGTGGTAAGCCATTTTACATAATACAGGTTCATAGCAATCCATTACGTCTATTTTCATCAAGGATGCAAACCGTTTCTGAGCCGTACCAAACCGCTAAATCCTGCTCGTAAATTGGTCCTCGAAACAAATAAGCTTCTGATTAAAAATGCAGAACCGAACCAAAAAAGCAAAAATATTGGTTAAGGATCGGTTCGGTTCATTTTATGGACCAGTTTGATGACGTACCGACTTTTTAAGGCACATAAAATAATTTTGAAAACTATACGAAATGGTTTGTATCGTGCTATTGTAATATTTAGCAGCTATAGAAATATTGCAACGTGCCCTACTCGGTTTTAGAATAGCCAAGCACCTTTTTTGATCAATTATCCGTAAGTTTTGCTTAACTAAATGCCCTGGTAGCTAAGAATCCAATGCCAATTCACTGTTCGTAAGCTGCTTAAGATATCTGTTGCTTTTCAGCTCTTCAAGGTAATCCTGAAACTTATGGACGTCGTATTAAAGTTAATTAAGCAATTTTTTTGCCCGACTTCGATTTACACATTAAGAGGTGACAACTAAAAATCTGCACAAACTTTGAGAGAGCGCGCCCTTAGCTGTACTCCTGTTAAAACGTTTTCATGCCCCCCTGACAAAAATTTTGACAAGTAGTCGCCATAATGCCATCCGAGCAAGAACGTCTTCGTGATCGCGTGTTTACAGTAAACCATTTTACCCAAGAGGTCAAGTTCAAACGCACAATTTATAGTATTTCGTAACGAAAAATAATAAAAAGAGAAGTTTTAAAGTGGTCGGAAAGCAAACATTATGACCGGCCAAGCTGTCAGAAAGCTAACCCAACTTTTTAACAACAAAGACAACTTAATTTAACGAGATGCAGCCAGAAAATTTAATTGCAGCCAACAACACATCTGTAAAGTGCTGAAAAAGAATAATATTTTTGCCAGACGTTAGCAAAGAGCACCAAGTTACACACCTGACCAAATACAAACTGTCAAATCTCAATGTCGAGAAGCTACGTCGAGTGGCTGATAACGGTATTTTCGATCAAATTCATTGATGCAATTCGTTTGTATATGTATTCATAAAAAAACTGTCAAATTTTCATAAAGAATTGTGAATTGTGGTTATGGCGTCATTTTAAAGTTTGTGCAGATTTTTAGTTGTCACCCGTTACTCAGGGGAATTGATGTTTAAGAGCCGATCTTTATGAAAATTTCAGAGATTGTAGATATTGGGCACATACACTACACTGCAAAATATGAGCTTGTGGCAAAGATTTGAAAGAAACTTGATCTGAATGCAGACAATACTAGTCTACATACAAAATTTGTTTGCTTTAGCTCTTCTAGTCTCTGAGATCTAGATGTTTATACAGACAGATGGACAAACGGACAGACGGGCATGGCTATATCGACTCGGCTTTGATGCTGATCAAGAATATATTTACTTGATAGAGTCGTAGATGCTTCCAGCTGCCTGTTAGATACATTTGCGCGACTTTAGTATACCCATTTTACTCTACGAGTAAAGGCTATAAAAAGAAAGTTCAAAATTTCTTATGGAGAATGAAGCACTGAACCAAAACGAACCCGCTATTTGATAAACCGTGTTCTAAACCAAACAGGTGGCTTAAGACCTCCACTAACCACTGAATCAAAATAGTCTTAATTTTCTAGCGGTTTGCGTCCCTGATTTTCATTAACCTAGATCGAAATTGGTTGAAGTTACAGTGTGCCCAAGGCGCGAAAGGTCCTGCGTACGAAAAAAATGTTGCTTCACCAGCTATTGTCGCCAGCTCTGAAGTAAAAAAGAAACTCAAACTATGCCTTTCGGATTTTGGGTCAAACTGTTGGTCCTTTCTGAACAAGCTCGGCTTGGTAAAGTCAATTTTTTTTTTAAGATTTATAATGTTGTTCGCAACTTACGGCAAAATATGTGGGCTCGGATCTCCAATTAGTACAATATTTTCTTAAATTTTTTGTAATTTGCATCTGAAAAGGAATCTCAGGCTTGGTACATTCAGTCGACAATCGACCATTAAAGGTGATTTACTTTTGCTTGATCCTCATCATCATACACAGATCATAAAAGCGTAATGGCTAAATAGCGCATTTGTATGCATTTTCCATATGGCCTGGCCAGCCAAGCGTTTCATTTGATGTGACGCATTTTGCTTGCCATTTTGTATGATTTTCGCTTTGGTTTGTTCTCTCTCCATTTTGCTCGGTTCGGTGTCAGAGTTTTGTTGTAGTTTGATTGTATGATATTTTCGACACCTGGATAAAAAAAAATATGTCACCAGCCAATCGTATCTTATCAATTTAGAGCCTCATTTAAGTTGTACAATTTTAAAATTTTGCACTTTGATAAGAGCTAATTAATGGGCCGCAAAACCAACAACATGCGATTATTTTATGAAATCTTCGCTTGAAAAACTTTAAGTTTTAAATTTCGATATGATAAGTTGGCAGTTCATTTTGGCCATTTATGACTATTACGGGCGAACGTTTACTCATTGTATGTTGGTTTATGACTAATGACAAACACCTGGACCCCCAAAAAAAACCGTTTATTTATCTTTAATGCTGCTTAATGCTGATAAGGTCTGCAGTGAAATATTTTGATATCTGTAAATGAGTAATCGTTAGAGTTTGGCTAGAAGCACATCTGGTACGGTTTATATATCAAATATATCAGAGACTCCATGGTCAACGCATGCGGAAGCGTCTATTAAATAATTATGCCGCAGTCAACACGTAAGCGTTTTGGTGTCTGTGAATATGGTCGGGTCAATTGAATGTTAACTAATGTTTGATTAATAAAGGGTGTATTTTTTTGAGGTGTTGTGAAACAAAATACTCAGATGACGTAATTTTAAACCGAAACACTATTGTATGGTATTGAGTTTGAATCAAGACTGCAAAGCGATTCAAAACAAAGCCGGCTCATCTTTTTGGGTCACTCGGTGCATAACTAAGAAAAGATGCGTTTTAAAATTCATATTCCAATTGGAAAAATTACGAGTTTAAGAATCGACAGCTTTTGGAACCTGACCGTTAACCGAACTATAGACTTGTATTTTGCAGAACACTGGAACCTTGGGTCGGACAACCTAATCACATACTCGGTGTTCATTCAATCAAAATGAAGCTTAGATATGGAAAGTACTTAGACAAATAGAAAATTAAAGAGTTAACAATTAAATTTAAATAACTTTCACTCAGCTCTGCTCTCGTCATAAGCAGAAAAAATCGAAGCAAAACCTAATTGTTCTGTACAGTACTGATCTTTTTGACTGTAATCCTATAATAGTACCACTTTAGTCGGGCGTTTATTAAATGTGTGGTTTTCTAAAAGAAAAATGAATGAACTGGAACGGGTATGTTCTCTTTTATTGGTTGATGTCTAGACTGTCTCCCCTTCTCACCAAAGGGAATCAGATCCAGCGTTTCAAATGTTCACGCAAGTACTAATTGCAGACAAGGAGAAAAGACGATCGAATTTTATATTGTGGGGACATCGGTTGCTTAAAATAGTTTAAATCTCTCAACAATTGGCAAAAAGAAACTAAAATTCGTGATGTGTTTGGTTGCTAAGGCTTGTTATTCACTTCAACAAACCAGCTGGACAAACATAAGACTCCAAATAAAATAAGCGAACACAATTTTTGTATGGAGATTTTTGTTTTAACACAGCAGTTTTTTGCAGTAGGCCATACAAATTTGGGCTAAAGCTGTTTTTTTAAGTCTTATGCTTGAGCCTTTTTCACCCCGTTACCCGTTAGTCGAAGATTAAAAAGGTCATATTAAAGTGGTGCAAACATATGTAACAGACAGAAAGAAGCAACTTCGACCCCATAAAGTATATATATTCTTGATAAGCATCAATAGCTGAGTCGATACAGGCTTGTCCGTATTTCTGTGCGTCTAGATCAGCGGTGCGCATGATATTTCTTTTTGGGAGCAGTCCAACAACAACAAAATCAACCACCAGACAGACACACTCTGCATGTATATGTTTTTACAGTCGCCTCTGCCGCCCCGATACGCAAAAGATTTGTTGTTGTTTTCGCTACGAATTCGGCTAGCTTGAGGTGAGATGACGAGGCAATTTTTAATGCGTCTGCGTGGCGCCGCCTGCTATATAATAACTCTTGGGAGCAACCGGAGCAAAAAGAGCAAAGGGCGTGCCCACCGATGATCGAGATCTCAGAGACTAAACGAGCTAGATCAACCAAATTGTATGAAGACTAGTATTGTCTGCAGACAGATCAAGTTTGTTTCAAATTTTGGCCACGCCTCCTCCCGCCTCGCGATAAAAAATGTTGAATTACTCCAACAGTTTTGAAGGTATCAAGCTCATATTTTAGTAGTACACTAGTGGCCAATATCTATAATCTCTAAAAGTTTCATAAATATCGCAAATTAAATGGCGGAAATGTAAAGATTATAAAAAGCGGTATATAATTTTCTGCGTTGTATATTTTCTTTAAATTCTGCTGCCCACCATTGTTCTTAACATAGTACCTGAAAGTGTACTGACGAAGGCTTTGCCATGGCGGCAGTCGAAACGGCCGTCTACACAGCCACAGCTACTGTTCATGTTCATATGTATTCTCTGTTGAATTTTCTGGTTGATTATTGAAGGAAGTCTGGGCGCACCTTAAAAAAATAGTTTTTGACATCATTTTGGAATTTAGGATAAGTCGAGAGGGTATTCTCAAGGAAGGGCTTTAGATAGGATTAAATTAAGGACGATCTAAGAACAAAATTGAGTTTTTTATACGTTTTCGGACAGTTTTACCTTCAAAAATATAAAATAAATTAAAACCGAAACGAAACCGCAACAATGTAATAAACCGTACCGGTGTTTTAAAAACTGTGTGGACCACTGAGCCGAACCAGTCCGTATTTCCGATCGGTTTGCATCCTAGAGTTTTTAAGACAGATGGTTTTATGTAGAAGATTAAAAATCGGTCCTAAATCTAGAAACCCACTTTAGTGTTAGTCAATAACATATGATTTGAACAGGTTCAGGGTATCGATTGTCGATCCAAACTCAGAAAGGCTGAGATCATTTAATTATCGTATAAATATTATACGCCAGCTAATAACATCATCGATAACGCCTTGAATGTTTGCGACTGCTCTGCCTCGACAAAACGCCAGCACGGCAAAGATACCGCCAGGGAGAGAGCAAGAGCGAGAACGAGAACGAGTGAGAAAGAGAGGCGGCCACTGATATCATTATCTCACCATACATATTATCTATGTATCTACGCATGGCCAATTTATAGTACTTGTTGCGGCTGCCACCCGCCTCTCTATTTTGAAATATTTTGATCTTTTTTTTCTTTTTGTGATTTTGGCGAGCGTGCTCGGCGTTTAATATACTTCTATGCATAAATAACAAAACAGCAGTAGACGACTATTATTATATGAGTTTAGAGTGGGACTGAGGCGGCGTCATCGTGAGCGTCATCGCAGCTAGGTCAGCTCTGCTGCCACCCAACGCTGGTTGCTTTCGGTTGTCGCTTGTTCTTGTTGTTGTTGTTGTTGAGTGCCGCCGGGCAGAGTCAATATATCTCAATCTGTTGGCGAGCGAGCAGGCAGGCGCTGGCATTCAACACGCAGTCGTCGGCGTCTCTGTTTCGGTTATATTTTTCGCATAACGCATACGCCATGTAGTGCCGCCCTGTAAATCCTAAATCTCGCAAATGAAAATAAATATGGAAGAACAACAATAACAATAAAACAACAACATTAACAAATCGTACTGGAGGGAAGGCGGCATTTTGTGATATGAATCTTCTTCAAAGCAAGTGTCCCAAATACATTTTTCGGTAGCCAATTATGAAATGATGCCTCTAAGCTGGCCTATTTTTAGTTGTGCAAAAACTAAGTAAAATTTATAAATAATAATAATAATGTAGAATGATGATTAAAGTGCAAGTGCCGAGACATTTGACAATGCTAAATGAGAGAGAGAGAGACACACACAGCATCTTACTGTGTGTGTTTAGTGAAATAAATTAAAGCATACTCGTGCCCCGGCTTCTGCCTTTATGCCTCTACGAGGGCTGCCTTTTATATTTCTAGCCCTGCCTTCTTTAAGAGCGACCTGGACTTCCTTCCATTGAAGAGATTCGTCCTCCTATTTCTAGCCCTGTCTGCTTTAAATGTGACCAGGACTTCGATTAAAAAGATTCTTATTTGTGAGCACAAACTTCTCCCAATTTTGTGGGTAATTTTTACGTTTAAATCACTAATGTGCTTTCCTCACTGAAGCACATTTTCAAAAAAGTTATCGTCATCACTGAAAATGCAGATTGCTGTCCTCATTGTGTTGCTTCTGCATTTGCATTTTGAGAACATATGTTCTTTGTTTACAACTTACCAAGCCTCTTCAGACCAATTGCAGTTACATTGGGAGCCTTTACTTTCTGCAATTCATTGAGTTATTATTGATTAGTTTATGAAAGTATAGATTCATTGCAGGTTCCAACCTTCTGACATTTGGCGCACCCTAATGTAGTGTTGGAAAATTCGTCAATTGGCGAACGTGTACATTACATGTACAGGGCATAAGACTTTTGGCAATTAACCACCGTTTGTATTAGCCACTTTAAGAAACTGGTATTTTTGTCGTCTAAAAACGAGTGATTTAACGTGGTATTGTGCGACATGCATTCATTTATATTACGCGAACACAATTTGAAAATCGCGCAAAAGAAAGTACAGAAAAAAGAACATATATTTTATAGAGAACTTGACACCAGAAAAGTTTCAAGAAATGCCGCAAATAAAGATATTTCAACCAAGCTTAAAGTTTTATCTGAACCATTTATTTCCAGTAAACCATAAATTCTACATATCGGACTCTATTGTCACGGATAGGGTCCAGCAAGAGGCATGATGACGGGTGTCGCGGAATCCAGTCTGTACTCCCTGAATTCAAGCCGGTTGAGCCAGTAGCCAATTGTAGACAGCCCAGGACCACTGTCCTCCTTGGCTGTGAGCTTGGAGTCAACTGTTAAAATTGCCCCTCACCAAGGGGGAATTCTCTCCACCGACTGTGTATTTTTCAAATTGGTACCTTCGGTCTCCTGGGGGCGCTTATTGTACCATATAAGTTGTGCAGCAGGGTACCATGGTGTTAATCCTGCTGTGGAACATAAACCGTTAAACAAACCCTGAGAGATCACAATAATCTGTCATGGTAAACCAAAGTTCTATTGGTAAAAAATAATCCAAAAATGTTTTTCAACCATTTCTATATATGTCTGTATATATCTGTATATGTATACAGATGTGAATCACTTTTGAGATTTCCGATTTCAACAAATTCTTAATAATCCAATTTTAATTGCTTCATTTGTGTTATCGATAATGTTTTATTTAGAACTCGTTCCGTAACCGCTTCAAAAAAGCAGAAACAAATCGGTTTATCACCCCAGCCAAATCACAATTTGTGGTTCTCAAAATAGTTTTGCTGATTGTGCATTCTTGAAAGTGTTAATTAAAAAATTGTTTAAAAGCAGAGCTTAATACTAACTTTCTTAGAGGGACCACAAAAACAATCTTAAAAATGTCGAAGTTGGTTCCGACAGATGAAATTTTTAAACCCGTTACTCGTAGAGTAAATAGGGTATACTAAAGTCGTGCAGATGTGTGTAACAGACAGAAGGATGCATCTCCGACCCCATAAAGTATATATATTCTTGATCAGCATCAACAGCCGAGTCGATATAGCCATGTCCGTCTGTCCGACTGTCAGTCTGTCTATATGAACACTTAGATCTCGGAGACTAGAAGAGTTAAAGCCACCAAATTTTGTATGTAGATTGTCCCTACACAGATCAAGTTTATTTCAAATTTTGGCCACGCCCGCTCCCGCCTCCACAATTGAAAATGATGAATAACTCCTACAATTTTGAAGATATCAAGCTTATGTTGCAAAATCTATAATGCAGCAATATTTTTGCATATAAGCGGTTATCGGTGGCACCTCTCTTTCTTTAAAAAGCCAGGGCTTGGCTGACTTTCCAAAACAATAAGCTCGTTTGAATGTACCACTTGCATGCCATAGGAAAAGCATTGGATTTTTATGCGTACCTCTGTAGCTTCCGTTTGGCAGTGCCTTATAAAGGGTGATTTTTTAAGAGCTATAGGAAAGTTTTTCAAAAAAAAAACACATAAAATTCAGAAAAATGCATGTAATCTTTATTTGAATCGATAGTACGGTCCATATAATTTAATGTTTGAAGATTATTTCATGCAATGTTGACCGGCTGCGCTCAAATGGTCCATCCGCTTAGTCCAATTTTTGCATACTCTTCTCACGGTATCTCACGAATAAATGCTTCAATGTTGTCTTTCAATGCGTCAATTGAAGCGGGCTTGTCTGTATAGACATGAGCTTTAACATAGCCCCACAAAAAAATAGTCTAAAGGCGTTAAATCGCACGATCTAGGCGGCCAATTGACCGGTCCCGAACGTGAAATAAAATGTTCACCGAACTCGCCTCTCAATAAGTCCATTGTTGCGCGTGCTGTGTGGCATGTGGCACCGTCTTGTTGAAACCACATGTCATGCAAGTCAAGCTCTTGCATTTTGGGCAAAAAAAAGTTGGATATCATCTCACGGTAGCGCTCACCATTCACAGTTACGTTACGATTCGCATCATCTTTGAAGAAGTACGGTCCAATGATGCCACCAGCCCATAAACCGCACCAAACTGTGACTTTTTCTGGATGCATTGGTAGCTCTTGCAATGCTTCTGGCTGATATTCACTCCAAAATCGACAATTCTGCTTATTTACGTACCCATTGAGCCAAAAATGAGCTTCGTCGCTGAACACAATTTTTCGGTAAAAAAGTGGATCTTCGGCCAACTTTCCAAGAGCCCATTCACCAAAAATTCTACGTTGCGATAGGTCGTTCGGCTTCAATTCTTGCACCAGCTGTATTTTGAAAGACTTCACACCTAAATCCTTCCGCAAAATTTTCCACGTTGTTGAGTAACAGAGGCCCAATTGCTGCGAACGGCGACGAGTCGATAATGTGGTCATCATTAACCGGCCGATAAGCGCGATATTTTTCAGTTCGCACCTACGTAAGCGTGTTGGTGGTTTAATGTCCAACAATGTAATTTGGTGCGAAATTTAGTCACAAGCCCGAATACCGCTTCAGTGGGTCGATTAAACTGACCAAAAATGGAAGAAGCGCGCCGATGTACTTTTAACGAGCCGCATTTTGATAATAAGTTTGGCGTGTCGTGTGCGTTGGTTATTGCTGGAGTGAGTGCGCGTCGTGGCTGTGTGTGAACTGAGTGATTGTGTATGTTTTTTTTTCCGTGGCGGCGGTGCGGGGGTTTTTGTTGTGGTTGTTGGTGGGATTTCTTAAAAAGCATCAGTTGTAAAATTTAGGAACGAAAAGATGAACTACAGTCGAGTTATAAACAAAACAACTTATTTCCGGGATGGGAAGCACTTCACACAGTTCTTTTGGCATCACACTGAAAAGTAATAAGTGATATACAAACTTAGGCAGGTATTGCGTATAGTACCGTCGGGCTTCAACTAAATCCTTAATTGTATAGCACTAATTACACTCCAAACGTGACATCCTCTTACATCCCGACTATCAAAAACTAATAGCTAGGCCAACAGTTTACAAAAAGATCTGTATACCAAAGACGGAAGATGTTTCGGCCTATTCGCTTCTCTGGCTATGAGATTAAATCCTATTGGGGTTCTGGTTTTAATATTGTTCTTTCACTTTTAGTCTAAAACAATTAGAGGCAACCCTCGTAGTACCTTGAGACATTTGTTGATTTTTTACTCTGGCCGCATCTTCGGTTTGTTTCTTATTTGTGCTTTTCATCTGGGTCCCGCTCTTTTTGTTGTTTTTGTTGATCGTAAATAGGCGATGGAATAGTTTCCAAATTGTTTTTAATTTTTATGTACAAAGTAGATATGTTTTATTTCGGTATACAAATTATTTTACAAATCACACACCACCTCCTATAATGTTTAATTATTTGGGAAGCAAATTAATATACCAAAAATATGTTCTTACATTTTGCAGGAATCGCCAATTGGGCCTCAGATAATCGTGATGGCAATCTGGCTGACAAGGCAAGTGTTTCCCAAAAATTAGATATATTGTTAAGATTATAAGTGTTACACATACCAACTGGGTCACAGCTGTGAGCGATAAGGGCCGCTCCTGGTATCTAATTGAGTTATAATCGATGAGCACAACCAACGTTAGATATGAGCTTAGAGAGCGGGCCAGCACACAACTTACATAGATATGACAAAACAAATTATAAGCGCTAATTCGATTAACGTATTCAAAATTTTTGGTCTTTAGAGTAAGTTGTGCGCCTGACGTAAGCGCAAGCAAAAAATCACAATATTTTACAAAAAAGTTTTGACATGTATCTCAAGTGTTTCAACATTTTTCACTGCTTTGATCGTAGAAAGGTTTAAAATTTGAGAAATCTAGGACTACTACTTTCAATTTACTCTCATTATCTACAGTCAAATGCAGAGACCGCCGCCGCCAAACTTAATCGCAAGGAATCCTACAAGGCGCAGCGTAAAAACTATCGACGAGAGAAGAAACGTGTGGCCAGTGAGCTGATGAACTCGCTACAGGATCCGGCTGTCATAGTTTTGGCTGATTGGCTAAAGGTAAAGTTATTAAAGCTGAAATCAAATTAGTTTCCATATCTGATATACTGATCTTTTCAGGTGCGCGGTACACTCAAGTCCTGGACCAAACTTTGGTGTGTACTCAAGCCAGGTTTGCTGTTAATCTACAAAAGTCAAAAGACAAAGAGCAGTCATTGGGTGGGCACTGTCATGTTGACATCGTGCCAGGTGATTGAGCGACCCAGCAAAAAAGATGGATTTTGTTTTAAGCTGTTTCATCCGCTGGAGCAATCCATATGGGCACCACGTGGTCCCGACAAGGAGACCATTGGTAAGTGATTTATACGCAAAACAAGCTGCACAAATGAACATATTCAAATTTAGGTTAGGCTAGCTTTTCTTGAAAGGGTTCTCTAGGGGATGTTGAAGACCTTCTACATCCCTTTAAGGCAGTGACCGAAAAAAACACAATCACATTTGTGGCCGGGTTTGACTCAGCTGCTAGTGTGTGAAATCGCTGTACAAGAGGTCGTGGGTTCGATCCCGCTTCGGAACATCTAATAAAGAGTTTTTTCTTTGAAAAAACTTACACACCCGGTCATCTTCACTGCTTTTGCCGGCAGCTTTGAAGTAAATAGCCATTGAAAAAGTTTTCTCGAACCGCCGTTCGGGTTCGGCGTTAAACTGCTGGGTCCCTTTTTCTTGTACGAAAATTAGAAGCACATAAGCCATTTTAATTTGTAACATTTCTGCATTGGTGTGTGTGAGAGCATCGCAAAAACTTATTCAATTTGCTCTCAATTTCAGTAGCAACGACTGCGTCGCGACGCAGCTAAACAAGCGCCGAACACGCAGCACAGCTGTTCTTGTACAGCTTGTACTGTGCGTTTGTGCTGCTTTTGAGAGTCTGCCTATGCCCAGTAGATAGCGACGTGCGGGACTCTGCATTTCAGCCTGAGGAGTGACTATGAATTAGTACGTGGAGCTATTATGGCCCACTCCGAATGAAGCCGTAACCAACTTATAAATTGGTTAATTCACAAGTTGAATAGCATTTAGACGGTCAATTATCGCATTTATGAAATACTAGGCTTCTATTTTATGAATCAAATTGAGCAGGGACTAAGATCGAATAAACCGGTAACTAAAATCAGATTGTTTTTTTCCGATTCGGTAAGGAAAAAATCGATTCGTGGCCGGTCTCAAACCCGTAAAATATATATTTGGTAATACAAAGGAAAAACGTATTTAGGTGATCTTAAAATTATAAGTATGTCTAAAGTTTTAGGCTCCTAATTTAATTCTTAATTCCATAGTTAATTCAACACCAGAAAACAGTCGTTGAAAGTAGTGTTATACTATCAATAACTCATATAGTTCTGGGAATTCCTTTCCAACACTTGAGTCATCAGTATTAAGAAACGCTTTTAATGCTATGGTTTGGATTAAAGATCCGTACTTTTTTTTGTACAGTTTTATATCAAAGACTTTAGAATCAAAACAAAATGACACAAGGCAGCACATTTTTTTTGTGACGAGGCAAGCTGGGTTCGTAAAATAACACACCGTTTTAACGCGCCAAATATTAAACCAAAGTAAAAAATAAAACCTGTACAAAAATTTATGTTCACGCGTGTTAATAGCAAAGTTATAAAAACCAAAACAAACACAGAATGTGTATCATTAATGTTTACTATCATGGCAAAAAAACATCTTTTGAACACTCTACGGCAAGCGAAGTTAAATGCACATATATTTGTGCGCCAGCTGCAATTTCGGCAATAGTTCGACTCGCGTCCGTATTTTGTCATTTGCCCAGGAAAGATTAACAGAAGATTAACAGCAATACAAGTATTCCCATTAGGGCTGCAAACCTACAAATTTTTAAATTATTCAAGTGGTTAATATTTGAGGTTCTTGTGAGAAGGTTTCGGTTCGAACTTATGCTTTTTATACCCTTGCAGAGGGTGTTATAAAATTGTGTCTCCGACCACATAAAGTATATATATTCTTGATCAGCATGACGAGCAGAGTTGATTTAGCCATGTCCGTCTGTTCGTCTGTTTCTATGCTATCTCCTCCGTCAGTTTTAAAGCTATCCTGCACATTTGTCGGAACCGGCCGGATCGGATGACTATAGCATATAGCTGTAATAGGAACGATCGGTCGAAAAACTAGTCTTAGTGAGAAAAACTTTTTAGTTTTTAATGGAAACGCCTCCAAAGTACGTATTTCTTAGTTTACTATCCTTTGCCATGATTTTACTAAGTTTGGTCGAAATCGGATGACTATAGCATATAGCTGTCATAGGAACGATCGGTCGAAAAACTAGTTCTAGTGAGAAAAACTTTTTGTTTTTAATGAAAACGTCCTTATCATTGGCATACACTTATTTTATATACTTTTACACAATTCTACAAAGTTTGGTCGAAATCGGATGACTATAGCATATAGCTCCCATAGGAACGATCGGTCGAAAAACTAGTTCGAGTAAGGAAAACTTTTTTGGTTTTAATGAAAACGTCTTTTTTATTGGCATATTCTTATTTGTTATAATTTAACACATTTCTACAAAGTTTTATCAAAATCTGATGACTATAGCATATAGCTGCAGTATGAATGACCGGTCGAAAAAGAAGTTCTAGTGAGAAAAGCTTATTTGTTTTAAATGGGATCGCCTTCAAATTTCGTAATTAACAGTGTATTATGGTTTGTCATGATTTCACCAAGTTTGTTCGAAATCAGACGTTTTAACCTCAGAAAGTCTTTGATTGATGACATTAAAATGCTTGCGGAAATACTGAACTATTTGTATTGTGTTTACAAACAAATACATATAAAAATTGACTTCGTGTCCACTTTCTGATAAAGAATTTTTGCGAGCTGCTTTTCTCAGTGAATAAAATTCTTCACTATATGTATCTTTGCCAAAGTAGTTAACCAATTTCTCTTCTGCTCAGAGGTTAGAATGATATTCTAATGACAGCCTTAAGAAATGCTTATATAGGAATGAACTATTTCTAAACAGACTAGACAAATTGCGTATAAGTTCCCAAAACTAAGTGTCTGCCTTGCAGTCTAGCTTTTGCACTCAGAACCGAAACTGTACGTCTTTCCGGTTACAGAAATATCGACTCCCGGTACACAACAAATTCAAATTATTGGTTCCAGTTCCGGTACAGAGTTTAAAATGGTTCTTTTCGGTTCCGTTTTGATTTCCTTTTTTATCCTCTGTACCAAAGGTACACAGAGAATATTAATTTTGTGCAAAAGTAGGTAACAGACAGAAGGAAGATGGAATCATCTCCGACTCTATAAACTATATAGCCGAGTCGATTTCGAAATGTCCGATGGTAAAAGATAGAGGTTTGGCATGTATGGGACAAAAACTTCTTATACTTGCAGGCAAATCAAATTTATTTTCAACTTTCTTTCTTATTTTCATATGCTTTGGCTACTTTTTGGAACGGAAAAGAAAACTTCTAATAAACAATGAAACCAGTTTGCTTATTAGTCTAACTTTGGCTTTATTTTTACAATTCTTCATGCCCCCTGATCTCAAAATCAAGTGTGACCAACCTCGCTTAACAAGCATTTTCTAAAAAAGGAACTAGTTATTTATACTTGTTATTTTCGTTTAACTTTTTTCTTTTCATAGGCGCCGTTGTTCAGCCCCTGCCCACCGCTTATCTGATCTTTCGAGCACCCAGTCAGGCGGCTGGCAAATGTTGGATGGATGCTTTGGAGCTGTCATTACGTTGCTCGGCTTTATTGTTACGCTCCAATAGTGGCACAGGAGCGGCTCCATCAAACACCTTTGTGGGTGAACCCCTGCCCGTGTCCCATGAGACGCAATGGTCGGAGGCGGACTATGAGAAACATTTCAATGATCATGGTAAGTGGGGAAAGTTCCTGACGCCGCCCAATGACACGGAATTATCGCGCTCCGACAACTCTCTGCCCTCGCGTGGACAGACGCCGCTGCTGCAGCAACTTTATACCAGCGCGGTGAACAATTGGGAGCGTACTAAGCGATTGCCACGTTTCGGTCAGCATTCCCAACAGCGGAAGACATCCTACAGCGATGCTTCGAGCCTGGACTATGGCCAAGGACATCGTCATCGATTAAGTCCCATAAGCAAGTCCATTTCCTTGGCAGTGGCTCTGTGTGGTAGTAGCTCCAGTGAAGATGAAAACGACGACAACGACTTCGATGACGGGCACTTTGATAGCTGCAACCTATTGGGTGCTCCGACAGGCTCGAGACCCGGTTCGCGGCCTGTTAGTGCACCACCCGATTGCATGATGTATCCACGATTCCGCCTCAATGTGAAGGGTGAAGGCGTTTTTCGTATACGTTACTTTTGTTGTTGTAGTAGTCAAAGTAGACCCGGAGCTAGTTGTTTTCAAAATTCATGTACTCACACCATCTGAGAGATTCAGCTCTCATTCATTCCTTGGCTATATTCATGGTTAACTTTAGGGCCGTAGACCCGGTGCCGTATTCCGCTTATGATCCTTTGCGTCAGGTGGTCTTTGACCATCTAATACTTTATCAACTGCGCGGGCTAGAGCTTAGTCAGTGGCAAACCCAGTTGAAGTTGGAACTGGACTGACGTCTATCAAATTACTCATTTCAGATCTGGATGCGGACAGTCAGAATGAGGCACCCAATGCGACCATGTCGGGCCTGGAATCAGAAACAGAATCGGATGCAGCTGAGGCGGAACAGGCACAGGAAGATTGTGCCGATCAGTTGCCATGTAAGGAGACAACCTATGTGCCCTTTAACGAGGAAGAATTTGGCGAGGTAACTGCAAAGCCATCAAGTAAATCTCTGCTTGGTAATTAAAGCATATTTTCTTACTTAGCAAGGGGAGCAAGTGGAGGAGCTGGCTGAGGAGAACAAGAGCCTCATCTGGTGCATTGTTAAGCAGGTGCGACCTGGCATGGATCTGAGCAAAGTAGTGCTGCCGACGTTTATCTTAGAGCCGCGCTCATTTCTAGACAAACTTTCCGATTCCTATTACCATGCGGATATACTCTCCAAGTAAGTAAAGTTTAACCAAGAGCATATAGCCTCATCAATTGGTTTTCGCCTAGGGCTGTGCAGGAGGATGATGCCTTCACCAGAATGAAGCTTATCGTGCACTGGTACCTGTCCAGTTTCTACAAAAAACCCAAGGGTCTCAAGAAACCCTACAATCCCATACTGGGCGAGACTTTCCGGTGCTATTGGGAGCATCCCAGCGGCAGCCGCACGTTCTACATTGCCGAGCAGGTCTCGCATCATCCGCCCGTATCGGCTTTCTATGTGACCAACCGCGAGGATGGCTTCAGCATCACCTGCTCCATCTTGGCTAAATCGAAGTTCTACGGCAATAGTACATCGGCTGTTCTTGAGGGGGCGGCCACGATGACGCTATTGCCGCGTGGTGAATGCTATACGGCGACCACGCCCTACGCCCACTGCAAAGGCATTCTAATGGGCACCCTGTCCATGGAGCTGGGCGGTAAGGTAAACATAGAATGCGAGAACACCGGTTACAGGACGGAGCTCGAATTCAAACTGAAGCCATTCCTCGGCGGCTCCGATGGCACTAATGTGGTGGTGGGCAAAATAAAGCTGGGCAAGGAGACATTGGCCACTCTGCAAGGTCACTGGGACAAGGAGATACGCATCAAGGATGCGAAAACGGGTGAAGAGTCGCTTCTGTTTAAGGCGGACGCTGAGATGCGTTCCAGGCGTCTCGTCCGCCATCTGGTGCCCATGGAAGAGCAAGCGCCCAATGAATCGGAACGCATGTGGCGCCTTGTCTCGGAGGCCATCGCTCGCGAAGATCAGGTGGCGGCCACTGAGGAGAAAACCGTGCTGGAGGAGCAACAGCGTGCTACGGCCAAGTATCGGGCCACCATTGAAGCCCCTCATGAACCGGTACTCTTCGAGCTGGACAGCTATGGCCAGTGGATTTACAAATATGCCGATCTACGACCCTGGGATGCGCGCAATGATGTGCGTCAGTACGAGTGTGACTACAAGGTACTCACCCAAACGCGTCACAAGTCGGTGCCCATTGTCCATGGCGCCGAGATCATTCATCCGTTGCGTGCCTCCCTGGAGACGGTGGCTCGCACACACAGACAATCAGGCGATAAGTTGGCCCCTAAGGCCAAAAACAAGAGCTTGGCTCTAGGCCCACGGGACACTAACTCGGACTCCAGTCAATCGCCGCAGGGAGCAGTGAAGCGTGGATCTTCAAGCAGCGCCATCAAACAGTAAGTGTCTCTGTATCTAATGGGAATCTTCAAATCTGAATCTCCTATATTTCTTGCAGACTAAGCTTGGCCATTGCTCAGGTCAACCGGTCACTGGAGTTGCACACGAGGCAACTTAATGAGATCAGCCAGCGATTGGAGCGCATGCAGTATGCACCCACATCCAACTCTATGAGTGCGCACTCAATGCAGCTACTGGGCGGCGGCGTCTCCCAGACGACGGTTTTCAAATCGCTATTCTATGCCCTGGTCGGGCTGGCCTTTAGTCTCATACTGCGCTGGCTGTTCAAGTAGACTGGGTGTGAATTAGTTGTTGGTGTAATTTGTAAACTTTTAAGCAATCATTTGAGCTACATATAGATTATATATATACACACTAACTATAATGTACATTTTGTCCTACGCTAAAATGCCTTGGCACGCTGTCAGAGATTCACTTTGATCGGCATACAGCTAGAAGATCGATCAACGACTTTTCATTCAAGACCTCCACCTCACTCCAACTGAGATCACTCTTCAGGTAGCTTAGGCTTAGGCAATGTTATACAGAGGATAAATAGTTGCACCAGATTTCGTAAAAATTCCAAGTCACTGACAAACACTACAATTTAGCTAAACTATATTTGTTGATTGATTTTTTGTTTAATTTATAAGTAATTATTTCTTATATTTAGAGCAAGTAATAAAGATGGAGGCTTTCGCTCCAGCAATACACACACACACACACACACTCACACACACACACCAATTATACGCAAATGCTTACGAATAAACAAAATTTAGTAATTTTTAAACACAATACCTTTTTTTCGTCATAACTTTGTAAACTTTTGACTTGAAATAAACACTTAACAAATTTCTCTTTTTCTGATTCAAAGTAATAGTTGCTTTTTTATTCAATGCAGAATTTGTGGAAGCGAATAACTTGAAAGACGGGGTAAGATTACGATTTTGGGTAAATGTTTACTATCCATCCATATACTCCAAAAATTAAAAAAAAATGTCCTCGATGGACCGCGAATTATGAATATACTTGCAGAAATCAATTGGCGGTCGACCAAGGTCTTCTGGTAAATTAATTTTCAAATTTGCGTTTGTTCTTGCAAATAAATATTTGGAAAATATTCTTAGCATATGAGCAAGACGAAAGTTTGTTTGAATTCGAGGGCGATGTTAAGGAAAACTTCACGCCTTTTGGATCTGTTATGAACTCTTTCCCAGGCCCCCTTTTTGAGGTAAAGTTCAAGGCGCGCATTTTAAAGTGGTTTCCCCAGGAGGCCTACTCAACGTAAGCTCTAGAAGGACTTTTTTTCCAAGCCCCAAAAGACGGGCGCGCATTTTAAAGTGGTTTCCCCAGGAGGCCTATTCAACGTAAGCCCTAGGACTTTTTTCCAAGCCCCAAAAGACGGGACTACTCCACATTCGTTTTCCTCATGAACATCCTGCTCCCATAAATAAATATTGTATTTTATGAAAATAGAAACAAATTGCATGCGCCCACACCTAAAATATAAGGAAAGACCTATATCTTGGTTACCTGGTCAAATTTATTTTTCATAAGACGTTTTTGTGGCGTTCTCAAGGAATCCACAAGATATTCTTGTCCTATGGGAGAATGTATAACCTTAATAAAGAAATTCATTAATGGGAGAGAAGAATGTAAGAAGATATGGAATGGAGAATCACCCCAAAAAGAGCGGCGCAGGCGCAGTGGGATCGCGCGATTATTTTTTTAATTTTTTAATATTTTGCCTGCGGCGCAGAATTGAGAGGTTTCTTTTTGTCTTCATCTGTGGTGCATCTATTACATTACCACTGCTATATTTACCAAAAACAAAAAGAGGGAGAGGTAGAAGCTGTAGAAGGATTGGAAGAGGAGGAAGGAGTGGAAGGATTGGAAGAGTAAGCGGTGATTGGATTGGATAAGGAGGAAGGAGGAGGTTAAGCCTCTGTGGTGTGTATGCTAAAATTATATTTGTTCGTAAATGGCACTTATATTCATTTTGCAGCCACCATCTCACATTGTTGAGCATTGGGCAAGGCCTTCTGGGGACACCACATTAAAAAAACCGTGCCTTGAACTGTACCTCAGATTGGTGGAGTGGAAAATAGATAACAGTAGTTACAGCATTTTCATAGTCGGAATCGAATAAGAAATAGGGCAAAAATCAAACTTGTAGAAAATTTGCATTGAATTTATTTCCATGATGACGAACGTGACCGTCGTACGCATTTAAAGCAGAATAAAAGTCAAAATAAACTATTTTTTTTCTTCTTTCACTTTAACGCATTGCTCTTTCGGAGCACTTTATTTAGCGGTAAAGCAATGTACTCAGACAAGCTAAATCGAATTAGCTGGGGTCGAGAGATCTTATAAAAAAGGTAGCTAAACGCTCGCTAAAACTTTTAGCTGTCCTCTTAGCTTGAGCCGTTCTCAGACAAGCCAAATGCCTTAGCTCATACCTAGCTAAAAACGCGTGGCGCCGCAACCTTGACTGGCTAAAAGCTGATAGCTTTAACTAGGTAGAAGCAAAAAAAAAAATGGTTTCCAATTATTTAGCAAGTTACCCTTGCTAAATGAATTCAACAATGGCTGCAGACTGCAGCAAACAACAAAAAAAAAAACAAAACTAAGGGTTTGCCCATGACTTCAGCACTCCAAATATCATCCAAATACTCCTGCATTTGCACTTTTATTAATTAAATCAATGGTAAAGAAACAGCGCAGTAAGACCGTTTGGAATTTGGTGGTATTTTAGTACTGAAGGGTATTTTGCAATCACGCTGTACCCCTAGCTGGGACTCCAGCGTAAAAAGTTGTATCTTAAGCTAGGTCTAGATTTAGTTTGAGTACATAGCTTAAAGTTGGTAGCAGACGTAGTGCTGGTTCCAAGATAAAGCCAACCGAAAAACGATACGCACGCGACGAAAAATGGAAGTGCTTTTTTTTGGGGCATCAATATAAATGCAGAACTCAGCGCAACCTGCCAAAATTTTTGAGTGCGACTAATTTTAAAATGTTTTTAATCACTTTTACTGTATATAAGAATTAGTTTGACTAAAAAATTTTCTTTATTTTTTTTTCTTAGAAAGTAAAATAGGATTCGTTACGTTACGTATTTTTCCATCATGATATATTTGTGATTTCTGTTATAATGTAAAGCTTAAAGTTACAGTTAATTGCAATCACATAGTTTGTTATGGTTTTATTTTAATTATTTTTTAACCCGTTGTACCCCAAGATCGATTTTAGACAGCCAAAATCAATATATTCTATGGTACCTTTTTACAAAAAAAAAAAAAACGTGCAAAACAAGTACCCGAATGAGAAAACTGAGGCTCGGGCGAGTTTGCTTTTGAAAATCTCGAAATGGTTAATGAATTATTGTTAGATTAGCTAACATCAGTTAAGTTTAATTGATTCCCTATGAAAATTTGATAAAAAATAGTGTCTTAAGTACTTTTAGTTTTTTGGTCTCGGTGGCGTACGCAAGGGGGGGATTTTGGAGGTAAAACCCCAAACTGAATATACATTAACATGCTTAATACAAGACTAAGGAAGAAGGGACTAAAGAAATATTTTGTAAATCGCCCCCTTGAAAAGAACCAGCGCACGCCACACAGGCACAGGGGATAAATATTTTGAATATGTTTGGAGGTCAACCGTATTAAAGTTCTTTGCTAGATCGGTTTCTGTATGCTTTAAAGCCAAAGCGTTCTTTTCTGGGTCCTAAATTTAATTCAATAGCCTAAAAAAGATGTTTGGGCAAATTAAGAACCAAAAGTAAAATTTATTAGCAATTTTTTCCAAATTTTCCATATTGATTTTTTTGAGATTACATAACAAAAATGGCTAAACCTTCTTCAATTTTTAGGCAACCGACGTGTTCAGCCACTCAAATTGTTTGAAAAAGATGCGACTATTACATATATTTTTTTTCAAAGTTTTTGAAGGATGGGTCTTTTTTGCTATGCTAAGTTTTTTAAAGAAATCAATTTTTTTTGCAAAGAAATGTTAAAAAAAATTTTTTTCAAAATTATTTTCAGAAGGGCTTTTGAAACCTCAACATTTGAAAAAACGAGAGCGTAAGTTAAAGTCGGTCATGCCCGACTTCGATATACCCGTTACTCTGGGAAATTAATGTTGTATAGCCTTTCTTTATGTTAGTTAACAGAGCATTAACATTAATGAGAACATTTCAACATTATGTAAAAGCAAATAGCGCATGCGGCGCCAAAAAAGTATGCAACGTTTTTTATAACTTTTATAACCGTCACTTTTTATCCGACCTTTATGAAACTTTCAGAGATTGTAGATATTGGGCACATACACTACACTGCAAAATATGAGCTTGATATCTTAAAAATTGTTAAAATAAACTTGAACTGCGTAGGTACAATAGGAGTCTACATACAAAATTTGGTGGCTCTAGCTATTCTAGTCTCCGAGATCTGGGTGTTCATACAGACTCGGCTGTTGATGCTGATCAAGAATATATATACTTTATGGGGTCGGAGATGCTTCCTTCTGCCTGTTACATACATTTGAACGACTTTAGTATACCCCTTTTAACGGGTATAAAAAATAGCAAAGCTCTAAAACCGTTTTCAAGTTATTTAAAATGTTAAAAATTCAAAATTTGACCCTTTTAAGCGCAGAACTTCCGCAAAAGAGTACCAATAAAGCTGAAATCTTGGGGTTAAGCTTTTCTCATAATAAGCTTCCTTTGGTCCAATTTTCATCCAATTCGATATTTTTTTTTTGCTTGGAACGCCCCATATACTTTGATATTATGTTAGCAGCTAGGCTTGTCTGCGATCGTCCACCAATCTTTTCATTCCCATTTTTCAACAGTTCCGATTATGTACAAATTTGTTGCTCGAGATGACCTGAAATTAAAGTACTTTCTTTCTCACAGTCTGTCAAATTTACCGAGAGACCCCCTTAGGGTAGTACATTTTTAGATGCTTTTTAAAAAATTCACGAAGGAAAACGAAAATAGTTTCCAAATCGGTTTTTTATTTGAAAGTTAAGAAATTAATAAAAAAATACAAAATTTATTTTTTTTTGTGGAATTGTAAAGTCGGAGGAAATTTTGTGACCTGAAAAAAGTGTTATGCAGAAAAAATGTTGGCGGTCGTGATTCGGGGACACTCCGTTATCCGAAAGCAAAAAGGTTGTTATGTAGTATCGATGTTATCAGTTGTGTCTTTGGGCCAATAATATCTTCTCGTAGAATGATACGGTTTGGAATTTATTATGATGTTATGGGATCCAATTTTATATTCCGCGTTGATCTGTTTACATTTCCCCAACAAGCAGCAAGCCAAAATTAAGTCTCTCCTCATATTTTCCCTAGCTTGTTTCGATGGAATGCGAATTCTAAACTATAAAATAAATAAAGTATTGGATTGGAGGGATTTCAGATTAAAAATAATTTTTTGTTTTGGAGTTTTTGCACAAATCGCGTATTTTTGTAATTGCTGTAAAAAAATTGACTTTGGAAACATTCTGAATTTGTCAATTTAGGTTGGAACACGCAAATTGGAGCTTCGAAAGAAATTAAGTTGCTTGCAGACCTGGCAATAAGTATGTTTTATACTCACCAACTCGACAGCAAAGACTGCTGATGAGAGGATTCAGGAACTAACTATACAGACAGAAGGTTCCTATGTTGAGTTTGGGAGAAGTCACATGTGATTCTCTGTTATTAAAGCGCAAATCCACTTTAATGGATTCAGGTGCATACGAATGCTTCAGTTTGTTATAAATGCAATGCGTTATTTCAAAACTTGTGATGTATTTATGACCAACAATTTTATAGGATTGGATCAAGAACAATAATAACTAAATAAAAAATATGAGCTATTTCTGATCTATTTCTTATCTTTCCAAGGAGTTATGAAAGTTATAGTAAATGGCCTGGATTTGTTGTATATTTTCGTAGTTTTCTTGATTTTCTTTTCTTCCCAGATAAACTCTTCAAAATAAGCATAATTTGGTAAAAAATATTCTTTTCATAAACGATGGCAATATCATCTAGGGCTATTTTATTCAAGTAAATTCGATATGAATTATGCAATTCGCTTGATTTTCCATTTCGTTTTTTGCATGTATTGTTTTATTGTGTTTTTTGCTCTCCGCTTCGCTTACATTTACAAATAGTTTATATATTTTTAAATATATACTATATATTCTCTACAACATTTACGCTCATATTCTCGTTCTTTTTCATTTCTTTATTACTTGGTTTTAATGTAGGGACTTGTGGTTTGTCGCACAGTTTCCAAAGGTTCCGCCCATTTAGTCATGTGAGTAAAAGATGCTGCCAAATATTTGCGCTTAGAGTACACTTATATGAATAGTTTACCAACTTGCTGGCTGCGGCGATTACATATACACAGAATATAGCAATATCTAGGTATACTTCAGTTTTAACACGTGGGAGCGGGAGGAAGCTGTGAAGCCAAGTCTCGGGGGCCAGCAAATAATAAGGGCGGGTATGATGGGTGACAACAGTTATGAAGCTAATAAGTAGGCATAGTTGTTTAGGTATAGAGTAAGGTTTAAACACCCTGTATTATGTGTGTGTGTGTTTGTGTGTGTATATATACGTCTAGCCTTAATTTACAATTGGACACGCATGTGGATCAGCTCTCTCTCTACCTACATTTAGAATTGTAGTTATAGTTACATACAATTGCGCTCTGCACAGCAGGTAAAATAACACTTTTTTGAGTATATTATTCAAATATATCGTTACTTATAAAACTGTAGATCAGGGACCGAAACTAACATTAACTTGAAATTAAATTTTAATTAATAATTTTCCAACTTTTAATGGAAATTAAAGTTCAATTGTTAAGGTCTGTATCCAGATGTGAGTTAACGAGAAGTAGAGTAAAATTTTCCTACAAAAATGCTAGAAGTAAAGCAGAAGTAAAATTTTGCAACAAAATATATTTGAGAATTTTACTTTACTTCTCGTTAATTCACATCTGGATACACGACTTTAGTCAAAAAACGAAATCTGTGGACCTCTAGGAAAGTCTCTTTCATGCCATCCTTTGTAACCAAATCATTAGAAAAGTTGATCAGTTTTACACAATGAAGCAAACTTCATAAAAGTCTAGAAACTAACTTAAATTAAAACCTTGTGAATAACAATTGAATTTTACTTTTTACTATAAAAGTTGGAAAATAAATGATAACATTTAAGGTATTCACGACCTCCAGTTGAGCTGTAGAGTCGTTGAATTAAGGAATTGTAAAATTTTTTACAAGTCGAAACCCAGAAGAATAAAACATAACAATTCTACTGACATGTTTACAAAAAATTTAAAATTCCTCAATTTAACAATTCCGTAGCTCAACTAGGGTTCGCGATTTTTTTCTTCTACTTTTCGACTTGTAAAAATTCCTCAATTCAACAACTTTACGGCTCAACCTTAAATATAATTACAAAACGTTTCCGATAATATAAAATTTATAATTTTTCGGAACTCGCCGTTCAAAATGCTCTATTTTACCGGGTAGTTTTACGAATTTCATAACTTTCAATTTCGGTCCCTGTTGTATGTGGTATGTGGCATGCATATTGCACTATTTCCTCAATGGCTGACTGTCTGGCTGGCTGGCTGACCTAGCACGTGTGCACCCTTAGATGATTCTGCAGTGTGCTTTTCTGCCGGAACTGCTTCGGGCAGTAGGAACAGTTGTAGGGCTTCTCTCCCGTATGGATCTTCATGTGATTGTTGAGCGTGGCCACCTGCCGAAAGTTGACCTCACAGATCTTGCACTTGTATGGCTTCTCGCCCGTATGCGTCTTGATGTGATTGACCAGAGTGCTCTGCTGGGAGAAGAATCGCCCACAGACGCTGCAGCCAAACGGTCGATCTGGATTTTCGCCCTTCAGCATATTAATGTTGCCCACAATGCTTATGCGACCGCCGCCGCCGCCAGAGGGTGAGGGTGGGCTCTGAAAGTGTTCCAGCTTAGTAGTGGCTGCCGCTGCCGTGGCCACGACCGAGCTAACCGTGGTGCTGCCATCGAGAAAGTGCAAGAGCGGATGATGATCCAGCTGGATGAGGGCATTCGGTGTGGTGCTGTGCAGGTGGTTGGGCAGTAGTCCTCCGCTCGTCAGCTGGTGGGTGCCGGGCGCCAAGGGAGCTGGCATCGTGTGATCCACTGCAAGTCGGTTGGTTTGGTTGGTTGGTTGGTTGGTTGTTGGCATGCGTACGAGAATTTAAATAAAAGCTTCGTTAGGGAAGAGCGTTAATGATCAATGGTCACACAGTTGGAAAACAGAAAGCGGCTCAGTTGTAGGGCGAACACACAAGCGGCTCACCTGTGACTGGGCCCACCCCCGGCTGTGAGCCGGAGCTGGAGCTGGCGTGCAGATGCGTGTGCGTCTTCATGTGATTGGTGAGGGTGCTCTGCTGGCGGAACTGCAGATGGCAGTAGGAACACGTGTACGGCTTGTCACCCGTATGGATCTTTTTGTGATTGGCCAGCGTGGCCAGCTGGCTGAAGGATTTCTCGCAAGTCTCACACTTGTACGGCTTGGGATCGATGTGCGTCCGCTCGTGGTTGTGCAGGGTGCTTAGCTGAGGAAAACGCCGCTTGCACACGCTACACTGATACGGCTTGACCAGCTCCTCGGCCTGCGGCGAGCTGTAGCTGCCCGAGTATAGAGTCTTTGAGATTTGTACCCGCTGCTGATGCTGTTGCTGCTGCTGGTAGAGCATCTGATTCGCCTGGGATTTGCGTTTGCCCGTGGCGGGGGACGGCTGCGGTGGCTGGTAGTTCAGAAGCGACGTTGGCGTGCTCGACTCTGCCGCTACAGAAAGAGAGGATGCTCCAGATTAATGACACACTTTTGATCCTCGGTAAATGTTTGCTTAAAGGTAAACCTTACCAAAAATTCTGGAATATTTTTCCTCCTTTCACCGCGAATTATGAAGAAATTACGTGCAGAAATTAACCATGGTTCTTTTTTTATTGAATTTCAAAGTTGTAATTTTTGCCCATACAAATACATGTTCGATCAAAAATGCTTTACGAATTATTTTTGTTTTTGCAAATAAATATATTTTTGTGGCTGTTTTTAAAACCTTTACACTGTAAACTTGCAGTTTTTAGCTGGCTCGAGGTCCTGTTATGCTTTTGCATAACTTTAAACAGAGATTTAATAGACATTTTTGGCAGAAGATCGCTGATGAGTGAGGATTTGGTCCCTCATGAAACAGCTGTCCGATCTACCAAGCCTCCTTTGTTGTGTTGTGTGTCTCTGTTTAAAGTAATGCAAAAGCATAACATGACCTTAAGCCAGCTAAAAAATGGAAATAAATATATTAAAAATATTGCGTACGTTTGCTTGAATTTTAGTGCGAAAGTGAGACACACCTGTTGGATCTGTATTGAACTCTTTTCCACGCCCCTTTTTAAGATAAAGTTCAAACTTGGATCCCCCAGGAGGACTATTCCACTTTTGCCCCCTTAAGTGGTGTCCCCAAAAGACGGGCATAGCCCACATCGTCTTCTCGTCTATATTAGGGGTTGGGTAGTTAAAGGCACAAAAAAACAAGTACTTTTAATAAATTTTTTTATCAGTATTTTTTTTATTTTATAAAAGTACTATGTAATGTTTTAACTTGAATTCATCTGTTCCACAAGTAGTCCTTTGCGGTTCCTTTGCGGTGACCATCATATCTTCCAAACCGTTAACCCGAAATCATTCAAATAACAAAAAATAAGTTAAGGGTAGTGTATACCTTCAGGTGCCATTTTTTAAGGGTTTACAAAAAATTAAATCGGTTAAATTAAACTTAGAAATTTTTGTAGTTACTGTTGTTGCTGCGGTTGTTGTTGTATTTTGGTTTAAAGTCGGCCAATAATTTAAAATAAGGCCCATGTTTCACATGGTTTGTGGAGAACGGATTATGCGAAATTAAAAATGAAAACGGGGTTTTGTTAGGAATTGATGTAGTTATGGTGTCCTCTGGGAAATTTGAGATCGTTCTTTAAACAGCGGAGTTATGGCATTTCAAAGTCAAAATTTCGAAAACCGAACTTTTTTACACCTTTCATTAGTCCTAACTCCGTTATTTATTTACCTGTCCAAAATATCCTAGAAGACACCATGGGTATTGGGACTTATTTAAAAAAAAAAACTTGAAATTCGTGTAACAATTACTCTAATTATCGTGTGAAAAGTTTTCGAAAAAGTGGTTTCCAGTTATTCGAATTTAAAGTTTCGACAACTGTTCTCGATCAAATAAAAACTATTTTCAATGGATTTCAAACATGGATTTGATGCATTTGGGTATAAGCTTTCACCCAGAAAAATGATCAAAATCGGTTCCGTAGTTCCTAAGAAATTTGGGTCAAAGATCGTAAAGACGTTGTAAAGAAGTAATATCGTAGTAAAACGTAAGAAAATAAAGAATTTTGATTTAGCTCATTTTTTAATATTTTTAGATAAAAAACTAATGTTAATTAACTTGTTCATGATGTTTCTATGTTTTTTTTTGGAAACAACAGTTGATTTGCAAAAAAAATAGAAAACTGATTTTATCCATATACAACAATACGACCTACGTGCACAAAAATAATTCTCAAAAAAAAAATCGAAAAAATTTTTGCTGAAGGTATCTAGTCCTTGACCGATACGAAGCATTGTGACAAAAATAAAATTTATTGTTCCTGGGAACAGGCCTTAATCAGGCAAAACCCAGCTTGGGTTTTTCTTTCATGTTAAATCAGTAGCTTGAATGTCATCAAAAATTTAAAGTTGCAAAATGTCGCACTGTGAAATAGCCTCTGTTGGACCAATTGGAATTTTACTTCACAGTAAATTATATTTTGAATATTTCCATTAGTTCGACAAATCGCTTTCGATCCAAAAATGAAACAAATCCCATACAATTTTTGTAGTTTGTAGGTCGAAAGCGGTTCCCGTTTCCGAATGAATTAGAAATCGATTGTCGTTTCGAATGAATGTTAGAATCGTTATCGGGTTCATTTTGATCGTTTTTCTTTCGTCTACATGAAATATCTGAGGTACAAATTCAAAAAAAAAAATAGGTGAAAGTTAACTTCGGCTCGGCCGAAGTTTTGTATACCCTTGCAGTTTGATTTTCTAAATAAGACTTCTTTTCGGACCTTACTTTTCTATGGGAGCTATACTATAATGATGTCCGATTTCGACCAAACTTAGTGCAATCATGGAAAAGCATAACAAATTGTTAAATACGAAATTTGAAGGAGATTCCATTTAAAACAAAAAGTTTTTTTCTCACTAGAACTTCTTTCTCGACCGATCATTCATACGCAACTATCAGGCCTGTTCCCGTTTTCGAGTGGAATGAAAAAGTAAATCGATCGCAATTCCGAATAGTTTTCATTTTGGTGTTCCCGTTTCCGAGTGAAATAGAAATCGATTGTCTTTTCGAATGAATGTTCGAATCGTTATCGAATTTTAATTCAGCCATAAGGCAGCCTTGACAATTTCGATCAGCACTGCGCATGCGCTGATTCGGAATTGCGAACAGCTCGGTTTCATTTCGATCGTTTTTCTTTCGTCTACATGCAATTTCTGAGGTAGAAACTTCACAAAAATGATTTTAAATCAAATTGAAGGCTCGATACATCTATAGATACTTCAAAATCTCCACAATATTTGACATGTTAAAATAAAAATATTTGCAAAATTCAAAGAATCACCGTTGCCAAAAAATTGGCATTTACTTTTCATTCCACTGACTCTTAGGCAAAACTTTTGAAACCGAATAACTTGATCGTTTTTCGGAAACGGGAACAGCTACCAATTCCGATTCCGCATGATCTGATCGAAATCGAAAACGGGAACAGGCCTGTATATTCTATAGTCATCCGAATTTGACAAAACTTTGTAGAATTGTGTAAAAGTATTTTAAAAACAAAAAATTTTTTTCACAAGAACTAGTTTTTCGACCGATCGTTCCTATGGCAGCTATATGCTATAGTCATCCGATTTTTACCAAACTTAGTAGAATCGTGTGGAATCATAGAAAACAAATACATGCCAATTTTGAGGACATTTCCATGGAAAACAAAAAAGTTTTTCTTACTAAGACTACTTTTAAGACTATACTTTTCTATGACAGCTATACTAAACAGATGTCCGATTTCGTCCAAACTTAGTGGAATCATGGAAAAGCATAGTTAACTTAGAAATACGAAGTTTGGAGGCGTTTCAATGGAAAACAAAAAAGTTTTTCTCACTAAAACTAGTTTTTTGACCGATCGTTCCTATGACAGCTATATGCTATAGTCATCCGATCCGGCATCCGATCCGGGTTCCGACAAACGTGCAGCATATTTGTACCAAAAGACTTCGTGCAAAGTTTGGTGAGCATAGGTTTAAAACTGACGGAGGAGATAGCATAGGTAGGTTGCTCGCTTTACCAGACAATTACCTTGATTTCTGCAGGTAATTTCATTATGTTTCACGGGTCATCGATAAAAAATATTTTCAGAATTTTTGTTGCGGTTTACTTTTAGGTAAACATTTAACCGATCCTCTCGCGCTCACTTACCCTTGTGCGTCTTGATGTGGTTGATCAGCGTGCTCTGCTGGCGAAAGTCCTTGGCGCAGATGTTGCAGGTGAACGGCTTCTCGCCCGTGTGGATTTTCACGTGATTCGTCAGCGTGGAGATCTGGCGGAAGGCCTTGTCGCAGTGCTTGCACTTGTAGGGCCGCTCGTCCGTGTGGATTTTCATGTGGTTGCGTAACGTGGTCAGCTGCCGGAACTTGTTCTTGCACACGTGGCACTGTTTCTTCTTGCGCGGATCGTCCACCACCGAGGCGTCCTCCTCACTGATGACACTCTGCACCTCCTGCTTCATGGGCGAGATGGGCGTGTGGCTGCCACCGCCGCCGCCGAGGCTGTTCGCTGAGGTGGTCGAGATGTCGAGCAGGTGCACCAGTGGATGCTGCGGATGCAGCATCGCCTGGTGGGTGGGGTGTTGTATGGCCTGGACAGCGGTCAGTTGATGCAGGGCGAATGGACTCTGCTGCAGGCTGGCCAATGTGGTGGGCTGTTGACCGCCTCCGCCGCCGCCGCCACCACCGCCCGATCCATGCGTGGCCAGCTGGGCGGGCGCGTAATGCTGCTGATAGTTGGCCATGGCCGCTGAGGCGGCTGTGGCATGATTCAGATGCATCTTGGATTAGGATTCTTGAGGTATTCGAGAAATGCTTCGGCTTGAGCTCTCAATCTAGATTTTATTTTCTACGCATCGAAGGATGCGGTCCCAGGCGCTGTTACACAATTAAATCGGAAGCCCGCAGCCATTTGACGGTTTTGTTATTTTAGCTGTCTGCCCTGTCCCGTCCCGTCCCTACCCGACGTCGTCTGCTTCTTCTCCTCCCGCAGCCGTGCACGTTGCTGCTTCCACGTATACGTTAAGGGCCACTATTTCGTTTGCACTTTGCTTCCCGCCACATTCCACTCGGTTTGCTATGCGTCTCCGATTGTTTGTACCACTTTTTGTGTGATTTGTGTGAAAATTTTCCCAACCAAATTTTCCGTATCCTTATCAAAACAAAAATGACTGGCGTGGTTTTCCAGGGATGCGACACATGCAGAGCTGCATCGCGGTTGGTCGATTGGCAGGTATCGAATTGTCGCAAGCGGGCAAACGAGGGCTGCGGGCACACAGCATTGTTTCGATAAGAAACTATCGACTAGTCGCTAGAGATGAGACTTATTTTAGTGACGGGAATGTGTCAAGTTCCCATATCTCATCTAGATTAATTAAATTTTATTTAACTGTTGACGGTCGAAAATAAGTTTTTTTCTAGGGACGTTAATCATTAGACCCCGGATTTTATGTTATTCTTCATTTCTGCACTGAAAAAAGGTCAAGTGTGGCAATTAGGCTTCATAATTAATTGCGGATCGAATAAACACGACATATTAGATATATGCAATTTTTTATGCATAATATGTCGAAAATATGTTAAATATGTCGAAAACATACTGTACTAAGTCTAGGAGTTTTTGTTTCGCCTTGATTTATGTAACTGTTTGCAAGAAAGCAGAATACATTCAATACATGTCCAGTATAGCATTCAATACATGTCCACACCATTTACCGCAATGCGAATAAAAGTGAAAACATGAGTTCCCTTCTGAACTAGGAAATTTTTTTTTGTGTTTTTTCTTTTGCTTAACAATAACTTTAGGATATCTTTTGCATCAATAACAAAAAATCTATTTTTTGGTCGACCTCTGATTGAACATTTTTTTTATCGACCCTTATTTTTCTAAACATTCAATTTTATGTATGTTATGTAAATGAAAAAACTTGAAAAAAAGTTATAATATGCTCGTAAAATTCAAATAAGTAAGTTTTACAAAAAAAAATCGTATGTGGAAGGTATATGAAATTTTTTTCCACCACGTCTTGACGCACTTAACCCCTAATTTCTCGGAAACCAATTAACCGATTTGGCTCAAATTTTTTTTCTTTCATAGCTAACTCTCAAAAAAATAAAAATAAGTATTTGAAAAAATTAAAAATTTATTTTAGTATCTCGAAAACAAAAACCAAACTTTAAACGCGATTTTACATCAATACCTTTTTTTTTTAACTGGTTTCGGAAAAAAACGTGTAGTAAATATTGACCGATTTCAAAATTTTTTTTTGCCTCGGAGAACCGGGTAGGTTTAAAATAAGGTTTAAAATAAAATAGCGAAGTTGGACTGACTTTACGAAGAAAAAATGGAAGATTTTTGGAAATTTTGACTTTGGAGCCCTATATCTCCGATGTTTTTAAACATACCGCAAATGTGGATTAAGGTGCGAAAACCACATCAATTCTGAGCAGATCGCATTTAATTTTATCCAGTTCAGATAAGCCGTTCAGAAAAAAAATCCGGAACCATGGGACCAACTTTTTATTTTTTGCCCTACGCTACAACAACCACGGCAAAAACAACAATAAAACAAAAAAAATCCTAGTTTTATCTATTATCTATCCAATAAAAAACCCGTTTCCCAATATCTCCTACAGATTTTGTGTTATTCAGTTTTTAGCGAGGCCTTAAAAAATAAGACCCAGGGGTAGCAACTACCCTTAATATAAGAAAATTCAAATTGAAATAGTTTTACACAATAGTCGAGTCGAAGCTATCGATAAATGATTTTCGATATGCCAATAGCGATAGGTGTCACTATCGATAGTCCCACATCACTAATTGCGTGTGTTGGTTATTTATTTTGCTTTTGAGGAAAAAAATCTTCCAAAACGGCGAACGGAGGCAGTGCGGCGGTACAATTTATCCGCAGCTTTAGAACATTCTATTCCCAGAGGCCAATCCCACTCTTTCCGATGAGTGACAAGGAGAAAACGACCACGAAGCCAAGTACAGCAGCGAAAGACTCCCTCTCACATTCCCATGCCTCATCTGATGATTCCGACGAGGGCGAAGGTTTCTAACATTTAACATCATCTGAGTTTCGTGTCATAACATACATTCAAATTTTCATATTCACTTTGCTCATATTTCAGATCCAGCCACAATGGAGATGATTAGTCGTTTCTTTGCACAAACATTGAATCTGGGTGGCACATCAAATAAGAAGGAAGGAACCAAGGTGGAGCAGGTGGGTGCGCAAAATAATTAACGATTGACAGTGACTATAAAGCCAGTGTCCCATTAGGTTATACCAGATTTGTCATTTGACGGGTTGGCTGACCATTGGCGCGAGCATGGCTTTAAAAAGATTGTGACTATGGTGGGAGCCGGTATATCCACATGTAAGTTGAGTTAACAGCGGTTAAAGAACGGGGCATAACTGCTTGGGCAGATGGATAACACTTCATACCATACTAATCGTGATTAGGAAGAAAACTGGAGTATAGTATAGTCGCAGGAGCCAGTCCAAACGGTTGGTCTTGCTATTTGTGGCAGCTACTGTTCGTTTAATGTGGTCATTTAAGGTAATCCTATTCTGCTGTCTTTTTGTGTGGATTGACAACAATGTTCCAAGGGGACGCCCAAAAGCTGTGGCTGAGCATCGACTGGCGATGGGACTGTCAGCTAGTAAGGCTGTGGCTAGCAGTGTGTGTTTGGGCTTCTGATACGGGCAAGTTTTTGCAAAAATGGTCTCGTCAGAATCGGAATCTACGAAGAATTCTAAACAAAACTTATCCATGAAACTATTTGTCTAAAATCAATTCCTAGCTCCCACTGAGAAGCATAAAGATTTCATGTTGAGGGATTTTAAGGTCTTTTGAGGTATTAAAAAAATACGGCACCCTAAATAAAAATTGAATTAAATCGAATTAAGGGGTAATCGAATTAATGAATGAAATTAAAAAAAATGCTTGATTAATTTGATTCCAAAATAATTGTCTCCGCTGTTTTCGTCAATGTCAACGGACACAACGAAAACAGGGAGCGAAAGACAGTTTCAGTTCTGTTTTTGCTCAATTCTTTTGCGCTCAGAGCAAAGACCTTTTTTGTTCCTGTTTCTCTCCTGTTTTTCACTGATACTTTTGCCGAGAGCAAACTTCCAAACTGTCTTTTGCGTATGTATGCGTGGCTATGTGCTGCGCTCGTGAGTGTCTTTGTATAACGAGCGTTGCACATATAAACAGCCTACCAAATAAAAACAAATCAAAATTCACTTTTCGCAGACACTTTTTGTGTTCTGCTCATTTGCAGACAGTTGTTTAGTGAGCGCTCGCTCAAAACAGTTGCTGTTGGAGGTTGTCGGATGACCGACACGTTTGTTTTGCTCAACCGAAAACACGTAACAGAAAACACATGAGGTGGAGAGAGTTGTGTTCCGCTCAGTGAGAGACCGCTTGTGCTGCGTTTGTTTCTGTTTTTCACTGAGGCTGGTCGCATTGAAAAAAGTGTTAACAGTTTTTGCGATTTATGATTTTAAGGCATAATTATTAGAAATAGCTTCAGTTCACGAGTGATTTCAGTAGAGTTTCAGCTCAGCTCGTCATGCAGATCAAGAATATATAAACTTTATGTGGTAAAGAGCAAAACAAGAAAGAAAGTCGGTCAAGCCCGCTTATAACATACTCTGTACCTGTGAAGTGCGACGGTGATGCGCAACGGTGATGCGACCGGTGCTGCCCATAATTGTTTGTTTTCCTTATAACTCGACTACCGTTCATCCGATCTTTACCATTCCTTTGGCGGATCGATAAATAATCCTGAATACTAAATATGTCCAAAAGGAACGAACCTTCTATCTATAAAACTGTGGGAGATATGACGTTTTTTTTCCAATTTGCGGGGGCGGGAGGGGGCGAGGCAAAAATTGAAAATAGACTTGATCTGTCTGCAAGTATAAGAAGCATATGTCCCATACATGTCAAACCTCTATCTCCTACCATCTCTGAGATCTGTTTGTTCATACAGACAGACATACGGACATGGCTAAATCGACTCGGCTGTTGATGCTAATCAAGAATATATATACTTTATAGGGTCGGAGATGCTTCCTTCTGCCTGTTACATACTTTTGCACAAACTTAATATACTCTGTGCACCTCTGGTACAGAGTATAAAAAACTAATAACAAAAAAATAACTTATTTTTTAGTTTTTAAAGTGTTTCTTAGAGTGGATTTGAGGATTTTTGGAACGACTTTTAAATGTCATTGACATTACATTCGGTTCCCTGAATGTAAATGAAGGTTCGAATAAAATGTTATCCGAGTCAACTAAATGCATATACTGCCAAGCTTCCATTTTCGCATTCGCAAAAGTTTGGCGATTTGAAACCGGGTTTTCGATCAAACTTGCTCTCCTTTTTGTGTGGAGTCAGATTGTATCAGCTTCAGTTTTCGAGATATACGTAACTAAAACGTTTTTTTTAAAGAAAAATCAATTTTTATAAAGTAAACCATTAGAAACCATTATAAAAAATTTTCTTATTTAAATTTTCTATCTTGGCTTGGTTCACGAGGGCTGTTTTTATTGCTCCAGCAATAGTCCTCCATCATGTGAGCATTCGAGTGACCATAGTTCCTCCATAGTTTGAACGTCTTGATAGAACCGTTTCCCTTGTTCTTCACTCAGATCACCATGATAGCTGTGGAGGTAGTGTACCTTGAAGCTCATATTACAACCAAGCTGCTGGAAGTATGACAACATCAGTGCAATATGATCCGCATAGCTTTCATCCTTTTTGTATCGCAGAAAATTTTTTTTTAATATCAGTCATGTCACAATTAAAGTTTTCATCCTTTATCAACCTTCTTCTTTGTGGACCTTCAAAAATTCGGGCTTTAAGTTTCCCTGTGCTCAAATTATAAACCTTTTTAGAGATGTTTTGTTAATACAATCAAACCTTTTTCTTCTAAGTCGTGATCATTTTGTGTAGATGAAGAAGTTTAGAGTACTGGCGCATCGCAGGAGTACAGGTTTGGTCGAGTAACAGGTGACAAGTTAGGGGAAACCATTTCGACCGGTTTCTTATATTAATCTTGTTTATATCTACTTCACATAAATAACAATAATCTTGATGATTCCCGGCACATCATTGGTGTGTGATACTTAAAATGGGATCTTTTCTTATTTTTCCATAATCTCAAAGACTCCACACATGTTTTACATACCATATGAGGGACCCAGTACTTGTCACGGGTGTTCAAAGGGAATGCAAAGAAATGTTTTATGAACTCCGAAACACTTAGTCTAAAAGTTTTGAATGTGTATTCACCACAGATGTTACATAAATAGTTGGGATCGTTTTTACAGATTTTTTTCGAGAAGGACATTTGAAGTTTAAATGTGACTGTACAAAAAAATTATAGACATCTGTATCTAAAAAACTAGAGCTGCTGGAGAAAAATGAGGGTAGATTTAATATCAGCGACCTCAAATTAGTAAACAAAAGGCATAAAATTCTATGGAACATAAAAAAAGTTTAATTATGTTCCCCTGTGTAATCTGTGCAATCGAAATTATTGCAACTCTTCTTATAAGTTTTGAGTTTAGTTGGGTCATATAATTTCGAGAACGGGATAACTTTCCAATAGCGATTGATGCTCTTGATCGACCCCTGTCTATAGGTACGCCACAATTGTTGGTTGACAACTGCAAATATATTTAAGAGCTCAAGCTATAGGGATAAGAAAAATTTGTGATTAGTTTTGGTATGAAGTGTTACTTCCACGAATGCCTAAAGTTTTGAAAATTACTGTTGCTATACTACAACCTCATTTATATTTTCCAGCCGCTGGTATACCGGATTTTCGCTCGCCTGGCTGTGGCCTTTACCATAACCTAAAGAAGTACAAGCTACCACATCCTATGTCCATTTTCGATTTGGATTATTTTGAAACGAATCCAGTACCATTCTTTACTCTAGCCAAGGAACTGTATCCCGGTTCATTTGTGCCCACGCCGGCTCATTACTTTATACGATTGCTGCACGATAAGGGTATACTGCAGCGGCATTATACGCAAAACATTGATACACTGGACAGGCTGGCTGGTCTGCCCAAAGATAAGGTCATCGAGGCTCATGGTAGCTTCTATACCAATCACTGTATTCGGTGCAGAAAGGAGTACGACATGGCCTGGATGAAGGAGCAGATTTTTGCCGATAAGCTGCCCACTTGTGAGGGCTGTAAGAGTATTGTAAAGCCGGATATAGTCTTCTTTGGCGAGAATTTGCCTGCCGACTTTTATTCCATGCCCGAGGTGGATTTCAAAGATTGTGATCTACTTATTATCATGGGTACTTCACTGGAGGTGCAACCATTTGCATCGTTAGTGCACCGGCCGGGTCCACGTTGTTTGCGTCTGCTCATCAATCGGGATGCGGTTGGACGCTCCAGTTTTGTACCCTATATGGGTGCCAATGAAAGTTCCTTGCGCTATGAAAGGCCAAATAATGTTAGGGATGTGGCTTATCTGGGTGATTGTGATGCCGGTGTCTTGGAGTTGGCCAAAAAGCTGGGCTGGGAAGAGGAACTGCAGCAATTAATCAGCTCTGAGCGGCAACGCTTAGTTGAGCAGGAAGAGCTCGAAAAGCTATCGTCTGAAAAGAAAAAAACCGAGCAGCGGCAGGAGAAACATTCAAAAACGAAGAACAAAAAAAGCAAATCGCATGCCAATACTGAAGAAGAGGCTCCTTCAACATCCGGTTAAAGACGCTGGATCCAGATTTTATTAGTGTAAATTACTTATCGTTTACCTAGTGTGCAATTGTCTATTCCTAGTTATAATATAAGAACGATCATTACTGCTGGCAAATCGCTTACAATTCATTTCGTCTCCCGTTTCCGGCTTTCAATTATTCAAGCGCCATTTGTGAGGCCATTAGCGTTTTCCCTAGCCCTTTTTAGCCACCGTGTGCCATAAACCGCAAAAACTGATTGAGTTGCTCTGCCGTTTCCGGTGAACAAAAAGCAAAACCGCTAACAAAGGTTAACTCGGGTCCTGTTTCTGTTTTCTGCTTCTGCTTGCCCGACCGCACACATCGTCATCATCAGCCAACGGCAACAACAGCCACGAATGTGGGCGTTCTATGTGGCCATTCTAACTGCATGGGGGAGAGTGGGTGGGGTGTGTGATGCTACTGCTGCTCGCTGCATCAACTTAATGACTCACAATCTGTCCCACAGACAACACACGCACACACACACGCAAACACTGGTTGGTTCGCTCGTAATGAAGCTTCTGCGGTGAATTGGCCAATAGAATATACGTACGGACGCACTAATTAAAACCAAGCACTGATCCACGCAGGTCCGCACCGGCCAATTGAACAGTCGTGGCAAAGGAGATGACTATTTTTTCACATAACGTTAGTAACGTACCAAAGGAAAATGCTAGTACGAGATATTAAGTCTTCATCCACCTCATGGTAGACTGCACCCCTCATATGCTTATTCGCCCATTCATTCTGAAAACAATGCGGGTGGGTTCTATCGTTTTCTGTATCACTCTGTATCATTGATTCCTGATTAGAAAGATTTTTAAGAAATATACTAAATATTGGAAATGGCCATGGAAAATGTCATAGATGAAAAAACTTTTTGGGATCTTGCTAATAAGATTGATATAGGCATCATCAAGAAGCCTTTAAAAGTCGGCCTGTGCTAGATAATCCAAAATGGCTTTCTTGCCAACTTCTTGAACTAATTTAAAGCGGCAATGTCATATAAGTCTATTGCAATGGCGCTAGAGTACCCGTGACTAGTTATTTCGAAAGTTATTAGTCGCCTGGCCATTTAGCTATAGAAAAAAAGCATGTAATAGATAAATAAACTTCACAGATGACCCATTTCAAATTCAATCCGCTCCTGTACACAAGATGCACAGCAAAGCTCTGCCCTGTGGTCTACTAAAGGAATAGATGGATAGATAGTTAATCGGTTGATACGGCAGCTGCGGCAAAAGGGGTATGATATGTCAACTTGGTTTACCTGCCAAAGTGGGGCCAAATGAGCGAATGTGCAAACGCATTAGGAAATCAAATGCAGGCAACAACTAGGCAACGTTTAGATGTATTGATAGCTACGCAATTTGTTGCACAGTCGTTTGCCAAGAACTTTATCAATTAAAACTAATGTACCAACATCCTGTTAAAAGATATTTTCAAGTCTAATCAGCATCGCGTTCTATTTCGGTATAACGCTCTCAGAATTGGCTCAAGTAAATAACTTGGCTCGTGTACCCCACGAAATGTGAGAAAGCCATTAAGTGCACTCCATACACCCTCAATTGATGATACTTCAGTGTTCGTATGGGTGTATGTGTGTGTGTTGCCGTGTTTGAGTGTATTTCATAATATAAGCCAGTTCATCAATGACATCGGAACAAAGGGACGCGCGGCGGGACGCGAGCATTTGTGGGTGTCATCAGTGACAGCTGCGCGCAAGCTTTGATATTGAATTCTTGACATGATTGCGCGACACAGCTTGTCATATTGCTATTAAAATGAACATATTCTAGTTATGTGCACATATGAAACAGATTTTAAAATCCCTACCACAAATAACTCATATAAATTGTGATGTGACACTATATACAATTTTATAGGCATTCAATGTTAAATATGCGTTGTAGCGTAAACGAAATCTTTATGAATATTTTATTGGTGAACTAATAAAAAAATTATATATGTATATATAAAAAAAGAAACAACCGCATCATTCACCACCCACAGCATTGAGAGCAAACAGCAAACGACGCACAGTGGGGCCATCTGAACTTTGTTTGTAACTGTGAATTCCGTAAGCCTTAAAATGATGCTCATACAGTGTGCTTTAGTAAGCGTTACGAAGTTAGAACTAATAAATTAAAGAATTTAGCGAAATTTTACATGTCGGAACCGCGCGGATCGGATAACTACTTCTTGTAGCTGTCTTAGGAAATGTTTTCTTCTCTTTGTTACTTGTTTCCACAACTTCATGATCCCGTTTTACCCATTTTCGTTGGGTAAAGGCTTTAAAAGTCGTTACGGATATTTAAGCTTTATTATTGAAACGCTGTGCTACTCTTAGACAGAAATTGTGCACTATTCCATCGATAATTATACCCTATCTGTCTAAAAAATACTTAAGGCAATAAAATAAATTATCTTTAATGAAATAGGCTCTATTTGGAATTATTGTAGTAATGACTATCAGATCCCCCTGTATAATGGAATGTGGAGATCGCCAAGTTTGGTGCTAGGATTGTGTTTAAAATCTAAACATGAAACCACTCCCACGATCCCACGGCAAACACATATGTATAACAGATGACCCAACCCATAAACATGTCAATGATCAAGGTTCCTAATAGCATAAAAGACTACCTGACCCACAAAGGGTCAAGGACACATGATAGGTGACACAACACGAGAAGAGAAAATAATTTTTGAGCTTTACAGCACGTGCGTGCTTTGGTCGCTTCTTCCTTAGCCATAAACCTCAAACATCGACGAAGCATCTGCGTAATTTTTTCTTTTGTCTGGTCTTACTCTGCGTACGTTCCATGTTTACGCAATATGTGGTGGTATAAGCAAAATTACTTACGTCGTAAGTCCGTCTAGGTCTTTATGAAACGTGTTTCATATCAAAGACTTAAGAGTAAGTATATTTATCCAACGTTTTTTAGTGATTTAGCATTGAGCATTGTGAGTATTCATAATCTTATTTGGTATCATCACCTATGCTTTGCAAACTGCAAACTACAATAATATAGTAGTGGTAGTAGTTCTTCTTTATATTTTAGATTTGTTTACATACATCAACTCTATTATACTAAAATGTTACAAATAATTTATATATAATTTTTACGCACTAATGTCATCAAATACATTAGATAGTCTTAAGGACTTGAGAAGCTTTCGAAAAGGATTTTTCTTCTGTAGCGAGTTGCATCTGTGAGGAATTTCGCCAGGCTTTTCCAATCAGATCCGTTTAAAACCATTTTAAATTCCATTTCATTGTGAACGGCTTTGTCCCATATATTCATTCGGAGTTCTCTTAATATTGGACAGGTTGAACATAAGTGAGTCACGTCTTATCTCATTTATATTCTAGTTGTGGGGAAAATATTTTTGCGCCAGCATCTCTGTCCGAGCTTTAAAAATCTTTGACATAGTTCTGCAGTCCTATTGGCTCGTTTGTTATTGACAAATTTCCCATGCGGCGCTACTGAGGAGGCAGATGGCGCCACTGGTACGACGGTTTTGGCCAATATGGAAGCCTTCGGTTAGTTTTGCGAAAAATTATTAAAAAGCAAATTTCAATATTAAATCAAATAAATCTTGTTATTTATTTGATGCAGCCTATCCAGAAAAATAATGTAGTTTAGATTTCCAAAACTAATTTTGCTTATCAAAATAGTTTTAGCGGTGAATTTAGCAAAATCTCTAATCACTAGAGATTTGAAACCAACCGAAAGAGATTTCTAGGACACCGAGAAATAGTTTTGGGTTGGAATTTGGTTGGAAGAGATTTCTGGGACACCGCCGATTATGCATTACATCATTGCACTGAGTTCTATGGAGCTCAAAACAATAAATGCAGTTGCATGTAGTATGAGACATTACTTTATAATTATTGCTTAAGTACTTGCTCAAGTAAAATTGACAAAAGAAAAAAAAGTTACAAGTTTGATATTGCTTCACGCTATAATTTATCCTTTGATTTGTGTTGGCCAAATAAAATTAAAGAAAAAATTCCTAAGGACTCAACAATAAATAAAATAAAACAATATACTAGCTTCTATGTTTTACTTAACAATTTTTCTTTTAGTTTCAACATATAAGACTAAAATTTTATATTGACATTTTCCATGCGCTCCGTAATCTCCAAGCGAGCAGTCGCTTGTCGGTCAACTACCTCCATCCGCTCTGTTGTGGAAGTCACCAAACGGTGTCATCTCGGCCAAGTCCAGTTTGCGCTTCTTCAGGCACACTGAATTCCCATGTGAGGTCAGTGAGCCACGCGAGTCACTTTACCTCAACACACTGCTTGAGAAAGAGGATGATGGCTGCACTGACTTTACGGCTCTCATTTTGATAGCGCACCGACTGAAACCCCTTGTGATTTTATTTCAGACCAGTATACAAAAACCCCTACTTATCTTGTATTTACTTGTATTGGCGCGTTAAATGTCCAATTTTTTTTTCGAACGTCTTTCCATTCAATTAATTTGTGCAACCATCCTTGCGACAAAATTTCCCTCCCACAGAGCATGACTTCATGGTAGTCCTTCCAAGACACTGACTTACGTTTTGGAAAACTCGCGTTGACTTTTTTTTTGACATCGATAACATAAGGGTAGATTTTTGTGACATAAATATAAAATAATCCAGTATTTTCTTTTACAACACTGGTATCACTCGTGGCGAATGGACACATATATTAAATATGTACATTTTTTTTCATATGGAAAAAATGTTACATATTTTTGGATATGTGATAAAATGTGAAAATATGTACATACATATTTGCTATAGTGGAAATAGGCTATTAAATGCAATTCAAATTAAATAAATAAGTTCTAAATTGATCACAGAATTATGGGAAATTATATTAAGGCACTCTTCTGGTGTATACATTTTTTTCGATCTTTTTTTCTTTCTATAAAGTATATATATTCTTGATCAGCATCAACAGGCGAGTCGATCTAGCCATGTTCGTCTGTCCGTCCGTCTGTCTGTCTGTCTGGCTGTCTGTCTGTCTGTATGTACATACTGATCTCAGAGATGGTAACAATTACAAATCTTTGCAGCAGATGGTAAGAGATAGTTTCATGTTCGCACGCGCCTCCCTCCCCCGTACAAAAAACACATATCTCCGCGTTTTATAGATATTTTGAAAAAAGATTATTTATTGATCGGCGAATGTAAACGATTAAGTTTTCGATTTTTAAGAAAACAATGTCATTATGGGCAGCACCGGCTTAGCTTAGATATTGAAAAATATTATCCCAAGAGGATTTTTCAAAATTCGGAATACTTTCGGAGATATAGCCATTTAAGTGAGCCAAGGTGACCCAAATTTCCTAGCAACTGCAAACTTTAAGCGCGTTTTTCTCGAAACAACGTTTTTTCAAACTGGTTTGCAGCTTTTCTCAAGTTTTACTGTGCCGATTTTGATGATGTATTGCTTAATGGACGCAGAATTAACGTGGCTATGGCCCGAACCTCGATCATTGGAAACAAAATTGCTTACTATTTTTTTTTGGTTCACTTGACTCATTTCTCATTTTTAAATAGTCACCATTTTTACAAATTAATTTTTTTTCATGATTCTGCTTCGGGCCATAGAGGGCATTCATACCAACCAATTTGCTGTCTTCATTTTTTCTTTCTGATAATGGTGACAGCGAACCGTCAACTCACCTTTTTTCAGAAGACCCATTTTGGAGGCCGATAACTTTTTAAAAAGCCCTCGCATTCATTTATTTTTAATTTTATATTGTTTTCGATGATTTTCTTCCACAAGTTTGTAAAAAACAGGTAAAATGTAGTCGCCTAGACCAGAAGAGGGCCTTAATGTACATTTGGCAAATGTACGAGTGCATATTTGGCCAATTACTTTTCATTTCACCTGCCAATAAGCATAACTTTTATAACTTTGAATCGATTCCGTTTCCGAAGAGTTGCAGAGGAAGATGATTTGAGAAAATAACTGATGGTAAAAATCACCTTAAATAATAAAAAAAACATTTTTTATGTATAAGTTGATCTCGAAAATAAGGATCAGTTTTAACCCGGCAAGGCTAAGGGTTTAATTTAAGCTATTCCGGGATCAACCCATTATTAACACCGCTTTTGCATGAGTTGATCCCGAATGGCTTAATTTTTTGGTTCAGTGCAATGATTATATGTCAGCTCGAATGAATAAATTCAAAAATGGGAGTATAAAGGGTTGAATTTGCTTTAAAAACTGCGGAGCTATAACTAATTATATAAAAGGCAACATAATTAGACTTTTTCCAGTATATTAAAGGGTCGGTTGTGAGTTTCGTGTGCTAAGCACGACAGCGTTTTCTAAAATGGACCATCACGTCTAGATTTTTCGTAATTTGAGCTTAAAGTAGCTAAAAGTGCCTATTTTGACACTTTTTAGGAGCGTTTTTCGGGAAATCTATTCAATTATTTGGAATCTCTTTGATACTATCGAAAAGTTCCACTTTTTAGCTTTAGAATGAACTATCCCTAACAATTATGCGATTTTTTTCAATGGAGATATACATCTTTTAGCACTTGTGTAGGAATCCGAAAATATCCTATACTCGTACTTTTAAAGTTTTGATTTTTGCACTAAAAAAAGGCAGAGCGCCCCACTTTGCAACGGCTGCGATACGCCCTTCTGAAAAAAGCAATTTGTGTCAATAAATGTGAGCATTGCACATACATACATATGTGTGGATGTGTGTGTGTGTGTGGGTTCCGCTTGGCGTGCTCTTGTTCTTATACTCGTAAGATTCGAGCAGCAGCAGCAGTTACCCAACATAATCGTCATAATCATTTTATGTGCATGTTGTATAGCATACTTTTATGCGCATAAATTTTTATTCACATCCTCGTCAAAAACACAATGCTCAGAAACGATTCAGTCCTGGGTGAGTGGGATTTTGATTCGTTCTTGGTTTATATTTTATTTCTCTATAATGATTTGCATTCGCCGCACATCCAAATTGGCGGTTTTCGTGGCTGGCAATGAGCTGTGCGGCTAAAATAAATTTTAGTTTGCGGCTCGGCCAATATGATAAAGAATATCCGAAATATATGGCAATTGAGGCGGAAATAAAACAATTAAAAGATCATAGCAATCACAACAAATGCAAAGAAAAACAAAAACAATAAAAATGGACATTAATTAACTGGACGGAATAGTGAAGTGTAACGAATTGGAAAACCAAATAATTCGCATTGAATTTGTTGGTTTCAATCACGCACACACACAGAGCGACCGCATGTTGTGTGCATTGATTTAGTGCAGAAACCCCCGTTGATGGATAGGCTTGGTCATGGGGACGGCACATGGTCAATTGATTGCCAAAGCCAATCTTCTATGAATAAATGAATGGAAGTTCTGCGTGTGCTCATCCTGGTCCAGGTCAGGTGCATCGACGGCATTTAATTGTGGCACAGTATGCATTCAAACAAAAGGATTTTCGCTTTGTGTCCTCTGCCCCTCCCAAAATTCTCAATTTAAAAATCCGGCCCAAAATGTGACATAGACGGGTGGAGAGAAAGACAAATGATTTAGCCATGGATGCACTGGACAGTATTTTTTGTTCATCGGTTTATACGGTTAATTGAAATTTTTGCACTGCTCTACGGCTTTAAATTCATTTGGATTCGTTCAATTTCTAAACCCATGGCAATTCCCCGGGCAGCCATACAGGAAATATGCAATAAATTTATTCAGTAAAATACAAAAAAAAAATGGAAAAATAAAACTAATCGAATGGTGGGAAAAACCAACAATGCGGATTATGTAATTGCATAAATACTTAAATGCATATACATTTAAAGAAAGATACAGTATAGAGTCCTATGTATAAATATGTATTAGGGCGGACCTCAACAAGAAGAAATGGGAAAGGCTGGAACACTGCACTTTAAAAGCTTCTAGAATTAAATAGTGTTGCAACTGTAACTGCCCAGTACACAGTGGTCGGTCCCATAGGCTAAAAATTAAAAAATTAAGGTATAAATTATGCCTCCAAATATACCTCATCTAGTTATCAATAGTACAAAGTTTCAAAAGCAGTAATTTGTTTTGTTTAGCTTCACACGTTTGTTAAGAGAATAGCTCGAAAAGAGAGAGCACATCACGTGAGGCCGACTCTCAGTGTGCGTGGACGATGAGCGTGGACTAAATTTATAAAAAAAAAAAAAAGTTTTCTAAGACTACTTTTGGACATTACTTTTCTATGCTATACTATAAAGATGTCTGATTTCATTAAACTTGGTGAAATCATGGAAAAGCTAATACACTGTTAATTCGAAATTTGGAGGCGATGTCATTTAAGACAAAAAGTTTTCTCACTTCAACTTCTTTTCGACCGATCATTCATACTCAGCTATAGCTATAGTCATCCGATTTTGATAAAACTATGTGAAATGTGTCCAAAGTAAAGATAGGTATCCAATGTGACGTTTAAAACAAAGTTTCCAAGAATAGTTCGACGATCGTTCTGGCGCTATATTAAGTCTCCGTTCGCCAAACTGTGAAATCGGGAAGGGATAGTAAACTAAGAATACGTACTTGGAGGCGTTTCCATTAAAAACAAAAAGTTTTTCTTAAGACTAGTTTCAACGATCGTCACGCTTCTAAGTCCGGGCCGGTCGACAAATGTGAGCGTATTGCAAAAGACTTTGTGCAAAGTTTGGGAGGATAGCAAAACTGCGGAGGAGATTGAAAAGAGGAAGACGGAGACGACAGGGAAGAGGACAAATAGCCGTCTCTCGATAGCTAAAACAGTTTAAAAACATTGAATAGTAAAAAAGTGTAAATTCTAGGGTTGTTTAGAAGTCGTCGTAAAATGTGAAAAAAAAAAAATTTTTAAGGGTTTTAAAATTTTTCAAAGAATCGGTTAAAAATACTTAGTATCGAGCCATTTCGAGATATTTGTCTTAAAAATATGCGGTCACACCAGCAAACTGCAAATTATAAAAAAGAAAACTGGAAGCCAATTCAAAGCGCTGGAAGAATGTTATGACGCCAAGCGTTTCCGCAAGGCCCAGTGCCCCATTGTGGATCGGCTGACCTGCACGCAGATGTTGAAGGGACGCAACAATGGCAAGAAGCTGAGTTCCTACCGCACTGTCAAGCGCTCGCTCAAGATAATTCATGGTGGATGTGTCGACACTGCGTGTCGTTACGTGGGGATGCCTTCAGGATCACCAATATCATTGCTGAGTCAATGCAGCAAAGGGTTATTCCAACCCTACGCCATCAATTCGAAAACAAGAAGTTAACATAACAATTTTACTGACATGTTTACAAATTACAAAATATTAAAAATAACTCAATTTAACAATTCCGTAGCTTTACTGGCGGTCGTGAACAATCAAGATTTAAAAACCTAAAGAGCCGCCATCACCTACTCCAAACATTGTTTTAATTTTTCTATTTCTTAAATGGCCAAGTCAATTGTTCTCTTACTCAAAGCTTCTTGCACCCTTTGTCTTAGCATTTTTATTTTGTTGTTTTTATACTCTTGCAGAGGGTATTATAAAATTGTCCGGATGTTTGTAACGCATAGAAGGAAGCATCTCCGACCACATAAAGTATATATATTCTTGATCAGCACGACGAGCTGAGTCGATTTAGCCCTGTCCGTCTGTCCGTCTGTTTCTATGCTATCTCCTCCGTCAGTGTTAAAGCTATCCTCACCAAACTTTGCACGAAGTCTTTTGGTACAAATACGCTGCACATTTGTCGGAACCGGCCGGATCGGTTGACTATAGCATATAGCTGCCATAGAAACGATCGGTTGAAAAACTAGTCTTAAAGAGAAAAACTTTTTGTTTTTAATGGAAACGCCCAAAAAGTACGTATTTCTTGTTTACTATCCCTTCCCAGGATTTCACTAAGTTTGGTCGAAGTCGGATGACTATAGCATATAGCTGCCATAGAAACGATCGGTCGAAAAACTAGTTCGAGTGAGGAAAACTTTTTTGTTTTAAATGAAAACGTCCTTTTTATTGGCATATTCTTATTTTATATACTTTAACACATTTCTACAAAGTTTTATCAATATCGGATGACTATAGTATATAGCTGCAGTGTGAATGATCGGACGAAAATGAAGTTCCAGTTAGAAACGCTTTTTTGTTTTAAATGAGATCGCCTCCAAATTTCGTAATGAACAGTGTATTACGCTATCCATGATTTCGCCAATTTTGTTCGAAATCAGACATCTATATATTATAGATCCCATAGAAAAGTAAGGTCCAAAAAGTAGTTTTAGTTAGAAAAACGTTTTTGTTTTCAATGGAAGTTGCAAGGGTTTACAAAACTTCGGCCGAGACGAAGTTAACTTTCCCCTATTTTTTTCTATTCTAAGCGTTTTTGTTATGTGCAACGGTAAGTTTTTTTAGTTTTTCTCTTGTTGCTCTCTTTCGTCGTGCTTGTGTTAGTTTTGCTTTGTGCTCTGGCAAAAGCTCAAATGCTGAAATTTCGGGATGTTTTCGATAATATAAAATCTCATATCGAAAGTAACGCCTACACATTTAATCACCTTGAAGCGACAATATTTCATTAAGATTGAAAGCATCAGGATCAACTCAAAATGGGTACGGTCTAGAATGAATTATGCAGAGTGTTCTCAAAGAACAAAGCGACGTTGAATTTTTGAACTTACGAAACTTAATGAGTCTGCAGGCAATGATTTGCGATCCGCAAGCCCACTTCAGAAGTACTCAATATTACCAGCAAAGACTTTTTCCGTCATAGATCTCATAAGAGATGCAATTTTTTCAATTTTATAATGTAGGCGCATAGGAGGGGAGATATACTTCGTTAACGGTGCCAATTTTTAAAATATAGTACTATTACATTATTATAAAGCTACATACAAAATTTCAAGTCGATATCTCTACTGGAAGTATTTTTGGCCACCTTCTCCATACATGACCGACCACTGTGCAGTGGTGCAGATAGTAAGATCGTTGCCATAGAACAGTGTGGTCGTGTGTCCCCTTTCGAGCATTCGTTTTTTATTTTTCCTATCATGGAAAGCCGTAATAAACAAATATCTGACAGATAAGCAGTTCACATATTAATGGCCACTGCTAAAGTTTTAGGATTAAAGGCCTGTTCCCAGGAGCGCGGAAAATTTCATCGTCAAAATTGCAATTAATAAATTTAGCATTCACCTAAATTTTTAGTAAGGATATATATAAGCCATAATGGCAAAATAAAGGAACGGCCACACTGGTGGTCAGCTATTTTTCGTTTATAAATATTTGAATTTCATAAAATATAATTTGCAAATATTTAAAAAACAATGCTGTGTAACAAGAACTCTGATATTCTGATGGCGAGACTTCATTGCTGGGGCGATGCATTCCCTTTGCACAAGCGCATCATGAAGCCGTTTAGATCTCGCATCTTGACTGCGCCCGAGCGGATCTTTAATTTCAGCCTGAGCCTCGCCGCTGCATAGAGAAGGCATTTGGCCTTTTTGATTCAGCTGGTGTTTGAATTCAATAAAAATGTAATAAATAGATGAATTATCTTTATTTCATATCGCCCGTTTTTCGATTTTGCTTAAATTATTTAACTTGCAGTTTTTACAGGCTCGAGGTCCTTTTATGCTATTGGCATAACTTTAAACAGAGGCACACAACACAGCAAAGGAGGCTTCAGGTTGATCGGACGCGTTTCATGAGGGACCAAATCCTTACTCATCAGCGATCTTTAGCCTGAAATGTCTATCCAAAGAGCAGCCTCTCCATGCCAGCGACGGCAAAACTGTTTGGGAATTCCAAAAACAGCATGCGCGCAAAACACCAAAAAGACAGCCTAAGACAGCCATTCCCCTTTGTAAGTGTGTGGCCTCCATTGGACTTTGCACTCAGTGAGCAGCCAACCTGAAGCCTCCTTTGTTGTGTTGTGTGCCTCTGTTTAAAGTCATTAAAACAGTCATAAAAGAATCAAATTATTTAATTATTTTCGATTTCCTTATGTGGTTCACCTTTCCATACAGCAGGTTGGTTACTTAAATCTCCTTTTCCATAATAACGCTAGGTGGAAACTTGTTGAGCAATTCGTTGAGCCAATGGTGCCCCAACAACTGGAGATCTCTGCTGGGGCTTCTTTAACTGCTTCTGTAGATGTAATGAATGAACCTCTGTTGTAAATAAATGGCTTAGTCAGGTGTGTAGGAACTAACATATATGTATGCAGCAGATGTGCTCGGCTACAAGTCATTCTCCATGAAGAAAGAGCTGCTATCAACGAATCAAAAGCACCTTCATAGAGGCTACATGAAGCTCGCTCCAAAAACCGCGACACAGTTGTGCTGAAAGTAAAATCATTTTATATGCAATCTGAAAAACATTATCATTCATGCTAACATTTTCGCAATCGCCAAAGTTCTGAGATTGGGAGAGCAAATTTAGTCGGCTTCAAAACTCAAAACTTTTGCAAATGCGAAAAACGGAGCACGGCTGTATGAGTCAATATGACTCACCGACTCTCCGAAGACATATTGGAGAGAAACCCAATGTACTCAGCATATTCCCAGTCCACGATGGCACTAAGTTGCGTCTGCTCCAACTGAAGGCCATTATTTTTAGTATCGCGCCAACACTTTCCCGCAAACTTTCCACTGCAATGTACGTTTAGAGTTCCTATACAAACGCCATTTTGTACTCGCGGCTATAACTTTCAGATAGTTTCCTTTTGCACTCTTAATTTTTCCCTCCATTTAATCAATTTTTGACGTCAAAATATTAGGTTGCATTTTATTTATTTTCTGGCAGCTATTTTTCAGTCCACTCACGGTAAAACATTATAAAAATGCGAGGGCCGCCTACCTCAATGAGTTTACCTACACATGAGGTCCACCCTAATGAACCAAACTGAGTAGTTTGACCTGTAGAGAAAAAACAATTATCAATATTAAATTCGTTGGCGGTTTTTGTGGACAACAAATGCGATTGTCAATAAAATATGGAAATCTGGTTAGATAGCCAGTCACTGAGAGATAGATAGGAGAGTGACCACATCCAGGAAGGAAGCTGGTGCAGGAAATCGCAGTTTACAAGCATGGCACACTTTTTTTAAAACATTGGGCAAAAAACCAAGGACTGACCACAAGGCTCATTGTTTAAAATAGCTTTTTCAATTGGCTTAAAACGTACTGGAATAAATATTGATGGTAATTTCCTCTCAGTTGGTTCCTGATATGCCACCGAGGCTACTTAAAAGGCAAGGCACAGCTCGACGGCATTAAAATTAAATGCATTTAATTAAAGAAAATAATTTCGCTGGCAAAACAAAATAGAGAACCCAAAAAAACCCATTTCGAATGAAACTTACGTTTACGAAACATTTCCTTTTGCGTTTCCTTTGCTTGCTTCACCTGCTTACGGCAAAAGCAATTTGGTGTTGCATACTTTCAGGATGTGCCTTGGCCCTGGTACACCCTTATCGTCGTCATGCCCGTCCGACATTGGTAATTTGGAGTAAAAAACAAAAACTGCTCGAAGGTCCAAAAGCATTTTGTACTCGTTACTTGTATTGCCTTTTCGATTTGCACTTTACACGCTTTCATTACGCTTCGTTTCCGGCGCTAAACACTTGACCCGAGACCGAGACAGTTGTAGTTGCATTGTTAGCATTTAAACCGTTTCTGCTTCAGTTCGATTGCACACTTGAGATCTAGAGCCGGGCTCAGGCATTATCTAAATACCCAGCAGCAGCAGCAGCTGCATCATAATCATCGACAGCCGAATCAAACGAGCTCTCCTCTCAACGTCAGTTCAAATGGCTGACTGCCGACCTGCCCTGCACTTGTCCCCTCTTGGCAATGCTCATGCTGCCTTGACACTTTAAGCTGCAATTTCGTTAAAATATTTCCAATCGATTTCGTTGGTTTATCGCCAAGTTTATTTCCACTTTCTTGTTGTTTGCCAGTTGTTCTACTCTAGCATTTTCCGCTTCCACTCTGCCAGGTCTTACGGAAATGAAATGTGTTTCTATTTTAGTTGTATATTTTTGTGTGTGTGCATTTACACGCTCGAGTGTTTGTCCGCAGAAGCCCGACAAAAAAAAAAAAAAATGACCGAATAAATAATACTTCAACTGAAGTTTATTTACAAATCATAGAATGAAATGCAATTTCCTTTTGCACCGAGAGGGGAAAAAAGTGGACCAAATAGCAACCAAATGCCAAATATTTACTTAAACTTTGCCATCACCATCCACTCAGCAGCACATACCAATCTGCATAATTGTGCAGCAAAATGTACATTATGGGAAGTGCCTTTAAGTAGCAACTTATTTTATGTCTTACTTTTGCCGTAAGAATATTGAAGTTTTATGCTAATTCAGTAAAATTTAGGTGGACAGTGGCAAGAAAGGAAGAAGGAAGGAAGATTGAAGGAAGAAGAAGAAAAAGGAAAGGAAGAGAAGAAGAAGGAAGGAAGGAAGGAAGAAGGAAGGAAGAAGGAAGGAAGAAGGAAGGAAGAAGGAAGGAAGAAGGAAGGAAGAAGGAAGGAAAAGGAAGGAAGGAAGAAGGAAGGAAGAAGGAAGGAAGAAGGAAGGAAGAAGGAAGGAAGAAGGAAGGAAGAAGAAGGAAGGAAGAAGGAAGGAAGAAGGAAGGAAGAAGGAAGGAAGAAGGAAGGAAGAAGGAAGGAAGAAGGAAGGAAGAAGGAAGGAAGAAGGAAGGAAGGAAGGAAGAAGAAGAGAAGGAAGAAGGAAGGAAGGAAGGAAGAAGGAAGGAAGAAGGAAGGAAGAAGGAAGGAAGAAGGAAGGAAGAAGGAAGGAAGGAAGGAAGAAGGAAGGAAGAAGGAAGGAAGAAGGAAGGAAGAAGGAAGGAAGAAGGAAGAAGAAGGAAGAAGGAAGGAAGGAAGGAAGGAAGGAAGGAAGGAAGGAAGAAGGAAGAAGGAAGAAGGAAGGAAGAAGGAAGGAAGAAGGAAGAAGGAAGGAAGGAAGAAGGAAGGAAGAAGGAAGGAAGAAGGAAGAAGGAAGGAAGGAAGAAGGAAGAAGAAGGAAGGAAGAAGGAAGGAAGGAAGGAAGAAGGAAGGAAGAAGGAAGGAAGGAAGGAAGGAAGGAAGGAAGAAGGAAGGAAGAAGGAAGGAAGAAGGAAGGAAGAAGGAAGAAGGAAGGAAGAAGAAGAAGGAAGAAGGAAGGAAGAAGGAAGGAAGGAAGAAGGAAGGAAGAAGGAAGGAAGAAGGAAGGAAGGAAGGAAGGAAGGAAGGAAGGAAGGAAGGAAGAAGAAGGAAGGAAGAAGGAAGGAAGGAAGGAAGAAAGGAAGAAGGAAGGAAGAAGAAGGAAGGAAGGAAGAAGGAAGAAGGAAGGAAGAAGAAGGAAGGAAGAAGAGAAGGAAGAAGGAAGAAGGAAGGAAGGAAGGAAGAAGGAAGAAGAAGGAAGGAAGAAGGTAGGAAGAAAGAAGGAAGGAAGAAGGGAGAACGGAAGGAAGCAAGAAGGAAGTAAGACGTATAAGAAAGGACGAAATGAATTAAAACAGAAAACACACAAATAAAATGAAACTTGAATTGACACTTTCCAACAACCTATTAGTTTGTTCTGCAAACCGATCTGTCTGGCCCACAGTATACTCGTTTCGTTCAAAATACTCGTAGAAATATATGTCACAGCTTGATATCTATCAACTGTCAACTACCATTAAGCATACGCAATGTGTGACCAGTTGGAAATTAGCATTTAAAGTAGCTTCCGATGCAAGTACTACTAAGTAGCTCAAATGAGGCAAGTGAAAGTTGAAAGGAAAAACTAATTTCTCTGCCATGCCCTTGCTTCAGTTGTTGTTGCCATCACCCATAATGAAGTGGCACAATTTGTGCTGAGGCCTTCAAGCTGCCATTGTTCTGAGTGGAGCGTGCTACTTTTCAAGGACACAGACCCAGCTGGGTGTTTTGTTTTGTGCATTCATTAATGCAGCATGAAGCGTTGATTATTATTTATATGTATGTAGATGTATACAGCAGCTATATTGCAATTTGCACTTAACATGCACTATTTAAAGTTGCACATGCAACTGCATTTTAGGCAAAGCCAAATGCTCGCCAGCTGATGAAGAAGGGAGGGCAAATTCGAAATAAAAAGCTCACACACTCGCTTGTCTTGTGCACAGTTTTTGGCCATATGCTGCGGCTACTCCCCCATGGCGCACATTTGTGGTCGGTTTGTTGGCCAGCCTGCGGTACTTGGCCTGGGGAATGTGGCGAGAAATTTGCGTGGGCGAGGTGTGTGAATTCTATTTGCCCAAGTGGAAGTGCTGGCAGGGAGATAGAGAGAGAGAGAGACAGAGCAGAGACATGGCCAAAATATAAATCCTGATTAGTGTTGCCTACTTAAGAGCACAGAGGATATTTTTCTGACCAGACCACTTGACTATTTAATTGCCACACTGTTGGCAGTCAAAGCAACTCACGAGGGCTGGTGGATAAGTTAGTGGTAATTTCAAAACATTTAGACCGGAGTTATTCAAAATAGGGAATTAAGATAGTCAAACACAAGATTCACTCATCACTAGGTTGCCTGCTTTCAAACAGCATTAACAGTTGGTAAGTCAGGCTTGACAGAAGCAGTGTTGCACTTAAAAATTGATCAAACTGGCCTCGTGTTTGGGCTTTTACAATTCCCTGCTCTCGTTTTGGCTTTGTTAGCAAATCCAATAATCTGTCTTTCAATTGCAAATGGAACAACGGTTTAGCACACAAAACGTTTTAACAATGTGTTTGGTGGCGGCGGCATCGTTGTCCACTTACTCCCACTATCCCCCTTCTCCGCCTCATTCACTGATCAATTGAATTGTTTCAATTGCCACTTGGGCTGGGCCACAGTTTCTGCCCTCCACTTTTCCGGGCTTGGTTGCTGGGAATTGTTCGCATTCATAATGAAAGTCGATGCTGCATTTGGTCGTCTGGTTTTGTGGCCAAGCTAATTGGTCTAGTGTCATGAATGGAGCTTGGGTTAATTAAATAGTAGCCTTTAAGTGTTACAGTTGGCTAAGACAGCAGTTGAAAGGAATTTACTTGGCTTTGCTGCCAACTATTTTGACAGCTTTTGTGTTGCTAAGAGGTTCACTGGTTGCCTTGATGGATGGCCAGGAGTGGTTATTAACAACAAAGTATTTACCTGTAAGAAAGTCAGGCTAGCTTGTTTGTTTATTTTACAGGCATAGTAATGCAATGTGTACCTTTAATTAAGTTAATGTCAGGACAAACATCTACTTCTATGAGCTGGCTAACCATGATTCCACAATTACAGCTAGCATTAAATTCAATTTGTTGGTCAATTGAGAGACAGCAATTTGCAAAAACTGAACCTATAAAAGCAAGAATTTCTGTCAAGATAGTTTTAAAACCAAAATGTTGCTGGAGCCGATTGTGACTCATTTGAATCAATTGATTCACCTTATAGGTAAGAATCGTATTTTATATAAATTAAAATTTTTCTGAGTCAGTTTTCCTTTCAGTCAGTCAATATTTTGCTCCACTATCTTCAGTGCTGATAGTTTATAATAATACTTTGTCAGCAACTGCCCTGCAATTGGAGTATTTAAGGAGCTTAGAGTTGGCTGTTCGCAATGTCAGTTCTCCGGTCTTACTACAGTGGATTAATGTGGCGCTACTTAAGGACTCCAATGCCTTTAAGCGGCAAGTTCTTAGTGCTGTAAACAGTAGCGTTACTGAGGTGGGACTTCGGTCTGAGTGAAATCCTGTTATGATATAATGTGAAATCTTATATAGGGTTTCATTACCATCTTGCCGGACACCGCAAAATTTTTGCATGTTCGTTACTTTGCCACTCGCAATGCCCATGTGAGACTTAAGGATAAGCGATATTTATTTTTGTGTGAACATGAAGACCCACGCACTTTGTTGGGCATGGACATTTTGCAGTGTAAGTAAAATGAGCTACTATATACTAGGCTATACATGTCACAAAATTTACAAAATTAAGTGACAATTTTGTGTATCAAGATTTACTTTTTAGCAGCAGAGCGTAAACTGAGCAAATACCAAATTGCAACAAAACAAGCAAGCAAGTCGGTCATGCACGACTGTAATATACTCTGTACCAACAAAAGTGTATGCTCCGTATGTATTTTACTGCTGCCTTTGCTTTTAACTTCACTATTCTTCATCCGATTTTAAGAACCCTTTGGCAGATGGAGAAATAATCCTAATTAGTAAATATGTCTTGCAGGAAGTAATCTATGTATTATCTTTATAAACATAAAATAGTTTGTCCTGACTGTATGACTGACTGATTGGTAATAATCGCACAGCCTAAACGGTAAGAGCTAGAGGGCTGAAATTTGGACAGGAGTTTCCTTATGTGGTGAAAGTGGGTACTAAGACGGTGTTTTAGAAAATTCCACCCGGAAAGGCCGGAAAAACGTCGGGAAAGTTTGTTTGGGGCCAATTTTATTATTCATCCGATTGACTTGAAATTCCGCTTGTAAGCATAGTATGCGAAATAATTGGACACGTATTTTCCCGATTTCGGAAAATCCGCCCACAAGGAATATTCTCGGGAAGTCCTAAATGCAAAAATCTATTTTTCATCCGATTGACTTGAAATTCGGTTTGTAAGGATGGTATGTGAAATAAATTGAAATGCGATTTTCCGATGTAGGAAAATTTGACTCAAGGGTCGGAAAACTCATGGAAATCTCTGCAGTCAAAAAACTATTTTCATCCGATTGGCTTTAAACTTGGTTTGTAAGGATGGTATAAAAAATAACAATGACAGTAACGATAACGGTAACGATAGCGATAACGGAATCGATAACGGAATCGATAACGATAACGAAATCAATAACGATAGTGATAACGGTATCGATAACAATAACGGAATCGATAACGATAGCGATAACGACAAAGGTATCAATAACAATAACGATAGCGATAACGGTATCGATAACGATAACGGTTATGATAAGGGTATCGATAACGATAAAGAAATCAATAAAGAAAACTATACCGATAACGTTATCGACAACGATAAAGAAATCAATTAAGATAGCGATAAAGGTATCGATAACGAAAACGATAGAAATAACGGTTACGATAACGATGACGATAACGGTAATGTTACCCAAACCCGGTCGGAATAGAAAAACTTTATCGGTTTTAAGTGATGATTTTTAATAGCTTCCTGTATAGACTGATGGCGGCGTAGCGAAGGGCGCCGGGTACTATGCTTCTTCTTCTTCTTCTTTGGCATTGATGGTAATAAAATCATCACAACCGTTTTACGGTCTCGGCCGCTGCCACTAATGCCCGCCACTCGCCTCTGTCCCGAGCGACATCCCACCAGGAGGACACACCCAGCTCCGCAATATCTCCCTGCACCTGGTCGCGCCATCTCTGCTTCGGTCGACCCGGCCCGGGCTTGCCTCCTAACTCGTTCGCATGCCGACTGTACACCCGTTTTGCTGGAGCGTTATCATCCATACGGGTAACATGTCCTATCCAGCGCAGCCGCTGTTGTTTTATGCGCTGGGCAAGCTTAGTGTCCCCATAGAGCTCGTACAGTTCGTGATTTATTCGGATGCGAAATTCGTCGCCAACGCTTAGAGGTCCATAGATCCTCCGAAGAACTTTTCTCTCGAACACGCCAATTGCCGCCTCATCCTTTGATGACATTGTCCATGCTTCTGCGCCGTATAGCAGGACTGGGATGATAAGCGACTTGTATAGCGCAATTTTCGTTTTCCGAGAGAGGGCTCTGCTTTTGAACTCCTTACTGAGCCCGTAGTAACATCGGCTTGCAAGAGTAATTCTTCTTCGGATTTCCAGACTGGTGTTGTTGTCGCTGGTTATCGTCGTTCCGAGGTAGACAAATTCCTTAACAACCTTGAAGTTGTATTCTCCCATTGCAACAGATTGTCCAAGCGTAGACTCACTGCGCGTTGATAGTAGGTACTTCGTCTTATCCTCATTTACCGCTAAGCCCTTAAGTTTTGACTGCTTCTCTATCTCTGAGAACGACCGTTTTACCGCAGATTCGATTTTTCCGATGATATCAATATCATCGGCATATGCAAGTAGCATGTTATTTCTGGTAAAGATGATGCAGCAGATTAAAGAAGTCACACGATAAGGTGTCACCCTGCCTAAAACTTCCTTTTGGTATCGAAAGGTTCGGAGAGGTTTTTTCCTATTTTGACGGAGCTTTGTGTGCTTCTCAACGTCATCATGCAAAGTCGAACGTACTTTGCTTGAATACCAAAGGTAGACAGGGATTCAAAGAACTTTAACCTTATCGGCGTGTCAAAGGCGGCTTTATAGTCAACAAAAAGGTGGTGGGTGTCGATCTTTCTCTCTTGGGTCATCTTCAGGATTTGTCGCAGTGGGAATATCTGGTCCGTGGTGGATTTGCCAGGTCTAAAGCCACACTGATAAGGTTCAATCAGTTCACTCATTCTTGGCTTTAGAAGTTCACATAGGATGCATGATAGAACCTTATATGCAATGGGAAGGAGACTGATTCCGCGGTAATTGGCGCAAACCGCAGGGTCTCCTTTTTTAAATATTCGATTCCAATCTTCGGGTATGCTTTCTTCGGACCATATTCTGCATAGGAGTTGGTGCATGCACCTTACCAGCTCCTCAACGCCAGCCTTGAACAATTCAGCGGGCAGCTCATCAGCGCCAGCAGATTTGTTATTTTTTAGCCTTTTTATGGCTAACAAGACTTCATTATGGTCCGGCGGGTACTATGCTAGTCTATCTATAAAGCTATGATCTGTTAAAGGAATGGTACAGATCGGATGAACGATTGTCAAAATTATGAACAGTAGAATGTTACTGCAGCATCAAAATACATACTGAGGGTAATTGTCTAGAGCAGGGACCTGTCTAGAGCAGAACCAAGTACATCAAGCTTATTTTGCTATTGGTCTGTTTTAAGAAGCTCGAAATGCTATTGCAGTAAAATTCTAGGAGTAAGTCACTCAAAAATTGCTGTTTTTCAAGGCTGACCGTTCCGGAACCGAACCCCTGAGAATCGGTTCGATTCGGGCATTTTGGGGTTCGCGAACCGGACCATGAACCAGGCGTCTTATATTTTTGACTCCTCGAACCTGATCCCGAACTGGACCATGGTTCAGTAAACCAATTTAAGAAATTTTTTCAACGATACATCCAGGAATATTGGAAATCTCTGGAGATTTTAGTATGAACCAACGGTGCGTCGAAATTTCATTTTGAGAGCAGTCGAACAACAACAACAAAAAAAAAACAATCACCAGACAGACACACACTGAACACTGAAAACGCAATAGATTTGTTGTTGATTTCGCTTCGAAATCGGCAATTGTGTTTGTCATCTGCCTAGCTTTTGTGAGATGACGAGGCAATTTTTAAGGCGTCAGCCTCTTGCATTTCTAACTAAGTGGTGATGATATTTATGTATGTATCTACTTGGCTTTAAACCCTGTTGCCCGTAATGCCAAAAGCCTATCCCATGGGATTGGAACTTATAATTCTGCCGGCATTGCAGCTGATACACCAAACCCTTTATAAAAATTAAAGCATTCTCTGATCTAATTGCTTGTAAATTCCCAGCTTTTTTCTGTCTTTGTGACATCAATTTATTTGCCACAAGCAAAACGGTGACTTTATTCAACAATGACTTCTTCTTACTTTGCAACCTTCCCAGGGGAATGACAACGAAAACAAGTCAAACTCCAAACTTTTCCAACACAACTCGACTAGCATGTGGCGGCAACATAAACATGAGCGTAGAACAAGCGTAGTGGAGAGCTCCGGGGGTAGTGTTGGCCAGTTGATCAAACTTTAGCACTTGCCAATAATTTCAACGCTCGATGGCGTCTTGTTCAATTGTAAACTTTTTTTGTGGCCTGCCACGACTTAATTTCGTTTCTGTCTGTTTGTTTTTTGTGTGTTCTTTTGCTTGTCCAACGACGGCACAACCGATGTAATGCGCTTTAGTCTACCCACACCATCTGATGGTGCGACCAGCACCAGCAACAGCAACAGACCTCAGGCAACCGGAAGGCACCTCGGTAAACAGCCGTAACGGGACAACACTGGGAGTCGCAAATGGAGATTCGGCAACTGCCGATGCGGATACCGCAGCCACTTTGCCACACCGCGACATCAATTTCGAACTGTGGACACAAAAGTTTGTCGGTGCCGTGGGTAATTTGGATGCCGTACGCCTGGACGCATTCTTGCCGAACGAAACTTTTGCCAGCCGAGAATGGGTGGAACTTTATCCCAACAAGTTGCTCAATCTGGAGCAGCGAGTGGTGCGCATGGGCTCCGTTACTTATGTGCCATATACAGTTACTAATTATGTGGTAAGTAATTGCCGGTTAAGTTTATATTTATTGTTGTTGTTGTTGCGGTTGTCGGCACGCCCAAAGCTGCTGGAAGATTTGCAAGCTGACATTAAGCAAAGCCAATTGGTTGCTGTTTGTCCCACTCCTCCTCATCAGCATTGGGCACAGGCTCTGGGCTCATTCTATGTGATTGTCTTTGCATTAGGCAGCTTCTGGGTGAAATCGTCATGAATAAATAGCCACTGGGTCTGACCCGCTGTGTGTGGCGCTTTGTGTGTGTGTGTGTGTGTTTGGTTTCAAGTTGTAGTTGTGGGCAACGGTTTTGGTAACTAAAATGTAAGCACATGTTGTGTTTTTGTTGTTGCTGTCCAAGCATGTTTATTGTGGGATATTAAAGCCCTACACAGCTCTGTTGGCACAGTGGTTTATACTATGGTTAAATACTAAGTGCCTTTGGAGAATACGAGTTGATAAAAGAAAGCAAATTATCGTCAATGTGTTAAACAGGCTTTTGAGATAGTTTATGACTTAAGGAAGGGTTTCCTATCAATTACTTTGTCTTTCTTTGTCTTTGCAGTCAGTCCGTATTTTATCTGTCAGTTTTTATGATCCCTGAAATAAGCCAGAAGGGCTTAACCCAAGAACCACTTCGAACATTAACCATTGGTATGTTTTGGTTCGAACCCGCAAACCCCTTTCTCTTTGTTTAGTACTCTAAGTTGCTAACTCCTAACAATTCTTAACTTAGATTTACTTCATATCCTAAAATTCATATCGTGACTGATCATTCAACGCTAATCTACACTCAGAAACAAAAATGACCTAAAACTGCTAAAAATTACTTAAATTTTATGGACATATTTCCTAAAATGACATTAAAGATATATTGGACTTAATTTTAGGAGGCTATTACAAAAGATTTTTTCTACGCAATGAATTACCTTTTTATACCCTTGCAGAGGGTATTATAAAATTGTCCGGATGTTTGTAACGCATAGAAGGAAGCATCTCGGACCACATAAAGTATATATATTCTTGATCAGCATGACGAGCTGAGTTGATTTAGCATTGTCCGTCTGTCCGTCTGTATTTCTATGCTATCTTCTCCGTCAGTTTTAAAGCTATCTCACCAAACTTTGCACGAAGTCTTGTGGTACAAATAGGCTGCACATTTGTCGGAACCGGCCGGATCGGATGACTATAGCATATAGCTGCCATAGGAACGATCGGTCGAAAAACTAGTCTTAGTGAGAAAAACTTTTTTGTTTTTAATGAAAACGCCTCCAAAGTACGTATTTCTTAGTTTACTATACTTTTCCATGATTTCACTAAGATTGGTCGAAATCGGATGACTATAGCGTATAGTGCCATAGGAACGATCGGTCGAAAAACTAGTTCTAGTGAGAAAACTTGTTGTTTTTAATGAAAACGTCCTTATATTGGCATACACTTATTTTATATACTTTTACACAATTCCACAAAGTTTGGTCAAAGTGGATGACTATAGCATATAGCTGCCATAGGAACGATCGGTCGAAAAACTAGTTCGAGTGAGGAAAACTTTTTTGTTTTTAATGAAAAAGTCAATTTTATTGGCATATTCTTATTTTATATACTTTTTCACATTTCTACAAAGTTTTATTAATATCGGAGGACTATAGCATATAGCAGCAGTATGAATGATCGGTCGAAAAAGAAGTTCTAGTGAGAAAAACTTTTTTGTTTTAAATGGGATAACCTCCAAATTTCGTTATTAACAGTGTATTGTGCTTTTCCAAGATTTCACCAAGTTTGGTCGAAATCAGACATCTATATAGTATAGATCCCATAGAAAAGTAAGGTCCAAAAAGTAGTCTTAGTTAGAAAAACTTTTTTGTTTTCAATGGAAGCTGCAAGGGTATACAAAACTTCGGCCGAGCCGAAGTTAACTTTCCCCTATTTTTTTTGTCTGTTGTTGGTTCCCTAAAGTCTGCTTTCTGAAACCCCACTTAAAACTTATAAAAACTGTATTGTACCCTTGGGGAGGGTATATTAAAGTTGTCGAGATGTTTGTAACGCATATAAGGAAGCATCTTCGACCACATAAGGAATAAATATTCTTGATCAGCATGTCGAGCTGAGTTGATTTAGCCCTGTCCGTCAGTCCGTCCGTCTGTTTATATGCTATCTCCTTCGTCAGTTGTAATGCTATCCTCGAATGACTATAGCATATAGCCATTTGTGAGACAAAAAACTAGTTTTAGTGAGAAAAACATTTTGGTTTTTAATGCAAACTCCTCCAAACTTCATATTTGGCGGTAACTTATTTTTTTTTTTAAGTATCATTTATTGACCAGCCTTCTGCTACCATTTGTGAGCCGCTTTTACTAGTGTGTTAATAAAGTATCAACAGTACTTGGCAGTGTCCATTTGGACTTACCGATAATGTATAAGTGTTTTAAATAATTTGGTGAATGGTGTGAATGGTGTTCTGCTAGAGTCGCCGTGAGTTAAGGTCCTTGGGTAAGAATCTTTTAAGCCTTCTCCTTTGTAGTACACCTTGGATTCTGCGGCTTCTTAGCAGCTTTTAGCCAGTTTGTTGGGGTGGTGTGATAGCTTGTCAAGGTATCTTGCGGCTTCATTGTTGATGACGTCTCCAGCCATAGAAACTCCTAGGTCCCTTTCAATATCCCTAGTTCTCAGGAACCATTCAGCTCCCGTAATGCGTCTAAGGATCTTCGTATGGACCACTCTAATCTTAGTCAGGTGAGACCTTCGGGGTTTTTGAGTGGAATGCCTTAGGCTTGAGTGAATAAGGAGTATAGGAGTATAGCGTAGGACCCAATACGCTACCCTGCGGTACACCAGCCTGAATGGTTCTTGTTTGGGAAGTCGCTCCGTCTTGTGCAACCTCAAAAGTTCCGTCTGTCAGAAAGCTCTTGATTAGCAGGTACAGTTGGGGCGGGAGGATTTTCTTGATCTTCGTGCCACTCTCTATCGAAGGCCTGCTGGATGTCATGGTAAGCTGCCTCTACATACTCTTCCCCCTTTTCCCTCTTTCCCTTTAGTTGACCACTCGATGTAATTGTTTGGGAGTTCCAAGGCTCAGTCTGAAACCAAATTTGAAATCGGGTATGGCTTTTCGAAAAGATCGAACATCAAGTATTCTTCGAAGGCTACAGCGTTTGAAGATCTTTTCAAGGGTGGATAGAAGGCTAATCGGCCGTTAGGAATCAAAGCAGGATGGTGGTTTTCACTCTTGTGGAAGAGAACTATTCTGTCTTTTTTTCAGGGTGATGGGAAATGGCTTAGTCTCAGAGCAGCGTTAAAGATAAGCACCAAGAACAATATGGCTTTGTCTGGCAGGAGCTTTATTGTCCTGTTGTCAATGTTGTTAATGCCTGGGTTCTTACGTATCACCAGATCCTTGATTTCCCCTTGTAACCTCAGGGAAGGTGATTGGTGGAACTTTTTCTTCTTCTTTGGTCTGATGATAGCATCACAACCGTTTTACGGTCTCGGCCGCTGCAACTAATGCCCGCCACTCTCCTCTGTCCCGACATCCCGCCAGAAGGGCACACCCAGCCTCGAAATATCTCCCTGCACCTGCTCGCGCGATCTCCTCCTAACTAGTTCGCATGCGTACACCCGTTTTGCTGGAGCTTTATCATCCAAACGGGTAACATGTCCTATCCAGGGCAGCCGCTGTTGTTTTATGCGCTGGACAAGCTTAGTGTCCCCATAGAGCTCGTACAGTTCGTACCTTTCATCTGTTTTTATGCTATCTTCCTCTTCAGTTTTATAGCTATCTTTACCAAACTTTCCACAAAGTCGAAACCAGCCGGAACGGAAGACTATAGCGTATAGTTGGCATAGGAACTATCGATCGAAAAAATAGCTTTTGGGGAGAAAATTTTTTTTGTGTTATCAATGGAGTTAAAATCAGAATTCGAATTTATAACTTTTGCTTTTTCAAAATCATGAATCGTACTAAGACATAGGATGAGTACAGCTGCCATAGAAAAGTTCGGTTAAAAGAAGAACTGCACAGGGAGCTCAAAATTCTTTGAGTGGCCGAGGCGACTAACTGATTTAGCTAAAAACACATGCAGAGGCTGTCAGACCACCTTAATTACACTCAGGGAAAAATGCTCTGATATCACTATGCAACACAATTTCAATCATTTTTGTATCCGGGACATTTATCAATTGATGTTAATGTAAAATTTCCCGCTGAACTCAAATCTGCTCTCAGATATGTGGAAAGTAGAACGGTACTAAAATGCTATTTTCTCTAGCTCGGGACCTTCAGACGTCAACACGATTGGGATGACTTTGCGCTATCTTCTTATATTGAATTGCCTTAAAAGTATTCAACAAAAGATTTATGGCATTTTGCAAAAATATGAGCACTTGTAATTCTCAAGTTGGAATTCTCTGCCTTGGGAATATAAAAGGCGTTTTTCCCTGAGTGTACCTGGTCAGAAATCTGCTAGTTAACAGTCTTACCAATAGGCGTTTTTTAAGAACATTGCCTATTATATTAGGATGAAAATTACATTTAGATTAAAATTGGAACCACTGTTTCATCCGAAAAGCCATTGACAAAAAGTACAATAAAACAGATGAAAAAGTTCTTTTGTTGTCACTTGGAGAAAGTTTTGTTCGCACTCAATTGTTTGCCTTAAGGACATTTGAACACTTGTAAGCGCTCACGCACACACCAGCACATGGACACACATATGCACACAAACACACACACACTTATAGACACCCACCGGCGTGTACATGTGGTTTTGTTTTGGGGCTTAGCTTTGGCACAACATTGATTTAAATTACGTGTTTCCATTTAATTGCCGTCCGACGAGAGCCAAAGCCTAGTGTCGATGGCCATGTTTGGGTAGAGGCGTGATCATTACTGGGCCATTTACTCAAATTATCCCAGACACTTGATTGGCCAACAATAGTTGGCCATTACTCAGCTTCGCCTCTCTCTATGTGCACTTACTGCTCAACTTAATAAAGTCCAAATAACGTTTTCCCACCCCAACCATCAGGATGCTGGTGCTGGTAATGAAGATCCAATTAATCCACATGGTGCCAATCGTTCGATTGCTTACTACGGCTCTGAGGCGAACCTATTGAAAACGTTTTGTCAGGTGCATAACTGCCATCTGCGTGTGGAGGCATGTAAGTGGGGTGATTGCAAAACGCTTTAAGATTTCTCTGGAATGCTCTTTGGTGTAGATGGCGCCGATAACTGGGGTAGCATTTATGAGAATGAAACAGCCGATGGGATGCTGGGTGACGTTTACAATCAGAGAGTGGAGATGGCCATTGGCTGCATCTACAACTGGTATGATGGGATAACAGAGACCTCGACTATTATAGCTCGTTCAGCGGTAACCATTCTGGGACCAGCACCAGCGTAAGTAAAATTGTTTATGCAATTATTTTGAATCCAAATTTTACTTCTACAGCCCCCTGCCCTCTTGGCGTACCAATGTTCTACCTTTCAATGGAATCACCTGGCTGCTACTACTCTTCACCATGCTTAGCTGCAGCTTGCTTTTCTATTTGCTTCAGTACTTTAGTTGTCTTCTGGGCTATAGAAGAAAACAGGAAAGCTTTCCGCATGTCCAGAAGATAATGAAATCCCTGCTTGATACATTTGCGCTGTTTATACAGCAGCCATCGGCTCCACTTAGGTAAGTGAAAGTGAACTTGCTATTTTTTAAATTTAGATCTACATAAAGTTACCTTCCAGTTTCGATCGCTTTGCTCCACGCATTTTTTTGGCTTCGCTGCTCTGCGCCACTATTACACTGGAGAATATCTACAGTGGACAGCTCAAGTCTTTGCTAACCATACCATCTTATAGTGCACCTGTGGACACCACCGCAAAGTGGGCCCAGACCCAATGGAAGTGGGCGGCACCTTCTATAATCTGGATACACAGCGTAGAGGGCTCCAATCTGCTCACTGACCAGATTTTGACTCAGAATTTCGAGGTGCGCGACTACAGTTTCATGTTCAATGCCAGCTTTCGCTCCAATTATGGACTGGGCATCGAGCGTTTGGCCTCTGGTGCTTATGCTTTTGGCAACTATGTGACTCCAGAGGCTCTAGAGAATCGAATTGTAAGGCGGAATGTCTTGGTCTGGGCAGCTTAGATTAACTTTTATATATTTACCTACTTATTAGATTATGCATGACGACGTTTACTTTGATTTTACACGGGCAGTGTCTATACGTGGCTGGACGTTGATGCCCTCTTTGGACATGCATATACGGAGATGCCAGGAGACTGGTCTCTACGTATACTGGGAACTGCAGGTAACAATGGTAGATGTATAATACATATACATGGTTTGACCATTAATTTTTTCTTTTTAGCACATTGTTAAGTATCTGGATAAAAAACTCAGGAGATTCTGCTGGATCTGACTAAAGGACATAAAGCTAAGGCGCCTCCCAAAACACTGACCATTTTCGACATCTCTGCGGCCGTATTTGTTTTGGGATTTGGTTTTACTATTGCTGGCTTTGTTCTTTTTTTGGAGAATTTGGTCTCTCGATCGGTGGTGTGTCAACATCGAATTATCTTAAAAAAGCCTCAAACAGTAACTAACCTAAGACCGCTACTTGATTGATTGAAAGCAATAGTACTAAAAACGAACTTTGGTGTGTGATGTTATTTAAAATATATTCAAGACCAGTCGCTAATAGAATAAATTAAAAAATGGCGGGTTAAGAAATAGACAAAAGGAAAAGAATTAAAAGGCAATGAATTAAGATGCAAAGAATTGAAAAGGCAAAGAAATGAAAGGCAGGTACTTGAAAGCGAAAGAATGGAAAGGCAAGGAATTAAAATAGAATTGAAAAGAAAAGAATTCAAAGGCAAAGACTTGATAGGCAAGTAATTGAAAGGCAGAGGCAAGGAAATGAAAGGCAAGGAATTAAAAGTCAATGAATAGAAAGGCAAAGAATTAAAATTCAAAGATAAAAATTCATAGAATTAAAATTCAAAGAATTAAAATAGACGGAAGCTAACTTCGGATCGGCCGAAGTTTATATACCTTTGCAGCTTGAATATATGAATATATATAGTCATCCAATTTTGACAAAACTTTGCAGAATTGCGTGAAAGCATACAAAATAAAGAAATGCCAATTTTAGGGACATTTCCATTAAAAATAAAAATTTTTTTCTAACCAATAGCCAATTTACACTAGGGCATAAAGGATGCCTTTATCACTTGCCTTTAGATACCGGCAAAAAAGCGTTTACACTGAGATACCGCCAGAAATCAGCAGGCTTTTGCAAACTTTTGACTTTGAAAACAAAATATAAAAACAATTGCTCAAATATGGAAGCTATTGCAGAGTTAGATATTCTTGTTGAGGAAATAGCCGACAGCGTTGAAGTCATTAAAGCATTGAAAACATTCGCAATACTATTGATTTGGTTGCCAATAGCTTTGATTCGTTATCAACGAAAAACGAACATCTGGTAGTGATACAAATGAAGTAAATGAATCCTCGAGGAAACCGATATTTCTTTGGATGCACGTAAGTTGAACGCTGTATGTATAGATTTCCAATCGGTTTTAAGCAGATTGTTTACATAGAAGCGCAAGGGCTGCTTTTGGGAGAAGAATGGGATGATAATGAGCGATAACTGGTTCCGGGTAAACTTTCAAATGGAATGAAGCCATATTTCCTCAGATTACGAAAAGAGGCGAACCTAAGACTGTTCATCCCATTAGAGATAACCACCAGCGCATGAGAAATTTGCTGGATGTCCGCCAACTAGTCTTGCTCATGCAATTCTTGTTCACCAAATCATTTGATGTCCGTAGCTTTCGTTTCAGAGCCAACTTTTTTACGAAAAACCTGCCGTAATTTCGGCCGAAATTCTTACATTTACAATTACCGGAAAACAAATTTCAAACAAAACTGTCTCCTTTTTGTATGGCAAATGCACACTGTAATGGCTGCCTTACGGCAATTTTCAGTAAAGGCAGCCCTTAGCACCAGCGTAAGGGAGCTATTCTATATAGATGTCCGGTTTCAACCAAACTTAGTGGAATCATGGAAACTTCGTGCAAAGTTTCTTTAAGATAACTTTCAAACCGGAAAGGGATATAGCATAGAAACAGACTGACAGACTGACGCCAAAATCTAATCAGCTCTTCATGCTGATCAAGAATATATATACTTTACATGGTCGGAAGAGCTTAACTTCGGCTCGGCCGAAGTTTTGAAAACCCTTGCAGTTTGTTTTTCTAAATAAGACTACTTTTCCTTACTTTTCTATGGGAGCTATACTATATAGATGTCCGACTTCGACCAAACTTAGTGAAATCATGGAAAAGCATAACAAACTGTTAATTAGGAAATTTGGAGGCGATCCCAATTAAAACAAAAAAGTTTTTCTCACTAGAACTTCTTTTTCGACCGATCATTCATACTGCAGCTATATGGTATAGTCATCCGATTTTGTCAAAACTTAGTAGAATTGTGTAAAAGTATATAAAATAAATACATGCCAACGTAAGGGACGTTTCCATTAAAAAAAAAAATTTTTTCTCTCAAGAACTAGTTTTTTGACCGATCGTTCCTATGACAGCTATATGCTTTCGTCATCCGATTTTGAACAAACTTTGTAGAATCGTGTGGGAGCATATAAAACAATTAGATGCCAATTTTGAGGACATTTCCATTGAAAACAAAAAAGTTTTTCTAACTAAGACTACTTTTCTGACTTTACTTTTCCTGACAGCTATACCATATACTATAGATGTCCGATTTCGGCAAAATTTGGTGGAATCGTGGAAAAGCATAGTAAACTAAGAAATACAAAGTTTGGGGGCGTTTCAATTGAAAACAAAAAGTTTTACTCACTAAAACTAGTTATTCGACCGATCGTTCCTATGAAAGCTATATGCTATAGTCATCCGATCCGGCTGGTTCCGACAAATGTGCAGCGTATTTGTAGCAAAAGACTTCGTGCATAGTTTGGTGAAGATAGCTTTCAAACTGACGGAGTAGATAGCATAGAAAAAGACAGACGGACTGACGGACGGACGTACAGACGGACAGGGCTAAATGAACTCAGCTCGTCATTCTGATCAAGAATATATGGTATATACCTTATGTGGCCGGAGATGCTTCCTTCAATGTGTTACAAAATCCGCACAATTTTATAATACCTTCTGCCAGGGTATAAAAAGCAATGAAATGAAAGGCAAAGAACTGGAAGGCTATGAATGGAAATGCAAGGAATGGAAAGGCAATGCATTGAAAGAATTGGAAGGCAAAGAATTGAGGGGAAAAGACTTTAAATGCAAAAAATTTAAAGGTCAGGTATATTACGCTAGACCAAATTTGTTTCATGACTATTACTAAACCTTCGGCGTTGAGAATTGAAACCAAATATAGAGAACAGTTTATATAGATAATATAAGTTCGGCTTTAAACACTGATTGTAAAACTTCATCTGAAGAATCTTCCTCAATAGATTTTCGCTTTTGTATACCCTATACCAATAATTCGAGGAGCTGTGTGGAGTAAGTTTGTACAAATGTATGGAATACCCGGTCCGCCCATGCGGACCATCGGAAATGCAGAATCCCTAAAACCCTTGGAGTGCCTGTTCTAGCATCAAAGGAGCTAAAGAATGTTTCTGGCCATGGTCCGGAAGTACTTCTAAGTGAAACTTCTCGATGGTTTCAAGCCAAAGTTTGAAATAAACTTGATCTGCGTAGGGACAATAGGAGTCTACATACAAAATTTGGTGTCTCTAGCTCTTCTAGTCTCCGAAATCTAGGTGTTCATACAGACAGATGGACATGACGGACAGACGAACATGGCTATATCGACTCGGCTGTTAATGCTGATCCAGAATATATATACTTTATGGGGTCGGAGATGCTTCATTCTGCCTGTTACATACATTTGCACGACCTTAGTATACCCTTTTTACTCTACGAGTAACGGTTATAAAAAGTTTCAACGTTTGACCCTTTACAAGGGACACTAAAGATACAACCAATTGAATCGACCCTGGTCGCCTATTTTCCAGAATCGGAAAATAACTTGTCAAATTATTTCGCATCTATCCTTACAAGCCGAGTTTTGGGTCAGTTTGAAAAACAGATCTAAGATTGTAGCATTTTCTGGACATTTTCTTTGTGGGCTGATTTTCGAAATCGGGGAAATACGAGTCCAATTATTTCGCGTATTGTGCCTACAATCCAAAATTTCAGTTAATCGGATGAAAAATAAAAAAAATTTCCCATACACACAATTCCGAACATTTTCATACAATTTCGCATCGAGTTTTTCCAATTTACTTTGCTTTGCTTTTTTTATACCCTGTACAAAAGGTACACAGAGGATTAATTTTGTGCAAAAGTATGTAACAAGCAGAAGGAAGCATCTCCGACCCTATTAAGGATATATATTCTTGATCAGCATCATCAGCCGAGGCGATCTAGCCATGTTCGTCAGTCCGTCTGTCCGTCTTAACGCTCAGATCTCAGAGATGGTAAGAGATAGAGGTTTGACGTCTATGGAACAAACAATTCTTATACTTGCAGGCAGATTAAGTTTATTTTCAAATTTTGCCACGCCCCCTCCCGCCCCCCGTAAATTTGAAAAATCGTCATATCTCCCACAATTTTAAAGATAGAAGGTTCGTTCCTTCAGGTCAAATTTAGTAATCAGGATTATTTATCAATCCGCCAAGAAATGGTATAGATCGGATGAAAAAATACAAATATGGGCAGCACCGGTCGCAAGGGTGATGGGCAGTACAGAGTATATTATAGTCCGACTTGACTACTTTCTTTCTTGTTTTCAGTTATTTATTTCCCTAGCGAGTGAAAAAATTAAGACAAACCCATTGGATTTTTAGTTGTTGATTTTGTTTCCCCCGTTAATCGAAAATCGTGTTCCCAGCTAAATCGAAGCCAACCTAATTATGTACTTTTGGCTACCAGGTTAGAGGCCTAAATCAAACTGAAATGGCGTGTGTCGATTACAACAACAATATTGCATGTTGCACGACCCACAAACGCCACACACAGACCAGCTTTCCAACAAACCAACCAACAAACTGTGTGGAAAATAAAAAAACTGACAGGACACTCTCGGCAAGAATCGAAATCGACCGTTGGCATTGTTGGATGTTGGATGCATTTGCTCGCCCGACAATTGTTACGGCCGAATGGCCAAATGAAAAGTGAACTCATTTGCCTGCCTAATCGTACTTTGGGGCTTAAACTTTGCTGGCTCGTAATTGGAAAACCGTTTAGTATCAGGCAGTCTCAAGTGGTAGGAGCTTCCATTAGGAAGCTGGTAACATTTTAATGATGCACTTAATTATCGCTGGGGAAATGATTCATTATCACTAATTTGCAGCGGCTCAAGGCGCTACTCACATGAGTATAAGTCTCCAGGTAAATGATGTTGTCGTTCTTGCACTCTCGTCTCGGTAACTGCTCGTTAACGCCTTGTTTCAAAACGACAGTTAGTCCAACAAACCAGCCACAACATCAACGACAACCAAGTGGCCAACATGGCCAACATGATGGCAGTGTCATTTCCGCATTTTTTGTGTGCCTTTTGGCCAAGCTTTTGCATATTTCCGTTTTGCGTTTGGAATTTTTAAGTGAGTGCACCCTACTTTGTGTTGTTGTTGTTGTGGATGCTGATTTGTGCCTGCTAATGCAGCTGTTTGTTTCCGTTTGTTAGGATTCGTTTGTAGTTGTTGCAAAAGTTTCAGTTTCTGTTTTTATACTCTGTACCAGAGGTACACCGAGTATAATAAGTTTGTTCAAAAGTATGTAACAGCCAGAAGGAAGCATCTTCGACCGCATAAAGCAAATATATTCTAGCACTGTTCAAAGCGAAAATGAAATTATTGTTTATAATCCTTTAATACGTGATGCAAGGTTATACAAACTTCGGCCGAGCCGAAGTTAACTTTCCTCTATTTTTTCATTGCATGTTTAAATTGACGATCAAGATAAAAAAGTTTTACTTTAAAAAAAAAAACGAATTAGTCTTTCCTCAGTAAAATTGATAAATGTGCAAAATATTGTTTGTTGTTTCTTACGAATCAATAGCGGTAGGTTTCTTTTGAGTACGCACTTTCCTTCTGTTCATCTTCATGTCGCTTTGCCAAGCTTTCACTTCTTATCAGCTCTAAAACTATGGTATCAAAAAAGGGAGACTGTCATGCTTCTAATAGAAAATTGATATTTGTGCAAATTGAGCTATTTGTCTTTTGAGGTCAGTAGTGTCTAAAATAATTGCAATTTTTCTTCTTCTTTGGCCATCACAACCGTTTTACGGTCTCGGCCGCTGCCACTAATGCCCGCCACTGCCTCTGTCCCGAGCGACATTCCAAGAGGACCTCCCAGCTTCGCAATATCTCCCTGCGGCGCCATCTCCGCTTCGGTCGCCGCCGGGGGAATGCCTCCCAACTCGATCGCATGCCGATTGTACACCCGTTTTGCTGGAGCGTTATCATCCATACGGGTAACATGTCCTATCCAGCGCAACCGCTGTTGTTTTATGCGCTTGACTAGGTCAGTGTCCCCATAGAGCTCATACAGTTCGCGATTCATTCGGATGCGAAATTCGCCGCCAACGTTTAGAGGTCCATAAATCCTCCGAAGAACTTTTCTCTCGAGCACGCCAATTGCCGCCTCATCCTCTTTTGACATTGTCCATGCTTCTGCGCCGTATAGCAGGACTGGGATGATAAGCGACTTGTATAGCGCAGTTTTCGTTTTCCGAGAGAGGGCTCTGCTCTTGAACTCCTTATTGAGCCCGTAATAACATCGGTTTGCAAGAGTAATTCTTCTTCGGATTTCCCGACTGGTGTTGTTGTCGCTGGTTATCGTCGTTCCGAGGTAGACAAATTCCTTAACAACCTTGAAGTTGTAGTCTCCCATTGCAACAGATTGTCCAAGCGTAGACTCCTTGCGCGTTGATAGAAGGTACTTCGTCTTATCCTCATTTACCGCTAAGCCCATAAGTTTTGACTGCTTATCTATCTCTGAGAACGCCTGTTTTACCGCAGATTTGTTTTTGCCAGTGTGTCACACACACAAACACACACAAATCTGAAACAAACTCGAATTGAATCGGGTATACACCTACCTACATGCAAAAATTTGTGGCTCTATCTCTTATAGTCTCTGAGATCGAAGCGTTCATATGGACAGACGGACATGGCTAAATCGACTCGGCTGTTGATGCTGATCAAGAATATATATACTTTATAGGGTCGCCAATGCTTCCTTCTACCTGTTACATACTTTTGCACAACTTCATGATCCCCCTTTTCCCATATTCAATGGGAACAGGTATAAAAAGGCTAAAAAGCTGATGAGCTGCCCGCTGAATTGTTCAAGGCTGGCGGTGAGGAATTGGTAAGGTGCATGCAGAATATGGTCGAAGAAAGCATGCCAGAAGATTGGAATCTAAGCGAACTTTGACCAATATTCAAAAAACGAGACCCTGCGGTTTGCGCCAATTACCGCGGGATCAGTCTCCTTCCCATTGCATATAAGGTTCTATCATGCATCCTATGTGAACGTCTAAAGCCGAGAATGAGAGAGCTGTGGCTTTAGGCCTGGAAAATCCACCACGGACCAGATATTCACACTGCGACAAATCCTGAAGAAGACCCAAGAGATAAAGATTGACGCCGATAAGGTCCAATTTCTTTGAAGCCCTGTCTGCTTTTGGTATACCAGCAAAGTACGTTCGACTTTGCATGATGACGTTGAGAAGCACACAAAGCTCCGTCAAAATAGGAAAAAGCCGCTCTCCGAGCCTTTCGATACCAAAAGAAGTTTTAGGTAGGGTGTCACCTTATCGTGTGACTTCTTTAATCTGCTGATGGAGTATATACTGCGCCAGTGCCCAAATGCTAACAGAACGGGCACCATCTTTACCAGAGATAACATGCTACTTGCATATTCCGACGATATTGATATCATCATGATGCTAACATCAAGGCCAAAGAAGAAGAAGAAGAGTCCCAATAAGATCCGACAAATAACACCGAAGTTATGCACGAACCAACGATTCTTGGGTTTTAGCATAAGAGAGGGAGGCACAGAATAAATAAATGAGAATTCACAAAAGAAAGAAACAACCGAGAACATTAGACTCAAGATGAGCACCAACTTTACCAAAAACCGTTTAAAAACTCTATGCTCTAAGTGTACTAGGTAATTTAAAGTCGGTGCACTCTAGTTCTTCCTTTTTTTTGTGCCACATTTGCCAGTTGTGCCCGACTTTTTGCCTGTGGTTGACAACATTATGAATTTTTGTTTGCCAAAATGTTGGCATTGGACTGTGAACCAGAGATTGGTTTTCGTCTTCTTCTGTTTGGTTTTTTCTTTTAGTGTAGCCAACCATGATGATAGGGTGAATTTTTTGGTTTAACTTCCATTTTTAAAACCATTTTCTATTTGCGCTTAATTAAATCACCGACACAGCGAAGGACTTCTCATGCAATCTGTGCAACCTGTGCAGTGTCTCCAGCATTCCAGTTAATTTATGGCTATCAGCCAACAGGCGATAATTGAAATTATAAGTAAAAGGAACCAGCAGGAAGAAGTTGCTGTAAATAAAATAAATCTGTGCCGGTGTCGTCGTCTCCGTCTTCGTCGTTGGGCGGAATTTATGCGCGCTGATAACACCGGAGCGAGCAGATTGGCACGTGCAACTGCAGCCCAAACGGCGACAGAACCGATAAAATATGAGCCCGATCCGGAGTTTGGGCATGCCTTTGCCTACAAGTGGATTTGCCACTTCAGTGGAGACCTTTAAATTGAATTAGCCAGGCCAAAGCGAAATTCTTATGAATATTTAGTGTGCGGGGGTCACATCTATGAGTTCCATCTTCGTTTTCTCATCGATCCAATTAGAAATTCTGAATATTTTACTTTGTTTTACTTTGACAGTTGCCCTAACAGCGGGAGAGGCTCATTATCCACACCGACAGCCGCCGCGGCGACATCGTCGCGACAATTTTTCATAATTATTTAATTTTACAGTCTGCTGAAGTTCTCAGGCAACGACCTGACCTGGACGCCAATTTGTGCTTGCCTTGGCGTCGTTTTACTTGTTCATGATACAACATTTGTTGGGATTGGATTTTGGACTCCATTAAACGACTTGTTCTAAAGCCATGGTCTGATGCAACATAAAAGGCATTTAAACAAATGAATTCTCTGGCACAGTTTTTTATTTGTTAACAGTGTTGTTTTGTTGTTTATCCTCAGTTGAATATTCTTACTCCGCTCTATTTGCTTTGGCTCTATCTGAGGGTGATGTGTTTGCTGTGGGAGCTACGGTGCCAATCAACACACACGACGCTGCATTTACATTAGCAACGCTTTTAGTTAAGGACACGACTTAGTGACACCCATCATAAATCATGTTACAGTAAAATTTTTATAAGGGGAACGGAGAAGATACAAATAAGAGCCAACTTTTGCACCAAGGAACATACCAAACTTACCTTTTGTATTTTTAGGCGCTGAGCTTAAATCAATTGTCCATTTGGACAAACTTAATAGCAAATCGAACTAAAAATGTTTGCAGCATACTTGTAGGCTGAAGTTTGGGCTCGATTTTTGCAGCATACTTTTTAACACGCTTAAATATTTACATACATACGCGGGAAGCTAAAACAAGCGTGTTAAAAAATCATTGTGTCTCCTAATTTAATACACTTGCAGTTTTTTGATATCTTTGCGCTTTTAGAAGTAAGGTACAAAAACTATAATAGTTTACGATATTTTTAAGTTCATATTATCACTAAAATTTCATAAAATTAAGAAATTGCAACTTAAATATCTTAGCTGTAATGTAATCAATACTTCCCTAATTTATTAGTTTTCGTTACGATAATCTCGATTATTCAGATAATGAAAAAACAATTCCTGATTACGATTTTTTTTAGTAATCATAATTGTAACTTGGAGTTATGATTATTCAATGATTATTTTAAATTGTCATTACTTTTACAATTACTTGAATAATTGTAACTGTAAAGGGGGATTATTGATTAATTGTGTTGAAAAGTTGAAGTATTCATGTAATTGTAGGTGAAAAATAAGATTTTTGATTTGAGTTGATTAATCAACTTGGGAAAACAAAAAATTTAATTGTTTGCTGATCATGGTAATTAAATCCAACTAAAAATGAAAGTTTTTCAACTAAATTATGACCTTTCCTACTCTCGCAATAATCTTCTTAAGCCAACAATTGGAAAAATCATTCTTATAAATTTATTTCGCCGTTCCAGAAATGGCCGACCTAGCACAGTAGTGTTGGAAAATGATCACAAAAAATATTAAAAAGGGGAAGTACCGACTATTAAAAGCTTAAGTTTGAAGTTTGGTGCCTTTACCTTGCACAGTTTTTTTTTGTCGATTTTAATAGAGAACGCTTGTTATTGATTTGCAAACATGGACAAAATTGGTCATCGTTATGTGATACAATACTTTCATATAAAAGGTCTTAGTCCAACCAATATTAAAAAGGAGCTGGATTCTACCTTACGTAATTCTGCTCCCTCGTTTACAACAATAAAATATTGGGTGGCTGAGTTTAAGCGAGGTCGTTTGAGCTGCGAAGATGAACATCGTAATGGGCGTCCAAATGAGGTGACCACTTCAGAAATGGTGGCCAAAATTAAAAAATTGTGTATTGAGTGACCGGCGATTCAAAGTTCGTGAGTTAGCTGAATGTGTAGGCATTTCAAAAGGTGCTGAACATCGCATATTGACCGAAAAATTGGACATGAAAAAGCTATGCGCAAGATGGGTGCCGCGTTTGCTGTTCCATCATGACAATGCGCTGGTTCACATCTTTGCCGTTGCAACGGCTAAAAGTAATGAATTAAAATTTGAATTGCTATCTCAAGCCCCTTATTCGCCAGACTTAGCTCCCTCTGATTATTTCTTATTTCCAAACTTGAAAAAATGGCTCGGAGGAAAAAGATTTGGCAACAAATGCCTATTTTGAAAAGCTTCACAGTTCTTATTATAAAAAAGGTATCGAAGCTATTGAACATCGCTGGGAAAAGTGTATCGACCTAAAAGGATCCTATGTTGAAAAATAAAAAAAAAATGATAAATTTATGTGTTTTAGTAGTTAGGTCGGCTATTTCTGGGACGGCCCTCGTATCTAATAAATGTTGAGGTCAGGTTCGTCATTATCGAGGTTGAGAAATTTCGGACTGACAATGGAAGACAAATTGTTAACGACGAATTCAGTCAGATTTGTCAAGTTTATAACTCCACCATACTGGCGAGGTCGAAAATATGAACCGGGCAGTTGTAAAAAGATTGAAAATCGCCTACTCAAATAAGAAATGCCTTAATCAGAAAATTCATGACACGACGGTCATGACAAGACAGATCGAGCCCAAATAACAGAAAATGGTACTGACGCTTCGCTATCAATTACACAGGGCAACAAAATTCGACTTTTTCCAGTATCTTGAAGGGTTGGTAGTGATTCTAGATGATTTTCGGGGAATCTATTCTATTGTTTGAATTCTCTTTGATACCATCGGAAAGTACCACTCCTTAGCTTTAAAATGAACTATCCCAAACATTCTGCGATTTTTTTCAATGGAGATATACCTATTTTAGTACTTGTGTAAGAATTCAAAAATATCCAATCTATTGCTGGTGCCCCAAAGTATGCAATGGGTGGAAGAGACTCTAATATGTTTTCGTTTCCTAAAAACAGTAAAGTAGGCTGGTCATTTTAAAAAAGCTTGTGTAACTTTACTTCCGAGCTGAAACGCTTCAGTTCATTTCTGAATGTTGTTCCAACAATTGTAGAACTTCTACCTTTTTATGATCTTTTATTATCGAAAAAAAAATTATGTCGCATGTTGTATGTGTCAATCATCCCAACAAATTTTGCTACATATGTGGCAAGTTCGCTACGAAGAAGCAAAAGAAAAATATTACTGAGTCTATAAGGCTAAACTATTTGAATTATTTTGGAATGGCAATTAAGAATCTAAACAAAACATGGATTCCCAGTTCAGTTTGCACTAGCTGTGCTTTTACTCTGAACAATTCTAAAATAATGCCGTTTCCATACCGGTAATATGGCGAGAACCACAACGGATAATATGAAAAAAAGAAAGCATATTCAGTATCCTAATGTGAGTTCCGTCTCAAAACCTATTTTTTACGAAAGCGAAAGTATTCATCCACCTCTGCCTCCTTTAAAGTTCGACACAACCGTCACTGATAGTGATGAAGAAGATGTTGGAGAAAATGATTTAACGTACACAGAGTACTGTTCTAAACGTCAACTTTTTTCCCAGAGTAAGTTGAATGATTTAATACGAGATCTTAATCTTACGAAACGTGATGCTGAGCTCCTTGGATCGAGGCTAAAGGAAAAAACTAACTTGCAGAAGACACTAATATTTGTTTGTAATGAAATAGGGGAAATGAATATGTTGACTATTTTGCCCAGTGTGAAACATTAGTATTTGCAAAAATGTGCCAAGACTATTAAAATGTCTGGGAGTTGAAAACTATGACCCTAAAGAATGGATACTTTTTATAGATTCCTCTTAAATTAGTTTGAAGGCTGTTCTCTTGGACAATTTACATAATATGCATCTATTCCTATTGCACACTCTGTACAAATGAAAGAGACTTACGAAAATATCGCTACGCTTCTAAGATATGTTAAATATGATAAACATAACTGGTTGATTTGCGGAGACTTAAAAATAATATCAATGACGTTGGGCCAACAATCGGGGAATACGAAATTTCCATGCGATCCATGCGGCCACACCTCTTTGCTGTTGGCGCCAGCATTGCAGTAATTAGCCATGAAAAGCTTCTCAAACTGCCGTTCGAATTCGGCGTTAAACTGTAGGTCCCTTTCTCTTGTGCTAAAATTAGAAGCGCACAAGCCAAGAGATTGAGAGAGGCTCGGCTTTGGCCCTTTGGGGCTGTGTCATATTGACAAGCTAATTTTACTTTAATATCAGGCTGACACTATTTTGAATAAATTTTTTAGTGTCAATTTGATACTAACAATTATCATTTTGATATTTTGACTGTCAAACTTTTGGTTTCATTTTGATACTAGCTTTTCTCAACTTAACATTTTTTCTTATTAAGTTTGAAGTCTCAGCAAAAATATAAGCTATAAGCAAACTGCCATTGAAACTTAAATTTAAACATTAAAAACTGATTTATTTTATTCTGTATTCTTACAAATTGTATTTTATGACCATGGGAAACATTGTACTCTGAAACTTCAGAGCATATGTTATTCAAATACAAAAGCCACCGTAAGGAAGTGCATCAAGCGAACCTTATTGACATAACAGTCTGCCCTTCTGATTTGGCGCTGCCTCAATTATGATGGCATGATCATCCCTGCACGAGAACTTTCTTTAATAATGGTTCTGAAACCCCAGCGTATGCGAACCCTGCTCAACTGGAGCTGACTTTGATTATCTCATCTTGGATAGAGCAGAAAAAGCGTGGAGTACGTCCTCTGTAAAAAAGTTACATTTGGTATTTACAAATGTCTGCAAGGAACGATGTATATATTTTCATAAAGACAGCGTGTATCAAATTGATATTGATACCAATTTTTTTGGGTGCAGGAATTGATCTGTGCATTGGGAAAAAAAAGTGTGGCTAAAGAGGCGAAAGTTAATACCTGGGCTACACAATGTTATTAGATCTCCTCTTGTGCTGTGTTCTGAGATTATTTTACCTCCTCTGCACATAAAGGTGGGACTAATTAAACAATTTGTCAAGGATTTAACTAAAGAAGGTTATTGTTTTAAATATTTGTTCAATAAATTTCCAGGATTAAGTGAGGCTTTTGTTGGTCCCGATATAAGAAAACTGATGAAGGACTATACTTGGATTATTAAAGATAATTTAATTCTCAATAGTTTCAAAATGATGACTTAATAGTGTCATTTTGATGACTGCTTTTTTTTGGGTGTGGGAACCTCTTTGCACCAGAAAAATCCGGTATCGATCAGATAAAATTCGACTTTCTCATTTCGCATTCTTACTTATGCCGAATATGTAAACTGTTTTATGATTTCAAGAATTTTTTTTGCGTACAATTAAATAAAATTTTCTTACATTTTTGGATTGAGGGTGTTTTTTTACAGCATCCCAATATACCCATTTTTGTCTTTGGGCAACGCTCATAAAAAGCAAACATTGTAGCAAGTGCAGATGGAGCTTTGTCAGATTTTAGATGCACCCTGCAGAAAAAAGCAACAACCAAAACAACAATAACAAGCAAGTGGAGGCGTATGGCGGCGCCGGTATTGACTCACTGCGGAACAATTAAGTGTGTGCGTGTGTGTGGTATGCAAAGTAAGCTTGTATGTTAGCGCATTTAGCTAAATTGTTTTGCACTTAGCTAAAAGTTGGTTTCAAAATAATAACAATGCACAAAAAGGATTTTAACTGTAATCTCTCATGCTGTTTCACTTAGTTGAATTTTTGGGTCTTTCAGACCATCGAATTGGAATTGAGACCAGAGAAAAGGCCATTAATCAAATGTCTCGAATGCTTCCAGCGTCAGCTAAGCGACATGGGCTTACGATGCGTATGAAAATGTCGTCAGTTGGAGACAAAAAAACTGTTTTCATAGGCAAGTTTATAGACACTCGTATAATTGAGGAATTACAATTTGAATGGCATTGGGGCTAAGGGAATGGGCTTAGGGTGTCGACTCAAAAGGGGCTAAGTCGGACGAGTGACAACAGCCGCAGACAAAGTCAAAACACGGATAAAAAAACCAAAAACAAAACGGGATGTGTCTTCCAGCAACAACAATAACAATGAGCAGCAAAAGTGGTAGCCGTAATACCAGGAATGTAAGTGGGCTCAGCATTGACTATCGAAGCTGCTGGCACAAGACAAATTGCGCTTTGGTTGGGATCTATGGCTACAAAATGAAACAGAGTTCGAGGCTTGGCCAATTTTTTCTTTATCCCACCAAAGAGTTGGCAGATGAGAGGGGCGGCAAAACCCAGGAATGTGCCTGAGATGAACATAAAGTCAATCCGTGTCGAAATGCTGCTGACGTTTCAGATTCAAATGTTGTGAAAGTAGAAAGAAAAACCCAAAAGGAATACTAACAACGGCATGTCGAAGTTTATATACACTGGGAGTTCGTATGGTTCTATAAAGAAATTGTAATTAAGCCTTTAGTAGTCTATTTGTTCCGGATCTACCGAAGACCAAGATACAGCCGAAGCGGTGTTCTCTGCTTCAGGGTAATCGATATGAGGAGTCTGTCAGTTGATGAAATATGGATACATATATTAATACAGTGCAGAATCCTTCAAGTTGGTTTAAGCGATTAAGAACGCTGACAAGGTTATGTACTCCGTATTTTGGTATGCAAGCGTCATGATATTAATTGATAACCCTGAAAAAAGAAAATGGAAATTGCAACAGATTAAAAAAGAACGTAAGTTAAAGTCGGCCCTGCCCGACTCCGATATACCCGTAACTCAGGGGAATTAATGTTTAATAGCCATCCCTTATGTTAATTAACCGAGCATTAACATTGATGTGAATGTTGCAATATTATGTTAGCAAACACGGCAGAAAAGTATGCAACGTTTTGTATAACTTTTAAAACTCTGCCATTTATTATCCGATCTTTATGAAAATTTTAGAGCTTGTAGATATTGGGCAAAATATGAGTATCCTATCTTTAAAATTCTTGGAGTATTTAAACATTTTTTATTGCTGGGACGGGAGGGGGCAGTCAATTGCTCTAGCTCTTTTAGTCTCCGATATCTAGGTGTTCATAAAGACAGACGGCAACGTCTGCTTTTTGAATTTTCTGACTCTTCCAATGCAATTTGTGCGGCATAAATGAAAGCTTGAGCTTTCAGATAACAAATCAGTAATATTGGGAGACAGCTGCCCCCTGGCTACGAGCTTGTGCAATAGCTATCAGCACTTCAGATACTGCATTTTTATACTCTGTACGAGAGGTACACAGAGTATTATAATGCTAGGTTCTCACCGCCGTGATTTTGTCATCGACATCACGATTTATCGAAAAGATGCGATGAGGTATTCTTGCTGACTGGGATTTATTGTCATTGTAATAAGATAAGTTGCTGCAAATAAAATGAAATTTTATGATCGATTTCTATTAGTAGCTTTGGAGAAAGACGTGGCAATGTTATTGCAAGTTATGGACATCACGAGCTGGCAATTAGCAAATGAACAATTGAGCAATTTGTAAGAAGTTAATAATTTTTTACACTTCTTAGAAATTAAAAAATAATTCAAATTTTTACTATCCAAAATTTTAATAGGCCAGAAATCAAATTTTCTAGAATCTTATTTTCAGTTTTTTCTTGTATTTTGTCACAAAGCTTCTTATTTAAACTTAATTTAGAAAAATAAGGGAAAGTTAACTTCGGCCCGGCCGAAGTTTTGTATACCCTTGCAGCTTCCAGTGAAAACAAAAAGGTTTTTCTAAGACTACTTTTTACTATACGATTACTTATCTATACTATAAAGATGTCTGATTTCGATTAAGCTTGATGAAATCATGGAAAAGCATAATACACTGTTAACAGCGAAATTTGGAGGCAATCCCATTTAAAACCAAAAGTTTTTCTCACTAGAACTTCTTTTTCGACCGATCATTCATACTGCAGCTATATTCTATAGTCATCCGATTTTGATAAAACTTTGTAGAAATGTGTCCATTTTCATTAAAAACAAAAAAGTTTTCCTCACTCGAACTAGTTTTTCGAAGGATCGTTCCTATGGGAGCAATATGCTATAGTCATCCAACTTCGACCAAACTTTGAAGAATTGTGTAAAAGTATATAAAAATAAGTGTATGCCAATGATAAGGACGTTTTCATTAAAAACAAAAAAGTTTTTCTCACTAGAACTAGTTTTTCGACCGATCGTTCCTATGGCAGCTATATGCTATAGTCATCCGATTTCCACCAAACTTAGTGAAATCATGGGAAGGGATAGTAAACTAAGAAGTACGTACTTTGGAGGCGTGTTCATTAAAAACATAAAAGTTTTTCTCTTTAAGACTAGTTTTTCAACCGATCGTTCCTATGGCAGCTATATGCTATAGTCATCCGATCCGGCCAGGTTCCGACAAATGTGTAGCGTATTTTACCAAAAGACTTCGTGCAAAGTTTGGTGAGGATAGCTTTAAAACTGACGGAGGAGATAGCATAGAAACAGACGGACACACGGACAGGGCTAAATCAACTTTCCTCGTCGTGCTGATCAAGAATATATATACTTTATGTGGTCGGAGATGCTTCCTTCCATGCGTTACAAACATCCGGACAATTTTATAATACCCTCTGCAAAGGTATAAAACTATTTGGTCCTAAACAGCAGCCTAAAGGGCCAAAGCCGAGCTTCTCTTAATGATTTTCTTTCATCTTATATTATTATTATTGTTAAATTTCTAATTATTTTTGGCATTTTCTCTCTCCCTTTCCTCCCTCTTCGCGAAGTGAGCCATCACACAGCTGTGGTATTTCACTGACTCCTCCATCATACGCTCCATTACATCCAACTTACGCTCTACGACGTCAAATACCAGATGCATCAGTCATATTGCTGCAGCTGTTGATGTTGCTCTCCGAATCCAAATTCCCTTCTTCAGTTTATTGGGAGAAGTCTGCAAAAAATACTTTTGTTATATACAAAGCATTTTTAATTTTCTATTAATCTCGCCTGTACTGACAACTGGGTCAATTACAATGGACTTCGACACACTTCAAATGAAGGACACTTTTTCAAAGTTCTCCCAGTTGGACGGGCTGCCGCCTAATGGTCCAACTTATCCCCGCACCAACCTTTGAGACATTGTTGTAGTTCAGACATTTATTAGATTCTTTTGTTGTCTGTTTTCGGTTTATCATTGGTTGAGTCGGTCGAACATTTTCAAATCTTTCCCTCCGTCGGGTCTCCGTGCAACAAAATTCAATGCATGCCTTAAACTGAAAAATATTAACTACTCTGTTTGCGATGCGATTTTTGGCTAAATTTTAAAGTGTTTTTTTTTTCAGTGGTAGCACTTGTAACGATTCCCGTACGATAGGCAAAATTATCGATACCTTGTCGAGTTACTACTCGAAAAGTCACGGATGCAAAAGCATTCAATTTGGATGCAACTTGTGTGCTACCACTAGCCGCTATGATTTTTGTTTGGCGTAAAAGTTGCATCCGACACAAGAATGCAGGAATGCAAGAATGTGCTGTTTGTGCAAAAGTATGTAACAGCCAGAAGGAAGCATTTCCGACCCTTTAAATTATATATATTTTTGATCAGGCCCAACAGGCGAGTCGATCTAGCCATGTCTGTCTGTCCGTCCGTCTGTCTGTCTGACTGTCAGTCCGTCTGTAAGGGACAAAAACTTCTTATATTTGCAGGCAGATCAAGTTTATTTTCAATTTTTGCCACGCCCCCTCCCGCCCTCGCAATTTGGAAAAAACATCATATCTTCCACAGTTATATAGATAGAAGGTTCGTACCTTCTGGATTATTTATAGACCCACTAAAGGATTGGTAATGATCGGATAAACGGTGATGCTGCGCAGTGGCTGCGCTTCGCTCAGCTGCAACTGCATCATCAAAATATTACAGTCTGGCTTGACTGACTTTCTTTCTTGTTCATAACAAAATAATGTGACTTTATAGAAGTGGTATGCTCCATTTCAGAACAATGTTGTAGAGCAATACATATATGTAGGTACATAATTAACACCCAAATATTCTTTTCTTTGAGTTCAACCGACTCAACTTGCTCAGACACATGTTTGTTGTTGAGTTTTCGTCAATCAAATTCAGGTTATTGTTTGATCGCCTCAACAACGAATGACGGATAATCACTTCGAGTAGGACAGCGCTGCTGACATCGAAGTGAGCGAGAGAGGGGGAGCTCTGGCATTTAAGCGACAGCCAAATGGAGAGAACAGAAAAATGTGCTAGTGTTGGTAAGAACTAAAGCCGATTTACTTGTAAGCATTTTCAATATCCTGAATCTCCCTTAACCGCACGATGCTTTTGCCGGTATAAGGGTAATTTTATTCAAGGTTGAGTTTTTTTGATTGAATATATTCATCAGCCTATTCGAACTCAACCGCTCGATTCGTTTGCGGTTATGATGCTGATTTTATTTATCGCTGAGTGGGGGTGGTTAATTAAATCAAAGGTCATATCCTTCGGATATGGATAATTGCAATGAAATGTCCATTTGATGATTTTTGTATCCATTTGGAATGGATATTTCCTTAATATCCTTTAATTCATCTAACGTCAAAAGGATGACCATTTTTCATATCCTATGGACGATTTTCAGCTCCGTTGAATTATTGAAAGGATATTAAAGACGATTAAAAGGATATTGAAGACATATTCATTCCAAATGGATCTTTTTTGGATCTTTTTTTTTCTGTGTAGAAAATTAAAAAAAATAAGCAAGTTCTTTTTCTTATCTTATGTCCCCTCTTAAAACCAAAACGAACTGAGAGAATTCCCCTTAAAGTTATCATACAACAAATGCCAGCTCTAATGTACTTAATTTATATGACTTAAATGAACTCAGACTGATGATGAGCCTAGAAGTGTATAATGATGTCCCTAAGAAGAGGGAATTGAACGGATCTCAATATTAAATATCGTGTGCAAATTAAGTATTAAGTGATCCGGCCTTGGGGTTCAATTATGTCGGAATATTCTGATAAGTGAATGAACAATCCTTCTAATCTTTTCTGAATTAAGAAAATTGGAAGCAAATCGAAGAATATCCGGGACTACCCTGTTTTCAAACCGTTTGCCATTGATGTATTTATTTGAGAGTTAAGAGACAACTCTGATATTGCGGGAAATAATACAATTTAAAAGAAGCTTTGCGTAGAACTTACAGTTTAAGCTTTTTCTTTCAGCTTTTTATTTTCTTATTCGCTTAATTTGCACCATTAAATGGTCTTAAAATTTACATTTGCATTTACAATTTTCAGTCTAATGTTCATATAGCATTTCTAATCTGATATACCCTTGACAATAGCAAAAACAACTGAATATGGATTGTAATGGCAAGCAGGCGCCATGCCATGTGATGCCCTGGCCATGGTAGTTGCAAATAGAAACAGCAGCTGGAGCAGTAGTCACTTTGTCTAGCCTGTGATGGCATATAAATTTTGCGGTTTTTGGTCATAAATCAGCGTTTGGCTGTCAAACATTTTGCCACTGTAAATCGCAAAAGTCACCAGTCTCCGTCTCCGGCTCTGGCCCAAGGTGTCTGCTCTCTCTTTAACTGGTCATTAATTACAAATTATATGCTGCTGGCTGCTTTGCCTTCACTCCTCAGCTGCTGTCAGCTGTCTTGTGAGTGTCGCTTGAACACAAATTAATGTTGACACCGTCCTTGCTGGTGCCGAGTTGAGCCTCAAGTGCGGCTTCATTAGGCGAAGACTTAACCTAGCTCTGGCCAGGTACCTGCGCTGCACTTCAAAGACGCATAAATAATTAATAAAATTGTTGAAGGAAAAAAATATGCAGAGAAGGGCACCGGTATGGTGGGTGGGTGGTGAGCAAATTACTTGCCACTTGCCAGTTGCAAAGGTACTGGCAAGCAACTCAACCGCTGGCCTGCCATTGCCTCTGGCATGTTTGCGTATGCAAATATTTGGCCTCATCATTGGGACACTTCCCACCATGCCGCAACGCACTTACATATTCCGTTTCAAATTCAGAAAAGTCATTAAATAATTTTCCACACTTGCACTTAACATGTCGTTTTGTTGGCGAAGAGTTTCACATAAACAGAAATAGATCCTTGGAGCTGGTTTCCCCCCATGTGTGTGTGTGAGTGAGTGTGGCGTAATGAAGGCAACTAGAGTATGAAATATGTATGTACATCTATGCACATTTGCATGCACACTTAGAAAGCCACTTTGCCAGCTAAGTGGATGTGGGCCAAAAAGGCTTACGGTGAAATGTTAAAGTTTCTTGGTTTGCCGCGTCAGAAATGCAATTTATCCAAAACCATTCTAATTGATTTTCATCCCAGTTTCTTGATAATTTCTTGATTTTGAAAATGAAACTATTTACACAACGTAAGGCGTGAGTACTTTGAGAATTTTGCTAATTTAATGCCAGAATTAGTGCCAGGCATTTTATACACTCAAAGAAATTTATTACCTTAAACTTAAGTTATGTATCAAAAATTTCCGACGTCCAATGACACTGAAAATTCTTAATTTTGTGTTGGATTTTAGTCGTGAAATTACTCATTTCATGACCGGTTTGTATTTGCTAGAACTTTTAAAAAATATAATTCTGTCTTGGGCTAAAATAATTCGTATATGTACTAAGTATAAGAATAAATAGTAACTGTACAAACGGCCAACCTAAACGAAACGTAGTTCACACTGCTAAATTTCAAACGCTAAATGTAGAAAGCAGAAAGTTCAACATGGCTTGTTGAAAAACTACATGCTACATGTAGAAATGAAAAAAGTTAACAGTTCATGCTGAAAAGTTTAAAGCTGCTTGGACAAATGCAAAGGATACACTGTATGAGAAAATCAGCTCGTTTCCTAATAGCCATGGAATTTTTCATACAGCATTCTGAATTCCCCACGAAAATTTAGGCTTTCTAAACGAAAATTGTAGCTCAAAATCAGTCCAAAATAGGTTTATTTTTCATTTAGAAAACTGTTTTTTACACGGGACATTTAGGTTTTTTAGATAGTCGTTAAGGATTTTAAGTGCTAAATGTTACCTTTAGAAAATCTACACGAAACGTGTTGTTGATCCCATTCCCCATCGTCGCTTATCGCTTCCCTTTATTACTGTGATTTGCGGGAATGACAAGCGAGTGCTTGATAGTCGATCGCGCTAAGATGCCGGCAAATGTGTTTAAATTCTCGAGACAAGTTGGACGTTTTTCAAGAGGAAGACTTTGACCTCCCCGTGCTCTTTTCTCCCCTCCCATCCCTGCCCAAACTACTCTCCTATCCACACTTGTGAAAATAGTGTATTTGTTGTATATTTTTGTAGCTGGGCTGGGCCCTAATCGTGGCATGTAGAAAACATACCTGCTTAATGTAGATATGAGAAAAATTCATGCGGCATGTAGAACAGATACATAAACGAAGGAAGTGAAAAATCACTCTTGATATATTTTCGTTCTTCTATGTGAAAGCTTTGATCGATTCGTACTAAAACTCGGAAGTTCTCTTTAAGAGCGAAATGATCTAAGTGCATCTTAACTAACAATATATTATTCTTGTTTCAAGAAATATATTCTTTTAATGAAAGTTTTTAGCGGTAATTTTTATACCTTTGAAGAGGGTATTATAAAATTGTCCGGATGTTTGTAACGCATTGAAGGAAGCGTCTCCGACCACATAAAGTATATATATTCTTGATCAGCATGATGAGCTGAGTTGATTTAGCCCTGTCCGTCCGTCTGTCCGCCAGTCTGTCTGTTTTTATGCTATCTTCTCCGTCAGATTGAAAGCAATCTTCACCAAACTTTGCACGAAGTATTTTGGTACATATACGCAGCACATTTGTCGGAGCCGGGCGGATCGGATGACTATAGCATATAGCTGCATAGGAACGATCGGTCGAAAAACTAGTTTTAGTGAGAAAAACTTTTTTGTTTTCAATGGAATCGTCTTTATCATTGGCATATACTTTTTTATATACTTTTACACAATTCTACAAAGTTATGTAAAAATCGGATAACTATAGCATATAGATGCAGAACGAATGATCGGTCGAAAAAGAAGTTCTTGTTAGAAAAACTTTTTTCTTTTAAATGGGATCGCCTCCAAATTTCGTAATTTTTAGTTTGTTATGCTTTTTCATGATTCCACAATATTTGGTCGAAATCGGACATCTATAAAGTATAGCTCCCTTTGAAAAGCGAGGTCCGAAAAGTAGTCATTGTTAGCAAATCATTTTTTGTTTTCAATGGGGTCTGCAAGGGTATACAAAACTTCGGCCAAGTCGAGTTACCTATATTTGTTTTTAACAGCCATTCGTTTTAAAATTAAGAAAACCCCAAAAAGCCAATACTTAAGCAAAGACCAAAAAGCTTTAACATGTTGTCGATCTCCACCATTATTCCATAAGCAAATCGTTGTATTAACTTCAAATTTGATATAAAGAGTGATTTATACTAAATAACTTAAATAATTTAATTGTAACTTTTAACTTTCATACGAGAACTCAGAGTGTATAACAAGGCCAAATCCATGTCTGCTGCTTCTCCATCAAAATTTCCGGCTCGAATTGAGGCTTATTTGATTTTCATTAGGCATAACTCAATTCGAAGCAAATAAAATGCGCTCAGTCGCAGATGAGCTGCTTATAAAATAACAGCAAACACACAACAACAAAAACAACACCAGAATTCCAAGCACCCTCTGGAGAGTCAATGCAGACGGAACGTCAGAACGATTGTAACGAACGGAAACGGGAGACAAGGCGCAGGGTGGAAGGGAACTAAGTCAAGTAGCTTCTCCGACCACCAAGTGAAGATGATGAAGTTAAACTACAAACCGCACGAACAATGAAGCTTGGAGCTCCGGGTTGGCTGCGAATTGAGAAAATCAAGTAAAAGCCAACCTTTTGATTTCACTTCCTGTTAATATTGTCCGGAAAGTGGAGAGAGCAGGAACAGGAGCAGGCATAAGTAACTTTGGCAGCCGATTAAGGTGATGCCAAGCAATGCTACTGGAATCTCAATTCAGAACCTAATCAGCTCTGCTTGTGTGTGTGTGTGATTGTGCGCTGGTGCTGCTTGACACCCTGGGGAGATTATTATATCGTCAGTTTCGCCTCGGCATTGAAAGTTTTCTACCTTTAGGCTTCTTAGTCCTCTGCAACTGATGAAGTATTTATGAGCCAAACGCATGCTGGCAGCTCCCATATTATGTCCAGGCGACTAAGGAAAAACAAATTCATTTCATTGGGATTTAAAGCTACCGGATTCTTACAGTGAAAAGCTTTTATGCTATATCACAATGTTTGATTAAAGTATTTAAGGAATTACTTGAATAAATCTCAATTGGGTGTGTCCCAGAAATCTCTAGAGATTTTCGTATAAACGAAGAGATTTTTAATTTAACCACGAGGACATTATATGTAAAGTGGCAAGAATGAGGTCGGCTAGTAGATTTTAGGGAAGGAAAACCTTACGCATTAAATCTGCTTTGCAGTCTCTTTCAAATCTCTTAACTTTTGTCATCTAATCTAGTAGCCTAGCTTTTTAAAGACACTTCACATATTAAGGCAAGCAAATTTATTTCGAAATGAAACCGTTTATACACAAATCTCTAAAGTTTTATGGGACGCACCCGAATAAAAGATTCTTTAGTATTCAGAAAATACAAGCATTTTTAAACAAATTTTCCATCTAAGAGTCGTAAAATTGTTGATTGGTCCAACTTGCCCACTGAAATGTTAACCTCTTTGGTGACGCCTGGTAATAGAAAGCACCCCTCGGATAAGGGGTTTCTTTGACTACGATTTGAGGATACGCATCTGAAACGTTTTATGGGATATGGCAAGGTGCTGATATCCAGATTGTTGATGTCGTCGAGGTGTACATAGCGAACGTTGGTATCTTGGGAGGTTAACTATAGCGGACATGCTACCAAGCACGAGTTTTGGTGAGGCTCATCAGTTTTGCACCCGTTGACGAGCACTCCGACAACCAAATATTTCAACATGTATTAATCTTATATACGGACACACTTTAACGGAAGTCTAGTGTGACTCCAAAAAGGACGAAGCTAAACGACTTTAAAGCGAAACACGGCAGGGCCAAATGAAAAGGTGCTGACTCAAAATGCGGCAGGCACTAATAAAGTGTGTATTATTTTTCTCCTCTGTTTGAAAGGTATACCGACTCTGTATTACAGAGTAGAACTTTAGGTCTATGCAAAAATATGTAACAGCCAGTAGGAAGCCTCTCCGACCCCATAAAGTATATGTACTTATTCTTGATTAGCATCCACAGTCGAGTCGATATAGCCGTCCGTATTAGCAAACAGAAAAGAGGAAGAGGTCTGACAGCTCTGCCTCCCCGCAATTTAAAAAAAAAACTAATATATTCCACAATTTTGTAAATAGATAGTTCGCATCTTCTAAACAGAGCACACAAAATATATTCAACCAAGTTTTCTTTGCTGTAACAGGTAAAAAATAAAGAGATTCGCTCACTCTCTAAACAGAAAACTTCTCTGGCAATAAGGCTTAACAGCATAGCTCGAGTTATGTCAAAATTTCAATTTTAATAAAGGACTCCTCGGGTTCAACAATACATATTGACAAATTTTCACACCAATCGGATGAGCGGTTACGAAGATATAAGTAACGGTCTGTTATTCAAAATAATAAACTGACAACTTCATTCTTTCAAAGATACCTATACACTTCAAGCAATAGCTTCCAATCTGTAAAATATTTCCGATTTACGACCACTCACATTTTTTACAAATTCATTAGAAGTTCAGAATTGCTCTCGTGAAAAATGGAAAAAAAAACACTTGTGCTGATTTGCCTAATTGCCAGAGACTTGTTTTTGTTTGTCTCGTGTTTTCCGATACATTGTTTTCGACGAGAGAAACAATGAACAAATTAAAGTTATGTCTGAGTATCCAAGGCTGCCCAATATGCACCATATCTCTGTTGATTTTCATTGATTATTAAAGTTATAAACAATTATTGACCTTGAGACGGCTAATAAATACTTTGATTAAAAATCAAAAACTGGTCACTAAAAACTCATATTTTCTTTAAAGTATATATATTCTTGATCAGCATCAACAGCCGAGTCGATATAGCTATGTCCGTCTGACTGTCCGTATGAACAAACAGATCACAGAGATGGAAAGAGATAAAGTTCGGCGTGTATGGGACAAAAACTTTTTATACTTGCAGGCAGATTAAGTTTATTTTCAAATCTTGCCACGCCCCCTCCGGGCCCCGCAATTTGGAAAGAACGTCCCACATTTTTATAGATAGAAGGTTCGTTCCTTCAGGACATATTTAGCAATCAGGATTATTTATCGACCCACCAAAGGGATTGTAAAGATCGGAAAAACGATAGTCGAGTTATAAGGAAAAAAAAACAATTATGGGCAGCACTGGTCCCAACGGTGATGGGCAGCACTTCACAGTTACAGAGTATGTTATAGTCGGGCTTGACGGACTTTCTTACTTCTTTTTCTACGGCTATTACACACCAAGGCGCCTCAGATATAGGGTGAGGACATGACATTAAAAATTTCATACCCAGGGGTCCGCTCTATTGTACAAGGTGGCCCAAAAGAAGACACCCTATTGGAAGATGCTCTTATTTTTACAAATAGCCGCCAAAGTCAGATCTGTTTTGACATTTGTGGACTAGACAGATGTAGAATCTATTTTGTCTATTTTGTTGCGTAACAATTCGTCTGTGGTGTTGGCGCAGCGCGAATACCGTCGCAGATTCCCCGGCCGCCCTACACCGACTGCGCAAACACTGCGCCGTTTGGCCACCAACCTTGAAGAGTATGGGACCACACGAGACTTTGCCAAGAGTGGAATGCCCCGGAGCGCCCGTTCGGCCGAGAATATCGCCGCTGTTGCCGAGGATGTCGAGCTGTCGCCGGAAACATCGACTAGACGCCGTGCCTCGCAATTAGCCATCAGCCGGTCGTCCCTAAGGCGAATTTTGGTCTAAGACCTGCGCATGTTCCCGTACAAAGTCCGCCAAACGCGTATAACCTACGCCCAAGCCATCCTCAATCTCGAGGACGAAATGGACGATTTTTCGACCAAAATCATAATGAGCGATGAGGCTCATTTCCACCTCAGCGGGTATGTGAACAAGCAAAACAATCGCTTTTGGGGCACCGAAAATCCACGAGTGATGCACGAGGAGCCATTACACCCGCTCAAAGTGACTGCATGGAGCGCTGTTCACGCTGGAGGAGTCATCGGGCCATTTTTTTTCGAGAACGCCGCTGGTCAAACAACAACAGTGGACGGTGCGCGATATAGGGTCATGTTAACCGGGTTTTTTCTGCCTCAATTGGACGAATTAGGATTGGAGGACATGTGGTTCCAACAAGACGGAGCAACGGCACACACTGCGCGAGCCACCAACGACATTCTGAAGGCGGCGTTCCCGGGTCGCCTCATCTCTCGTTTTGGCGATTTGCACTGGCCTGCAAGATCGCCCGATTTAGCCGTTCCAGACCCAGAGAAATCCTGTGTTTACGTAACCAAGCCCGAGACCTTGGAATCCCTCAAGGACAACATTCGACAAGAGTGCGAGAATCTGCAGCCCGAAGTTCTTGCCGAAGTGATGAAAAATGCCATAAAACGAGCCCGTATGGCAATCAATTGTAACGGCGCCCAATTGGCCGATATCATCTTCTCAAAATGACCAATAAAATTCTAAAGGTTTAAATATAACAAAAATATCTTTTTTATTTAGAAAAAAAAAAGGAAAGCCAAACAACATCGGATGACTTCTGTTGGCCCACCTTGTATTTCAAATGTCCTTGGACTTGCTGGTATATTCGCATGGCTTCTTGCGAATCTTCTCTTTTAGCTCATCCTATTGCTTCACTTTTGTTTCAAGTATCAAGTATCAAGATATCTCAGAGGAAATGTACAGATTTTCTAGGACATCATCAAAATACTTAAATTGTGATACGAAGTTTCTGAGATCGAACGAAACGGCTATAAAGATTTTGCACAACAAGCTCAGAGTTCAAAAGTATCGTCGATTCGGGTAACAAGGGATGGCCGCTATAACGCTTTTATATTGTTTCGATCTGTTTGGCGTTGTTTTTAAAAAAGTATGGACCAATGATTCCCGTTAATGGGATAAAATCTAATGCCAAATTAAGAAATTTTGTTCTTAGACAAACTTACAGGAGAGCTGCCAGATCCGTCTAATTTATTAAGCTATACAAGCAATTTCAATTTATCGTCCATTTTGGATCTGGAAGCCAACAAGAGCAAGCTTACATGAACTCGATAATTAATAAGATCTCTTGTACCTAAAACTTTGAATCGAATGAGCCATTTTAGGGACCTGTACACTCCACTCGGCATTCGTATTGGTTATGTGGAAAAGTGCTTATAAACTTTGCACTCATGGCGTCTTTTCAAATCCTTCGGGTTTTTTGCCGTTTGTGTTCGCTCAGTGCTCTCTGCCATTTGACTTGCATACGCAGTATTCCTTTCCCTGATTGCGTGCCCTTTCGAGTACCTACCCTCACGCTAGCAGTTCCCAAGACCACTTTTGTTTGGCTTTTATTTGAGTTTTCCTTTACCTATTTGCGGGCTACGTTCACCGTCTCAGTTCAAGTTTTCAATTTCATTATTTTCTCTTATGCTGGTTTTTGTTCTTGTTGCTGTGCAATACTTAGTTTTGCTTCTTTTGTTTGTGGTAAACATTTACGTATTATTTTGTGATATTATCAGCAAATATTTTCTCTTTTATTAAATTTCCACAGCAAAGTTGTTTGGCCTAAGTTTCTATCCGGCTTAGGTAAGTTTTTTATTAATTAAATATTTGGAAAAACCATTAAGAATCTTAAAGATAAATCTGTTAAGTGCTGCAATTAAATCAAAACTAAATGCCGCCTTTCAGCAGGGAGTCATCATTTATAAATAAAAAGGAGACAAAGGGATACCCATACGCCTTCACCCGCAGGCACTTGCACCCGCAAACCATAAAACAAAAGCCCGAACAAAAGCTAATTAAGTTTATGTCACCGGAAATTTGTTTCACCTCAAAAACCTCGAATTGTGTTGGGCGTGTGGGGGCTCACAGTGGTCGAAAAATTCGGAAAAGTAGGCCACAATACATGGCCGTACACAGAGGAAATAATGACGAGTAAATACTTAGCTCAAAAAAATGGATTTGATCTCGACCTTCGGATTAAAATTTCAAGTATATACGAGTCGTACTTGATTGTAGTTGATACAAGTACGAAAGCCTTGAAACAATCCTCAGATTCGAGAATGACTTCAAAGTACCGATTAAGTATAAGCGGTGTCAATAGTACGGAAATACTTGGTTCAGGACAAATTTCTTATAAAAATAAGTTTTTTCCATCTCGGAGTCATTGATTCAAGGGGCGTTTTCTCATGTTCCTGTTTTTGCAAAACCAGGTGGATTTACGCAATTGCATGAACATAAGAAAACGGCCCTAAGACTGTTTTGGGATATATTTTTGTACATTTCGAGCTATTTTAAAATATTGTTAATCTCACTTAAGTGTTGTTATAGTCTTAATACAGCCCCAATGTACTTTTAAAATAAGTACCGGCTGAAGTATAATAAGTTCTAGAGTCAACCCCAAAAAGTGTTGAAACTTAATTAGAGCACATTAATTAAGGGGTCTCGTTTAAGAGTCTGGTCTTTAAGCAATGTTTTTAAATTTTTTGGGAGGACGAGGGAAGAGATATAATTTTGGGATTTTTTATAACTTATTTATAAGTGTTTCAACAGAATACATTAAAAATTTTCAGCAAAACATATTTATTAGAACCAAAGTTATAGCTCTCTATAGACACCTGCCTCTAAAACTTCCTCCACGATATCTGCTGATTGGGTTATCTGAAACTAACAAAATCGCCGGCGTCTTAATTTGTGAGCATAAATGCACGGAATGAACTTAGTATGAAAAGACAATTTTTAATATTGGAGTTTTGAGAGACTTCGGAACAAAATAGTTTGAATTTGATGTTTTTTCCAGGTTTTTTTTTAAAAAACAAGTAAAAAAGTCAATCAAGGCTCCCAAAAGAATGCCTTCTGTACAATTGCAACACTAAGAGTACTAGTCGGGTTTGTCGTAACGTGGTTCCCAAAAGAATGCCTTCTGGCACACTTCTTTTAATACCAGCTTTTGCTGTATACTAGAGCTATAATAATTCGCATTTTCCGTTTCCACTTTTTGCGGCTGGCATTGTAAGATTATTAGAATCTTGAATTAAGAACGCAGTCTTCTTTAGTTTTTAGGCTTACTGTAAGTACGAAGTCACCGCATGGGGCATGATGATTGAGGGACATCATGACGGGCTTGACTGTTCACATTGTGGTTGGCCCCATACCCACATCGTGGGTAGAGTCTCTTTTAGAGGCTCGACGAATAAGTACGTAAATTACCTACGGTGCTGTAGCCGAGATAACAGCAGAGGTTCTTAGATTGATTCACCAAGGGTGAAAAGTCACACCCGACCAGTATGCTCAATTCACAGATTCGCAATACTGACAGAGAACATCTTGTATTCGTTTCGCCATTTCAATAATATTTACGGTCGTTTTTCGATTGTTGAATGTTTCGTACTTAATTTAGGTACTTTCAAGAGAAAAAAATAGGGGAAAGTTAACATCGGCTCAGCAGAAGTTTTGTATACCCATGCAGCTTCCATTAAAAACAAAAAAGTTTTTCTAAGACTACTTTTTGAACATTACTTTTCTATGGGATCTATAATATAAAGATGTCTGATTTCGATTAAACTTGGTGAAACAAACTTGGTTAAAACAAAAAGTTTTTCTCACTAGAACTTCTTTTCCGACCGATCATTCATACTGCAGCTATATGATTTTGATTTTGATAAAACTTTGTAGAAATGTGTCCAAAGTATATACAATAAGTGTATGCCAATAAAAAGGACGTTTTCATTAAAAACCAAAAAGTTTTCCTCACTCGAACTAGTTTTTCCTATGGCAGCTATATGCTATAGTCATCCGATTTCGACCAAACTTAGTGAAATCATGGGAAGGGATAGTAAACTAAGAAATACGTACTTTGGAGGCGTGTTCTTTAAAAACAGAAAAGTTTTTCTCTTTAAGACTAGTTTTTCAACCGATCGCTCCAATGGCAGCTATATGCTATAGTCATCCAATCCGGCCAGTTCCGACAAATGTGCAGCGTATTTGTACCAAAAGACTTTGTGCACAGTTTGGTGAGGATAGCTTTAAAACTGACGGAGGAGATAGCATAGAAAGAGACAGACGGACAAGGCTAAATCAACTCAGCTCGTCGTGCTGATCAAGAATATATATACTTTATGTGGTCGGCGATGCTTCCTTCTATGCGTTACAAACATCCGCACAATTTCATAATACCCTCTGCATGGGTTTAAATATACATAGAAAAAAAACCGGCGAGATAAATTCAATCTTTCTATACAAAACTGTATTAATTCTATTCCGATCGAGCTAGAACTCTTCCAGTCCTTTTTCTGCCTAGAAATTCCCTCAAAAACCTTAAAGTCGGCTAGAATTTTCTAGTCTGAAATCAACAAGGTTATTTTCATGTCACATCAAGTTTGAATATTGTGCTCAAGTTAATCTCGGACGATCAAATGAAATTCGAATGTACAGCTTAATTCAAGAAGGGGCCTTCTTGATTTGTTTCGACAGGGGGATCAGGTCAAATTAGTATAACAATCAAAAATCAATCCCTTGTGTCGTTGAAATATACCTATATCGAGCTAAAAGCAAACTCTCCCTAGCTAAGGTAGGATACACAAGTCAATCCTCTCGTATTTGGTTTGAGAAAGTCCGGTATTGACCGACTTCTGACAAAGTTTGGGATAAATATCTCGATTTGATTAAGCATAGTTGGATTTTGCTCAAGCTTGACATAATTTTTTGAATTATTATAAATTTCGTACTTTAAATAGACCTAAAATCGTTCCCCGGAAACGACAAGTTGGACCTAGCATTCAAGACTCGAGGACCAAGAATTAATAATCAGCATCAAGACCTGCGCTCTTGGAACAAGAGTTTGTACTGCAGACCTCCAAAACTATAAAATTCTCTATTTTTCTCTGAGTGTATACAAATTAATATAGAAAACCTACATTCATTTTTTGAATTTCGTTCAACTATTTTGTCTTTTCGACCACTGTGGGAGATAAAATGGATGTCACCCAGAGCGAGACGAGTTTGGGGCGGGCTTGGGGGGAACGCAACGGAGCAGTCAGAAGGTGCTCTGAGAAAACTTTCATCTCGAACTTGTACACACTCATTGGCAATTAATCTGCTCGCCCTGCAAGACAAATGTAATGTGAACTGAACATTTATTCCAATTTCCTTCGCCTGCAATTTTGGGCCTGCATTTTCCCAACTGAAATAGAATTAGGCTTTGGCCATTGTTTTGCTGCCCGAAAGTTTGGCTATAGGCTTCGTCCAGGGGCAATGAATTGATTAACTTAATTGGCAGCCAAGCTTAAGTTCACTGGGCATAACTTAGTTGGTGTCAACATGAATTATTAGTTGTTTGCCAAGCATAGAGCCAACGGCTGCCTGACCGTTTTAGTTGATTTACGAGCAGTTTGGGCGCCTCCTCTGAGGCTCTGAGGCTGTCGCTTTACGGTGGATTTTTATGGGCTTGCAACTTTGCAAGCATAGTGCAGCGGTGGAAACTTATGCGCCATATAAACTCACCCAAAAACAAACGACTGCAATTTGGTTTTTTTCTCTACTTCTTCAACTTTTCTTTTGGGTGCAACTTTTTGCACATTGTCATTTGCCCAATTACATGCTGTCTCCGTTACGTTTCCGTGGGCTGGGCTGAGCTTTAAATGGGCGTGGACAAGCGCACTTGACGCTCTATTGACGACGATGCTGCGGTTTCCGCTAGCTCACCCTCCAGAGTGCACTTATGTCATTTTTCAGTCGTTGTTGCTGTAACTTTGGCAAGTTTTCCGGTGTCGGTGTTGGCACCTCGATGACTGGTTGGTTGGCTATGTCGCTGTCGATGTCGCCTGCTGTCAACAACTCAAAATGCTTCCGTGCAATCGCTTTTTATAGCTTCCGAACAATTTGATTTGATTCCATTAAAAAAGTTCGTCTAGTGATTTCCGTCATCCTCTCTCACCTCTCGTCTTAAGAGTGTGAAAGTGCAGCAGCTGCCATGGATATGAGGGTTGCCATTTAAGTTTTGGAAAAAGCTTACATTACCTGTGAATAGGTGCGACTTGTAATTAATAGTGCTCTAAGGTTCAAAAATCCATTTTTGTTTGGCTTAAAATCGAAAAATTAAACTGAAGACATGAAGAAGATTTGCCAAATTCTGCAGATCTGTTTACGATTAAGTGCGCTATTATTGTTAACCAAAAAGTTTTCCTTACTAAGACCCGTTCAGTTTTACCGCTTTCAAATTATTAGCAGCCTGAAGGAAAAAGAAGAATCTGAACAAAAACAAAAGGTAAAAGCCTTATAAAGGGAGTTTATTTTGGCAAATTTCTTTTTGGCAACACTTTTTTTGGCAGCTCAGCTATTTTTGTGTCACATGTTACTGCCAAACATTTTCAGTTTGGTTTATAATTGAACCATGAATCGACTTACAAACGAACATCGCTTGCAGATTATTGAATTTCATTATCAAAATGCTTGCTCGGTTTAGAAACTGAAGCGCCTACTCGGAATCTTGGGACTAAATCTTTACACCAAATTTAAATTATTTTACTTTAAGCCACCAACACGCATACGTAGAGTGCAGACCGTTCGCTGCAATTGGGCCTCAGTTACTCCACAAAGTGCAACATTTTGCGGAAGGATTTGGATATAAAACCTTTAAAAATACAGCTGGTGTAAGACGCCACACGACTTACCACATCGGCTAAATTTTGGTGAATGTTTTTCATTTGCGAACCTCCGAATTGGCTACTTAATTTAGATTGAGTGTTCAATGAACACTCATATTCATATTAACTTTCTTTATGTAAGTGTGACTGTGTTTTGGGTCTGATCATGGGAGAGTTGATTTGTGATATAAAATCTTATTAGTGTATTGATTTGTCTAGTGTATAGAAGGTAGGGTAGTTTCTAGGGTATTTGTAAAAGCTCCTTGAGGCGTCGTCTTACTTTGACTCCTTCCCTCGTCTACGCAGAAGTCTTCAGACCAGTTTGTTGGAGTGACTTCTTAATCTCTCCACGTAATCACCTGCCTGAGTATTTATTACGTCACCAATGTGAGATCACTCTCCAAATGTCTTGTGCACATATACCATTTAGCTCCCGATAGTCTGCGCAGACACCTGGACTGGAGGACACGAATCTTTCTTAGATTAGATTGTGCAGCTATTCCGTACACTTGGATCCCATATCTCCACGCTGATGCTATCATGGCCTTGTATACATAAACATATGCACTTGCATAAATATAACTTTTGTAATTTTTGTAATATTGTATACTCTGTTATGTGACAATATTGTTTTATCAATCGGACAAGCAATCTACATTAAATTTAAGCAAAAATTTCGGTCGATGGAAAGTTAACTTCGGCTCGGCCGAAGTTTTGTTTACCCTTGCATCCTCCATTGAAACCAAAAAAGTTTTTCTAAGACTATTTTTCGGATCTTACTTTTTTATAAGAGCTTAGTATAGCTTTATAGAAGTCCGATGTCGACCAAACTTAGTGGGATCATGGAAAAGTATAACAAACTAACAAGTACGAAATTTGGAGGCGACTCTATTTAATTCGTACTGCAGCTATATTAGCAATGTTAGGGACGTTTCCATTGAAAACAAAAAAGCTTTTTCACTAGAAATAGTTTTTTAAACGATCGTTTCTATGGCAGCTATTTGCTATACAAAGTTTTGACAAAACTTTGTAGAATTGTGTGAGAGCATACCAAATAAATAAATGCCAATTTTCAGGACGTTTCCACGGAAAACAAAAAAGTTTTTCTAGGTAAGACTCAACTTTTCTATGACAGCTTTACTATATAGATCGGGGGTGGGCACGATATTTGATTTTGAGAGCAGTCCAACAACAACAAAAACAAACAACCCCTATTACCGATGCTCGAATCCACCAGCCAGCCAGACACTCCATATATATGTTTTTGCAGCCGCGCACACGCCTGGCGCTAGGCTGCGATGAGCAATAGATTTGTTGTTGTTTTCGCTTTGAAGCTGTCTGTTTTGTGCGCGTGACGGGTCAATTTTTAATGCGTCTGCGTGGCGCCAGCTGCCGAAAAATAACTCCCTAGAGCAATGGGAGCAGAAACAGCAAGTCCGTGCCCACCGATGATATAGATGTCCGATTTTTAGGTATGACTACTTTTCAGACTCAACTTTTCTATGACAGCTTTACTATATATATGTCCGATTTTGACTAAACTTAGTGAAATCATGGGAAAGGATAGTAAACTAAGAAATACGAAGATTGGTGAAGATAGCTTTCAATCTGACGAAGGAGATAGCATAAAATCAAACTCAGCTCGTCATGCTGATCAACTACTTTTCAGACTCAAGCTCAACGAAAATATATATTTTTTATGTGGTCGGAGATGCTTCCGGACAATTTTGTACCCTCTGCAAGGGTATAAAAAGTTAAATTAAAACCAAATTAAGCCAGAAGAAATGCATGAACAGAACTCTGAGATAAAGGTACATAGAGCCGCTAAATAACTAAAAAATTGCATTTCCCGACAAGAAATTTATTATACCCTTGCAGAGGGTATTATAAAATTGTCCAGATGTTTGTAACGCATTGAAGGAAGCATCTCCGACCACATAAGGAATAAATATTCTTGATCAGCATGTCGAGCTGAGTTGATTTAGCCCCATCCGTCCGTCCTTCTGTCAGTTTCTATGCTATCACCTCCGTCAGTTTGAAAGCTATCTTCACCAAACTTTGCTCGAAGTCTTTTAGTACTTATACGCTGCACATTTGTCGGAGCCGGCTAGATCGGATGACTATAGCATATAGCTGGATCGCTCAAAAAACTAGTTTTAGTGAGAAACACTTTTTTTGTTTTAAATGGAATCGCCTCCAAATTTCTTAATTGTTAGTTCGTTATGCTTTTCCAAGATTTCACTAAATTTGGTCGAAATCGGACATCTATATAGTTTAGCTCCCTTAGAGCTATACTCGTCTTTATATAATGATGTACCAACGATTATCGACATATTCTTGAGAAATCTATTTTTGATCCTAAATAAGAGATTAGGGTATCTAAAACGTTAATTCAGTTCTGAAAGGCTCGTTGCTGGGTCGGCTTGTCAAACTTTCCTATGGAAACGTACTCTAAGTTCTTTTCGAAAACTTTAAAGACCACCCACGTATGCAACTCCTACAAACCTGCCAAACGTCATTCCGAATTGTTCCTGGCAACAGCGTACTGGTGCTGGCACCGGGAGGGATGGCTCTAAATAATTGTGACATTGGCACGTCAGCATCGTGGCATACTTTGCCGCGACATCGTCATCATCAGCGCTGTCGATGCATGTCATTTGCTGGCAGATTGACAAACTTTGGGTGCGTGCATCTGTGTGCGCTTTGATATATGTACGTGTATGTGTGTGTGTGTGTGTGTCGAGCTGCATATTGAACATCAGCGAGTAATGAAAACTTATAACTTTTAATGCCATGTAATTTCAATTGATGACACTGACGCTGGAAATTGCCGGGCTCTAAAATGGATAGGGATAACACACAAAATGAGAGCCCGAGTATTAAAGTTGGAAAATTGTCATAAAAATTCTTAAGTTCTGTTATCAGTTGAAGAGTTATAATTGTTAAGCTTGAAGCCACAAAACGACACATTACGGCCAGGGTAAATAGAATGACAGTTTGTTTAGGGGGAGGGTCGGAAACTCTCTGACTTTTATGCAAATCGAAAATTGGGTTAACTACATTTCGGACTGGGGAAAGTAAATAAAATTGCCCAGTCAAGCTGTTAGTTATTGTTGTCATCAAACGGGTATGGAATTTAAAGTTTGCAAATATGCATTTAACACTGCCCCTTCCCCATCAACCGCCCACTGACATAGAGCAGGGGGCGTGTCAAGTTGTCGAGCTGCTGCAACAGTCTGCTTCATGTATAAATAAAAATCGCCAGCAGCAGCTGGTTGGACGGATGGACGGATGGTTGCTTGGACAGACGGATTGCGGCATTTTGAAGAGCATATGAAAAGTTTGGTTCCCATGTTGTCGCATGGAATTTATGATGAATTTTCCAACTCGACGCATATTGCAGAACATTTTTGGGTCCATTCGGCCTATGCCAGTTCCACCCGCCGCCGCACTGCCTCCTCGGGCTACAACACTTTCTGTTTGTCGTTGGGATTTGGCCCTTTTGTGGGAACTGCAACCACAGCAGACATGACGTAGGCAGAGAGGCGGCAGATCCTAGATCCAGAGCCATAGTGGCAGCTGTTTCATTGCGTTGTCGTTCAACATTTTGGCTTTTTTCTTGGTTTGTAGCTCGGGTTGTTCGGCCACATGACGTAGTCGTTCAAAAGCGTCTGTCCATTTAGCCAAAGGGGCCATATAGCAAAAAATGGTTTTAGTGCTGTTTAGAAGAATTCGAAAGCAATTTTATATGTGTGAATGGTTTATGGTGAAAATCATAAGCACTGTGGCCAGTAGCATTTTGGTTTCAACACTGGAATTTCTAGCTTATTCTATTGTATTTTGATCAGCATCAAGGGACGAGATAACTGTCCAGTTTTCTGTTCGCTTGAATGCACAAGGACTTTCCAACTAAACAAGACGAGTAACGGCCATGCAAGTATATGACAGTCAACATTTTTAGCGTAGATTTTCGAAGTGGACTTTCACTGTTATGCGGTATGAGTGTATGGCGGCTCCCTCGGCTCTCTCTCTCGCTCTCTGATCAATCGAAAAAAAATCTGAAAAGTAAAACAAGCCTTTCACAAAGCATGACCGACTAAGCTTCACATTTTTACGACAAAGGTTAGAGTCTTCGGAGGCGGAGTGCGCTAACAGCTTGTCTTATGGGGGTTTGTGTGTTTAAAACAGGGGCCGGCAGCTTGCTATCTGGCGTGCATACGAAAAATCTCAAAGCAGCGCTGCTTCCACACACACGGTATAAACTGTTAAAGCTCCGCTGCGTTACGTGTTCGTTACGCAGTCGTTGCTACTGGAAAAGAGAGACATTTTTGCGCTGCTCTCACACACACCAATGCAAAAATGTGAATGTATTTCTTGCCTGCCTCTGGTATAAAACAGCGATGTTCAAGAAGAGCGAGTGGTGAAAAAGTGAGAGTGTATTGGTGTGCGATATTAAAGCGATACAGCCCAGCTTTGAACTATACTGCTCGACGTCTGGGTATCGAATGCAAGCAAAGAGAGCGCTGCTTACGTGCGTGTAAATAGCCGATTGCGCTCGGCCCCTGGGGGCTATGGAGGGACATCGCTGGTTTAAAACATTTGATTTGGCCGGGGCAACATCGTGCGGCACTACGACTTTGTTGTTGGCGATGAATGAGCACTTCGGTTTTCGAAGTAGAGAGTGTTTTCTTTTAAAATTTCAAAGATTGCTCCTCTGGTATTGAGCCTCTATTTGCCTCTATCTTAAAAATACACTTGAACATTAGATTTCATGTGTGTGTAATAGTGTGTAAAAGCAACGACGACAAGTTGCTTTAACTTCTGGTGGAGTCCGGCCAGAGTAGCTCATTTTATACCATAGCATTATCCTCTTTGAGATATTTCGAATTTTTGAACCAACATTTGCTGATGCTGGAATGGACTAGTTTCAAATTAATAAATCTTCATATGAAATTTAAATCCCTAGGATCAAATTGATACCTAAAATATCAATTTGACAATATCCAGTATTACTGGTTACTGGTTTTATTTTCAATTTAAGACAATGCGTATCAAATTGATAATGATTCAAGTTTTTTTGGGTGTATAGTTTCGAAGAGTATGTGGGATACTATTTATATGTCGGAAACTGGTAGCACTAAGGTCAATAGTTAAAATCTGTGAATTGCAAGCTAAAGTTTGACATTTTTTAGCATAAACGGTCTGAGAACGATTTGATGTACTAGCGATATTTGTGTTGGTCACAGTTAGTTGAAAAAATCAATGTAGCTTTAAAATGGAAATTTCCAGAGCAGGTTTTCGTTGGATTAATTTTCACAACTTTCGACGTGGAATATCTCAACAACCATCAAAAACCAGCAAAAAATTCCGTGAAGGTCATCCAAAATCAGCCAGAAAACATCGATGCTGTGCGAGAACTGATAGTGCAAGATCGTCATGTTATATAACGTGAGACTGAGGCATCCCTAAACATTAGTTCCACCAGCATATGTAAGATTTTTTATGAACTCCTTGTCGTAAAAAGCTTTGATCGCGTTAGATTCCGCGTAATTTGACAATAGCTTAAAAAATTACTCGTGTGGACTATAATAACACTGTGCAACTTTTTTAAGGTAATTTTCTGGTTACGCCTACGGACCCAGATACTTTTGAAGTACATATCGAAAATAAAAAAATCCCCAAAGGACTTGGCCCCATCACATCGTAAAGGTTCTTTTTTGATACCATTTACCATTTTTCCACCCCGACCTGAAATTTTGAAAAAAGTACCCTTTTTATAAAGTTCATATATCATATTTTCAAGAGGAAGAAATATCTTAATCGTCTTACCCAAAAAAGCTCATCTAATGCTTCAAAACCTGAAAAAAATCTAAAAAATTAAAATTTTTTCATGCTCTTTGGCAGAAACGCCTATACTTCTAGTAATTTGGCAAATCTTTCTTCAGCGGAATTATTCCAAACAACAATATAAACAACTCTCTAATGCATGTCAGTCTCATACAATCTCCCCTTCAAACCATTTAGGAACTCTGAAAGTGATATTCTATATACAGCCACAAGGTAGTCCATTTCGTTTTGTGTTAGCGGTTTCGGTCTTTCATCTTCAATATCAGGCTCATAATCGACATCTTGAAAATCGATTTTATCGGTAAAAGCAGTGTTGGCTGTCCATGTGGAGATATCATGCGGACTCGGAGGCTAGGGCGTTTCGGCACCATCAGGCATTGAAATTGGAAGTATATTTTGTGCATTTCAATGCTAGCTTATTTAGCTTAGCTGAAAAATTATTACATACATGGGTCTTTTATCCACACCGTGTTCGCTGCCAGGTATTTTCTTGCCTCGTCGGCTGCGGCTGTAAATGACAAACCTCCGGTGCTATTGGTCAACCATTAGCCCCGGCCACAGATACCCTGCCCTCTACCCACTGAGTTTTCTTTTTCTACACGCAGATTCTCGACGTGACTCAGATCTCCACCTGAATTGAGCACGATCCCTTTTAGTCCTTGTTAGTCCCAGCACTTATAAATTTTGCTGAGTTATACCTCAGCCTTAGACACTACCCTACAGATGGCGCCCGAGCAGGGACTTCATACAACTCAATTTTCTGCCTAGTCGATGATATTAATCCAAAAAGTGCCCGTAACGATTGCTGCACACTGTATTTGGCGTATAGTCTTCACAGCTTGGATCAACTTCATCGAAATAACGGGTATAAGCAAGCTTCAATTCCGGAGAAAAACTTATTCTTTGTTCACTTTTGGGTACTATATGGCACCAAAATAAACCAAAGTTATCAATGTTTGGACACCGGCTACTTTTCATATTACAATTATTTTATTTAAGCCTTAACAAGAATTCACCTTATGTAGCAGGCCTACACTTTTACACATATACATGTCCAAAACTGCTCTCTATTCTTGCTCGGTATCTTTGTCTCACTCTTTCTAATGAAATATGCTCTCACATAACAGTAAGATATTTGCTTAAAAAATCTCGACAAAACACAGCGCTGTATATAAAACATCACTTTCGCAGTACCGAAATGGTAAGAAAGGGTGTTCGTATGAAGCTGGCATGTATTAGAGAGTTGTTTATATTGTTTGGGATAATTTCGCTGAAAAAAGGTTTGCCAAATTACCATTAGTTTAGCCGTTTCTGCCAAAACACATAAAAAATGGTAAATTTTTAGATTTTTTTCAAGTTTTGAACCACTGGATGCCATTTTTTTGGGTCAGACGATTGAGGTGTTTTTTCCTCCAGTCTATAATAATGCCAAAAATATAAAAACAAAATTTCAAAGGGGTTTATGATATATGGCCTTCAGAAAAGCATCCTTTTTTTCTAAATTTCAGGTTGGGGTGAAAAAATGGTGGGTATCAGAAAAGTACATTTACGATGTGATGGGGCCAAGTCCTTTGGGGATTTTTTTATTTTCGGTATGTACTTCAAAAATATCGGGGTCCGAAGGCGTAACCAAGTTATGCATTGCACTGTGTAATATTTCGCTTGACACAGCCCAAAGGTCCAAAGCCGAGCTACTCTCAATCTCTTGGCTTGTGTGCTTCTAATTTTCGCAGAATAGAAAAGGACCTACAGTTGAAAGCGGAATCCGAACGGCAGTTTGAGAAGCTTTTTCATGGCTAGTTACTTTAAAGCTGGCGCCGACAGCTAGTGAAGGTGACCGGGTGTGTAAGTTTTTCAAAGACAAAAACTTTTCAATAGACGTCCCGAGTGGGGAATGAACCCTCGACCTCTAGCACCCGGCCACAGTTCTTGTGGATTGGTGCAAAGAAATGCTAGAAAAATATAACCGCGTTGCGTCAAAAGACGTTTATAAGATAGTCACAGGTGCTGAATCATGGATATATGTGTATGAGTCGGAAACAAAGCAGCAATCGGCCGTGTTTCAAGACGAGCCAAATCCAACAAAAGTTATTCGCGCACGAAGCAAATGGTCCCCAGTTTCTTCTTCCGAATGGCGACTGTTCCGCTTCAGCAAAGTAGGACGGTCAATTCTGAGTGGTACTCGCCATTTGTTTGACACGACCAAGACAATGCAAGTCACATAAGCTACTTTTATATCGGTCAAGACGTCGAATATTTAGCACCCAATGATTTCTTTTTATTCCCAAACATCAAAAATAAAAATAAACCAATGTTGGGAAACGGTTTTCGATAACCACAGCGGCAAAGGGAAGTTCTTCCCACAGTTCGTGTGGCGCCATAGCGCCCTGGGTAGTATTTCATACAGGCTGTGTGTTGCTATAGCGGCCCTGGGTAGTACTTCACACAGTTTCCTGGCTAACTGAGTATTTCCTAGCCTGTGGTTTGGACGTTAGAGTGTTTAGTTATCTCGATTCTTACTAGAAAGGCACCCAATAACTTGCGTAAAATTTCAAATCAATCCGATGTGTCCCTTGGACTTTTCACAATTGAAGAGTGTTAATTTTGGGCTAACACAAACCCACCCTTTCCCAAATTGAATGTGCTTTTACACTCCGTAATCATAATGATTGCTAAAATATTTGCTCATTTAATAAGCGACCGTATGCCCGCGGCTATTGACGAAAACAAAAACGAAAATGATGCCGCGCACAAACAAATCGCAAATTGAATTGATTGGCGGGTAAACATGCGCTAGCCCGGATTGGAACCTGCCACGCCCAAATGAGGCATGCAAACAGACAGTTTGCCCCACAGCAAAATTGCACAAAAAAGAAGAAAAATAACGAGCCACCAGCCGCAAACTTTAATTGAGCGTGAACATTGCCCCAGCTAGATGAGAACTTTAATTTTGATAAGCAGCCCGAAATGCCAGTTCCAAATTTGCAATTAGCCAAAAACAAAATGGCCAAGCAAATTGTCAAAGAGCAGGCGAAATTGTTTACAAACCAATTATAAGCAAAGCAACGGACAATGGCAACAGATTTCCAGCTTGCTGACCTTTGGCCCCGCAGCAGCAGCAGCAACAAGGACAACAACAAAGACGGTGGCAGCTGCTGGGAAATTAAGCAGAGCGCCAAAAATTGCGTTATCTTAATGAGTTTAAACGTTAATCAGGCAAAGGCTAAGGCAGGCCAAGCAGAAGGCGAAACGGAAGAAACGAAATGGTACTGGCGCAGCGGAAATGCTGGCCATTTTGTGGCCATTCGGTGTCATAGGTCGCATGGTGGTACTAGAAACGTGGGAGGGCCACTTTCCAAACAAAAAACCAAATTGGTCGGGTAACACTAGGTGACAAAATTTTACTTTTTAATTGCTGTTTCTTAATTTGTTCAGTACATGTCAAATTTTATATACACTCAGAAGAAAACGAATGTCAGAGTTCTAGGTCCATCGTTCTAAAAGTACCGAAAACGTGTATTTTCGTTCTCAATAGTAGGGTTTCTGATTTATTAGTCCCAAGAACAGCGCGCTTACTTAAAGACCGTTCAGATAAATCCGGAAAGCAAAGAAAACGAGATAGCAAAGCTAACTTTGTCTGTGCCGAAGTTTAAATACTCTTGAAACTTGTGTGACCACTGTCTTAGTTAATTTTGTGACCAATGACTTAATTTATATGTTTCATGTCTTGTCTCATTGGGAAATTAAATAAAAAACCTAAAAACAGACAAATTTGTATGGAAGCTATAAGAAGTGACCATCCGATTTTCGCGATTCCGACATATGTGGCAGTGTGCAGCTAAAAGATGACCCTGTGCAAAAATTCAGCTCGATAGCTTCAAAACTGAGGAACTAGTTTGCGTAGAAAAAGACAGACGTACAGACGGACGGACAAAGCTCAATCGATTCAGCTCATCAAGCTGATCAAGTAAATTTATACTTTACAAGCTGACCCGGCAAACGTTGTTCTGCATTATAAATTGATTCTATTATATATTATAGTTTTGTGAATTTTTCGGTTGTTATACTCTGTACCGAAGGTACAACTGGCTGAAAGTCGATATTAACCGCTTTACATAGGGAAAACTACGAATTTCCAACCCATACACCAAATTTCCAGTTCATAGCTTAACAAATTCTGAGACTTGTAAAACGTCTAACACTCACGTTATTAACATAAATACCAATTCTCTAATCGAAAGGTATAGGTTAACCACTTTTAAACCGATTGACCCAATTTAAAATATTCGCTTTCGCGTTCGATCTTCGCCTCTACATAAAGTTGGCTGTCGGCGGGATTCATATTGGACATTTCACAAACACAATACAATATAGTAACATAATGAGGGTATTCACTAGCTCTCGTAAAATGGCAAAGCGTAAATCTAAAAGTTTACGAAGCAACAACAAAACACATGAGAAAAAAACTACCACTTTTAACATGCCCTAGGGTATGTTTAAAAAATCAGTCATAAATGTCAAAAAGTGTAAAGTTTTGAAGTGTTGTAAAATTTTTCAAAGAATCGACTTCAAGTACTTAGTATCGAGACATTTCGAGATTTTTGTCTTAAAAATGTGCGGTCACACCTGCAAACTGTAACTTAAAAAAAAAAAAACTGGAAGGCAATGCAAAGCTCTGGAAGAATGTTATGACGCCAAGCGTTTCCGCAAGGCCCAGTGCTCAATTGTGGATCGGCTAACCTGCACGCTGATATTGAAGAGACGCAACAATGGCAAGAAGCTGAGTTCCTGTCGCACTGTCAAGCGCTTGCTTGAGATGATTCTTGGTTAACCAGGCTATCAGGCTGCTGTGCACTGGAGGTCGTGGGAATGCCTTCAGGAACACCAAGATCTTTGCCGAGTGCTTGGTCGATAAGCTGATCAATGCTGCAAAGGGTTCGAAATTCGAAAACGAGAAGACCGTTCTACTGACATGTTTACAAATTACTTAAAATAACTCTATTTAACAATTCCGTAGCTTAGCTGGGCGTCGTGAACACCCAAGAATTGAAAACATAAAAAAATACTATCAATAGAACTCTACTCCAAACATGGTTTTTATTTTCCTTATTGATGCTGCTTGTTAAAGAACCAAGTCTATTTTTCGCTTACACAAAGCTTGTTGCACCCTTTGCCTTGGCATTTTTATTTAGTTGTTTTTATTTGTCAAGTTTTGGTACTCAAATAATAGCTCGTCTAAACATATGGTTAATAGCCAATTTAAACTAGGGCATAAAGGCTGCCTTTACTGAAAATTTCCTTAAGGCAGCCGGTAAAGTTTGCCTTTGCCATACAAAAAGGTGACAGTTTTGCTTAAAATTAGTTCGACCGAAATTACGGCAGTATTTTACAAAAAAGTTGGCCCTGAAAATTACTACTGTGAATCACAAGGGGTCGCTCAGTAGCTCCTGTGTGGTAAATTTACGCTTTACCATTTTACGAGAGCTAGTGAATACCCTAATTATTTTTATACTCTGTACCAGGGGTACACAGAGTATATTAAGTTTGTGCAAAAGTAAGTAACAGGCAGAAGGAAGCATCTCCGACACTATAAAGTATATATATTCTTGATCAGCATCAACAGCCAAGTCGATCAAGCCATGTCCGTCTGTCCGTCCGTCTGTCTGTCTGTCCGTCTCTCCGTATGAACAAACAGATTCTTATATTTACTTGCAGGCAGATGAAGTTTATTTTTAATTTTTGCTACGCCCCCACCCGTCCTGGAAAAAACGTCATATCTCCCACAGTTTTATAGATTATTTATCGAACCACCAAAGGAATGGTAAAGATCTGGTGAATGGTTGTCGAGTTATAAGGAAAACAAAAAATTATGGGCAGCATCGGTCTCAACGGTGATGGGCAGCACTTCACAGGAACAGAGTATGTTATAGTCGGGGTTGACCAACTTTCTTTCTTGTTCGTTACTATAAATAGTGCGTTCGGACGTGTCCTTTTGGGTACCTTTGTCAGCGTGCATTTCGTAGAACTTCACAACGCGATCACGAAGACGCTCTTGCTCGGCATAATGGCGACTACTTGTGAAAATTTTTGTCAGGGGGTATGAAACGTGTTGACAAGAGAACAAAGAGAAAGAAATGTCATCCCGAATGCTTTTATGTAGGGCTCAGTTAAGGGCGCGCTCTCTCAAAGTATGTGAAGATTCGTGTAGTCACTCGTTAGGTCGAAAACTAGTTTTAGTAAAAAAACTTTTTATTTTTAATGTAATCGTCTCCAAACTTCGGATTTATTAGTTTTCTATGCTTTTTTATAGTTTTACTTAGTTTGATGAAAATCGGACAACTTTTTGATATATCTCCCATACAGAAGATGGGTTTGAAAAGTAGGATTAGTAAGAAAAACTTTTTTGTTTTTAATGGTACCGCTCTAAAATTTGGCATTTATTGATTTTATATGCTTTTACCTAGTTCTACAAAGTTTGTTTTGTTGTCCATGGGTCAAATGAAAAACAACTTTTTATACTTTATACCAGAGGTACAGAGAGTATAATAAGTTTGTGCAAAAGTATGTAACAGCCAGAAGGAAGCATCTCCGACCCTATATTGTAAATATATTCTTGATCAACATCAACAGCCGAGTCGAAATAGTTTTTGCAGAAGTATGTAAAAGCCAGATGGATGCATCTTCGACTCTATAAAGTAGACCACGTCCGATATTCAGTAATCCTAAGGTTTGGTTTGTCTGGCTTGAGGTCATTCGTCTTATCCGAAAATAATGGATTTGGACGAATTGATTACAGTTCTTTAAAATCGACTAATCTGTTTAAAGGTTATGCTAAAATTTACGATTTTATCGCTCTTACAAAGAAAAAGTAAAATTCTTATTTTATCACCCCTTAAATGCTTAATTTCTTCGAAACGAAGAATTTCTTCTAAAGAAACAATATCTGCAAGTTTTTTGTAGTTTAGGAGAATCCACTTAACAATTACAAAATGTTAGTACATTTTTGGCTGTTGCATAGTGTAAGTTGAAGCGGCTGCCGCAGCGGAAGCTCAAAGTCCGAGCGGCATATTAAATTAATAATTTGACCTCATCCAGCAAAGCAGCTGGCAACCAGTCTGCGGGATAATTTTTGCATCCGGTTGAGAAGATTTTTGTTTGCTGATTGCAGTCAGCAAGTTTTCAGGCCATGTTGCGGTTCTGTTTCGGCGACCGAGATAAACAATTAAAAACTTTAGTAATTTGCGGTAATTTAACTTCAACCCGTTGGCCAGCAATGAGTACAAGTGCGCAGAATAAGTAAGGGCAATTGAGTCATAAATGACGCTGAAATGACCACTGGGTGCAGCCTTGATTAGGGCTGGCTATCTTATCTCTGTTGACATGTCCGATTAAAACGGTGCTCGTCTTCTTATTCATTGGGTTTAACATTTGTTTATGTTTATTTTGCGCACGTTTTTTTGTAGTTTGTTACCGAGTGCAAATTTTTCACGCGGCACTTTGCTGTTGGTCGGACCTATAAATACCACATGCAGTACTTTCGATCGTTCAACAAAGTGACAACTCTTGTTAAGTTTCAACCAACTGAAAGTTCATAAAAATCTATACAATGGTTTGTAAAGGCTGTGGAGCAAGTAAGTTAAGACCATCGCTTTTTTTTCGACATAACCTTGAGTAGTGGAAAATCTATTTGCAGACTGCAAGTGCACGGATACCAAATGCGGTGACAATTGCTCGTGTAATCAGGATTGTAAGTGCGTCTGCAAAACTGGCACCAAGGATAAATGCTGCAGCACAAAGGCCAAATAAGAATTTTATTAATGGAAACGAAAATATATTTCAAGATTTTAAAAACCTCATCTTCTTATTTCAACATCTTAATAATTAGTTTCAAATCCTCTTTTACATCATTTGGGTAAAGCTATTCGCTTAAGTATAACTAATTTATGACTACCTTAATGCATCATCTCACGCTGCATTGCAGTTTCGTAATTTCCCTGTCATCCTTCCATAACCACCATATTCACCTGATTTATCGCCGTGTGAATTATGGCAAAGCCTGAAAAACCGCTCCGGGAACACCGTTTTGA